>NW_019091467.1:588324-602306 GCF_001949145.1 Acanthaster planci
TTCCAATAATGCCAGACTACCCCTGCCCCTTGACAAGAAAATATCGCCTCTCTGAGAATTCAATCAAGTATTTTCGGGGAAAAAACATTTCAGCAAAAATGTTCCGGCCAACTTATCCACAGTGTTATTCTAATTTGCATACTGTAAAAATGTGCCGACTTGTTTTCATCAAATTCCAGGAAGAAATCTGCCAGCCGATACAGATATTCCATCTTGTCCTCTCAATTTCACCTTGAAATCCAGAAATACTAGACGTGCTGTGGATAACAAACTGTTTTTTAAATGTATTGTTAAGGGGCAATTACCACTTGGTATAAGTTTCAGAAAATATGACGCGTCGGTTTTTGTGGGTGTGTATGCCATGGTGGATAGACCAATGAGAACAGGTTGTCCAGCACATCAGCATTATGTATGGGGCTAACAAGTAACGTTACTGTTTAAAAGACGTCTGTGAGCCAACCTGCAACTAAAGTCATGTCTAATTTGGAGTATACAGCAGATTTCATCATAGGTATACCCGCCCTCAAAATAATGTTGAATCAGTTCGTCTCTTATGAAAACTATTGGGAATCAACCATTGTAAATAATCTATTATTTANAGGCATGGTGGATCGATCGAACAAGGACATGTATATGTGAAACGATCAAGGGTCAAAGTTAAAAATACCACTGCGCAATCGTGACAAAAAAAAAACACGGGCGACGCACGACGGACGACGCACGACGGCAGATATGGAATTTCATAGAGGTGCAGACCAGATTCAATTTTTCCGTCGTTGCACACTTATCTTTTAATAGTAATAGTCCTACCGTACATGTATTGGCGTAATGTGCGTTGCTGTGTGCACAATACGGAATGTAAATGTACATTGAGACTAGGTAGGCCTACACGGCTCCCGGCTGAATAATTTAGTAGGCCTACATTAATATGTTTCATCTATATTGAGTGACCTCCACCGACCACCATATGTGACCACAGGCCGAATTCTGTGTAAACCGTACATAAGGCTGGCTGCAGAGATGAAAACGACCAAGTTTTACATTTGGACAACCAAAGAAGAACGTTTAGAAAAAAATGACCCCCACTGACCATTAGCTGACCATCGGCCAATTTCTTAAACCACCAACACGCTGTTTTCTGCAAAGATGTACCGGTATCCGCCCTAAATTTGAGATTGATTGAGTCATTACTGGGGTGAGAAAAGTTATTTTGTATTTTTAACGCAAATGACCACTAGTGAGCACTAAGTGACCCTGAACGCTGGTCATTTAGGACAGGAATCATGTCAGGAGGGTTATGTCCAGATTCGGCAATGCAATGAAAGAAAAATGATCCCTGATGACCATTAGGTTACCAGTGGCCAAACTCTGTAAACATCCAATCCGAGGCTTGTTCCAAAGCACTAAATGATCAATTTTGACAGTAGTTGGACCAAGACGGGGAAGTAATTTGTAATTTCGAAGAAGATGAACACTGCTGACCACTAGGTGACCACTGGCCAAATTCTATGAACACATTTTATGGCACTAGGTCCAGAGATATCATTGACCAAGTTTGGCAATTATTGGACCAACGTTGTCGAAGAAGAAGTAATTTTGAAGAAAATGACCACTAGTGCCCAATGTCACCTGTCGAGATTTGGCTGAAATCAGTGAAGGAATTTGGAAGACATTGCATTTTTGTGACCGTTTTCCTGAAGAAAGGCGACGATTAAAGTCTGTCAGCGTGCTTCGCACGGCTGATACAAGTAAACTAAAGTTGCTTTAAGTGGACATTATGTCACGCAACTGAGAAACTGTATTACATATACATGTATATATCCGCAGACATTACACACTGCAATTTTTCAGTGGCATTCTATATCATGCATAACCATTATATCCACGTAGGCCTAATTGTGTTTTAAGGGCGGTTACCATTTCTGCAGGCTGGCTTTAAATGAACTTGTTTTCCAGTGTCAAAAGCAACATAGATCCCAACTTGAATACCTTTCCCCCAACGTCGTAGCCTTTTTCCCCAGGCCAAAAGTGCAGTCAATCCGTGTCCATAATGCCAACGAGGGGGACTTTTCTTCACGGGGCAGTGAATGTCAATTAACTGCGATTAGTTGAAAGGTTAAAATTGGGGACAAGGACTGGGCGCCAATGCTGGTTGCTCCTGGGTCCTTTTTTCATTCAGTTTCACTCTCGTTAGGGTAGTAGTTATGTATCTCTCCGAACTTTTGTGTATGATCGTCCTGCATCACTAGTTTTGTGATAAATTATGTGGCAGTGGCATATTTACAATATACTGCATGAGATGATACTGTGAGCAGTAAAGTTGTTGTCGAGTGGCTTTGCCCACTACACCATACCGATGCAGATAGGGAGACAGAGCTATGAAACACTGGAATAGAGCGTTAGTGGTGTCGCTTATACACTAACACCTACTGGGGTGGTACTTAGAAACATGCAGTTGTTTCATGTCACCCGCACTATTAAATTAAAAAACATTTTTAACAGAAATTTCCTGGCAGTCTGGACGCCAGTACTTTCCCGTTAAAAATGTAGGTACTGTAAAATTTCACACGCACCGTTAAATTATAGTTAAAAATAACGGCCCCGCTGTTGTAATTTTACATAAATGGCTTTTAAAAATGTGGCAGCCATACAGTAAATTTACACCCATTCGTTTGTAAATCTACAGCATTTCAGTTCTATTTTTATAGTAAAGGCTTTGTGAAATTGCTGCTTCAGTAATGTACCTTCCCGTTACGTTCTAAATCAACAACCCTAATGCTCTAGTCGAAGAGCATGACCAGTCCAGTGTAGTCAAGGGTCACAGTCAACCTGTCATTTGACTCTGTCCTCAGGATGAAATTACAACATTTCAAGTTAAAATTTCAGAAGTTACCTTTAAAACCGAGTCCTTGTAATGTAATTTCACGTTCAGGTTAAGTAGAATAATAGACATAGCTAGTGGAACAAAAGGTGGACTGTCCAATAAAATTGAGGGTGTTTCCCCGTGGACACCATTGTATAAATGCTTGGGACCAACTCCAGTAATTTTGTGCAAAAATTGCTATGAAAGTCCTTCAATAGTGCTGGCCTTGCCATAAAGCCGTATATACTAAACGGAAAACAGACACAACCCATAGACATCAACTCACACAGAAAACCTCAGTACTCAGTTATGGTTTTTTTTTATTGAAGTGTTGACAACCTGTCGCTGAAAAATCTTCAAAAACAATTACTCAGCTTTGTCAAAAAACGTAACATAATTCACACTGTTTAATGGCAAGATGTTTAAATGCGCTTTAAGAAATACTGAAAAGTATGAGAAAGTGATTGGGTTTGTAGGTTTTCCTCCAAAATCAAAAGCTCTAGCATAGCTTTTCTTGCTTTCGGAAGCAATATTGACTTCAAGTTTGGAAGTTGTATATTTAGTTCAACATAGGGGCCTCCTGGTAGAAACCTATATGTTAAAAACCCACGTATGTTCGGTCCCCATACTCTGTGCGTGCATTTAGTTTGTGTATTCGCACATGTTCAATAGCGACATAATGGTCGTAGGCCTGGAAATTATTCGAGCAGACGACACGTTTTCGGTGGTGACCCATGTGAGGGATTTGTACTGCCATTTCCCTTGAAGATTTTGATTGTAGAAAAAAACAGGATTACAACTGATAAAATCATCATTTCTGAACCCACACTGGAAACTTGAGTACAGACAAACAAAAAATTTAAATAAACTTGAAGCTCGGCCAACCAAAATTGTTCATCAGCCAAGTCCGAGGTCTTTAATATAATTCAATTTTCTGTGTACTGTGTACAGAAACTTCAATCAAATCCTGTAAGGCCAAATAAACATTTTGCTTGATCATGTCGATTTACAAGTACACGTAACTATGTTACATAGTTCTGTCAGTCTTTAAAAAAAATGCCCTTTGAAAGAAATGAATGGTTTTCATAGTTTGGTTCTTTTAGTCTAAATGTGCCCGATAATTATGCTATTCATTCATTCATGTGTGACTTGATTGTGTTTTAAATAAGGACCTTTAGTTTACACGGGGAATATATGTAATACTTTAAGTAAAATTTGGTGAACTTTGCTATCCAAGTGCAAACACGTAAGTTCACCCAGCACAATTTAGTTAGTAAATGGGATTTGTGGCAAAGGGGGACCCCTAATGTGATGCACAAGCTGTACACCCTAAAGCTATTGTGCCTTCTACACCCCCCCCCCGGAAATCTGAAAGGAATCCAAAGATTCCGTCCACACAAAAAAGGCACAGGAGGGGTTCCACCTTTGTCCCATATCGTATATCAAATGTATGAAATTGTATCGGGCGGCCCATTACAGGGGTAGGCATAATCCGGACCTGTTTTTGCGACTATGCGGCTTCCAATTTGATCAAAAGAGGCAGCGGTGGAGAGCCGTAACCAGTGTCCGATACTTGTGCATGCCGTTGTCTTACATGGACACGCCACACCGTGTGTTGCCAACTTAGAGAGCAGCATAAACCACTGAAAAATATTTCTTATTGGGGTTTTCCTGAAGATATGCCCCACATATTTATTTGCAATGGATGTTTGTAATGACACACATGACAAAGGCAAAAGTAGAAAAGTTTTTAATAGTGAAATTGAGCCATTTTGTGCAATATCGCCAGTATCGATCCTTGACTTATTATAAGCTGATTTTTATCGACATCATTAAACCCTACTAAATTCTACACTATATCAGCTGGACTTTCGGTTACGCAATAAATCGCTAGGCAGAATAAGATGAAATCGAACCAAATTTTTAAGTTCGTGAATCTGGCTTTAAAAACCTTTCTAAGCTAATGACCGGCAGGATGACTTTTAGCTGAACGGTGGCGTCTTAATTAGGTGTTTCCTTTTTTTGTGAAAAGCCCGGATGCAGGAATATTGATTTGTTTTACAGGCCAAGTACTGCATATTTGATTACATACGATCACTGAATAACAAAATAATTTCATTAGACATCTTGGTTCCATCACAAGAGCTCGCTGGCGTACGACCTTGAACAATAAGAAAAACTAAGTTGAAGAAGGAAACATACGTGACATAAACAACAATTTGAATTCCTAAGATTAAACACCGTGACACCTTGTGCTTCAGGGCAAGCTTTGGCCGTGCGACCTCCATCCCTGGAATGGACTGTTCCATTGTGCCCTTTCTTATCCTCCGAAAACAGTCGTTTTTTTTTTCATTTTCATTGGTTCATTGTTCATTTATTTCCACAGTTTTACATACATAGGCCTACAATCTCAATTTTCAAACGCTATATATAACGGGGGAAAAGCCATAGAGGTACCCACTAAAAAGCAAAGCTTATCATTGTGGGCCCTTGAAGCAATTTATAGTTACTATTAATTAATTAACACACAAAACAAGACAAACACTAGACAGACAAGACGCTTACTCTGTATGTCAGTCTACTGGTGCAATACGCCTGTTATGTAATTAAGCAAAAGCTTGCCCCGATTCACGACTTATAGGTACAGTTTAGTATGCAAAATACTAAGAGTTTTTTTCTGTTCTATTCAAGTTCAACTCGCAAAAGGCTTATTAACCTGATTTACAAGTTTGCAAATGACCACCAATTACTGAGCATTGCCGAAGGCCGTATGTCGACCGAAGCGAAGGCAAATTTCGAACGGAACGTGCAAAATTTTGAGGTGATTTTTGAGGTTTCCCCTTGGCCGTTTGACATCTTTATTAGTCCTCTTTAAATTTGCAGAATTATGAAATGTCAGTTTATAAATGTGTGAAATATGAATTGGAAAGGACACAAAGCTCAGAAACTAGACCTTAGGATAAGGTTGGACTTCAAATGATGATTGGTGCATTTCCTCTCACCTGCTTATAATCAAAAGGTCAAGGTGTAAAGTAATTACATCATTGAGGCTTTCCCTTTATTCACAATAAACAGCTCATTTGTGAATATCCATGTTTTGACTTTACGAATTAGAAGTGTCTGACCGTCCTATTTCAAGTTTAATATAGATTGTGATCTGTGGATGTTTATCTGTTAGAAACTTTGGGTAGTCGGACATTGGAAAGAGTAGCAGGCTTCGAGGAGGTTCTTTTACAAAATGAAATTGTCATATTCAACATTTAGGAAGATTCCGAGTACTCATCCAGGGTAATCTGGCTAGAAATCCTGCCAGATGCTTCAGTCTGCATCATTTATCAATATCGTGTTTTCTGATCGCACATCCTCTGTGAAATTTGGTTACCTTCATTATACCGCCATTCCTTAGAATTGACACTTACTTATATGCAGCACAGTGCATCAGGTGGAAAAACTAATGCACTTTAATGCAGAATGCAACCAACAGCAGCTACACAAACTGCCCCTCTTGAGACAATGGGAGCTAATCCCATTGAACAATGCCACTCTTGGATCTTTCAGTGTCTGGCAACCACCGACTCTCAGGCCACGTGGCCTTGGAGATAGTCCACCTGTTGGATCTTGTTGCATTGGGCAGGCAAGCCACGTGGATAAATGATGAAGACTGGAGTATCTGGCAGGATTTCGAGCCAAAGTACCGTGGATGGTTAGAGAGAAACCCAGCACAATGTAGGGTATTTCCCCCTTTTTGTAGTGCAGTCCCTTTTTGCTTCATTTGCCAGATATCATTTCAAGAGATGGGAGTTAGATGATGGGCTTGGTGGCACTTTGCGGAGGTTTGGCCACACCTGCCCAATTTAGTATTTTGTCAAATCATATACTACATGAACTTAGTTTTAAACTTTGGGTCATGAATGAGATGGGCGTGAAATAAACCAGTGGGAGGCACGTAATTTGCGGGGCAGGGGGTGGTTTGACCACATCCCCCAACAAGATATTCAGTTAGTTCTTTTTTTGTGATGAACTAGCGCAGTACTTTGTTCTGACAAAGTTTGGTCCATGAATGAGATGGGGTGAAATAAATCCACTGTGGGGGCGTTGTTGGGGGCACTTTGTGTGGGGTGTGACCACACCTTTCCAACCAGATATTTAGTCAATTTTTGTTTTTTTGTGAGGTACTATCTTACTACTTTGTTTTGACAAAGTTTGGTCTATGAATGAGATGGGGTGAAATAAACCGTCTGAGGGGGGGGGTTCAAGGGGGGCCAAGGTCAAGGTCCAACCTGGGGGGGGGTTGACCAACTTTTTTTGAATGACATGGACAACCTAATTAACTTTAAGGGCTCAAACCTTCTGGGTGAAATGGGCAGAAATCTTATGTAGCTAGCTCTTAGACTAATAAGGGATTTATGTGCAGTTATTGAGAACAGGAATTTCGAGGGTAAAATAAAATTACCCTGGGGCTGGGGCTTACAAATCGGCCACCGGGGCCGCTCAGTGCCCGCATTGTAGGTCGGGTACAAACAGTAATGATTTCCATCAATTTGTAAAGCGAAAGTATGTACACGTACGTGTTCCATTGTATTTTAGGGCGGTTACCAAATACCATAACAGTTGGCTGCCTTCGAATTAACACGAGGGTTGTTTGTAAAATTCAACACAAAAGTTCGGGACTGCATTGACAAAAAAAATCTTCCCATTGTTGGCATTTTGACGAGGCTAAACGAGATTTACTGAACTGTGGCAAAAAAATGACTATCCAGCGTTATCAGCGTCATCATCGTTATCATGCATTGACATGAAGCTGCCTAAAGTCTAGCATTGACCATCAGACAGGCTAACATTGCGTCCCCTGGCTTCCCTATATAATGACAGTTTTGGACCATATTTGAGAGCATTATGAAAGACGAAGGGATTAGCTGATATATTATACATATGATATATTTATATTACGTAGTTTTGTAGTCTGGTGCCAGGCTTCGCAGCGCCTCGTAAAGTCATAGGAACAGCGACAGGGCGGTGTGACCGATCACACTATTTTTGTTTATAAGATAAGGACCCGATCATGATCAGGTGCATGAAGTGCAGAAAAGAAAAGAAAGGGGAAAGCGGTTGAAATACGTTTAGAAAATGGAAGCGAAGATGGTATTTGGCGATAACGTTTGCTTTAGCTGTTGTGGAGTTATTGTGAGTGAAAGCTGAAGAAAAGGAAGGCTTTCGGGGCTGCGCTTAACAGTGGGCCCAAATTGGCTTGCAAATCGAATAACAAAATCCTGACGCAATATTCTTGCGAAAACCGAGAGCTCCACATGACTGTACCAATTAGCAAAGAAACCTTACATGATTAGCCTACATGTAGGCTAATCATAGCATCATGTAGGCTAATCAGTGTTAAAACCGTTAAAATGTTAAACAAATACAGAGAAACTTCTCTGACAAACATGATGTTTGTTAAAGAACACAATCTTAGTTTTATCATTTTGTCAACGACCAATCGTTCCCTAGTGTGGAGCCGCGATACTCAACTACATGTTTGAAATTTATCAACAAAGCAGCAAGCAGTGGAGGATATTATACTCGGGGAATGTGAAGTCTGACGACTCCATTCCACAATTACAACCACTCACAACCTGCATCGGAATTCTAGCGCATTGTATTACCTCTTCACTTTGTGGGCACCTTGTATTCCTATTTTTAAACATATATTTCAATCAAAAACTGTGTATATGCTAATAGAATCCATCTGAAACGTAACTTTTGCATTCCTTAATGCATAGTGGAATCCCATTTGATTGCATTTTCATTCGCCACAACTGGTCTGAAGTACATGAAGTGTGCATTTAAAGGCGACCGTATACGCCAGGTATGCCTATGTGCGGACCGGCCTCCCACGTACATGTACACCATGCCTAGCAAGCGTATGAAAACAACATGGCCAAGCACCAACGGAAAAAATCTCAAGGTCACACCATGCAACTGTTTATCGAACACTACTCAACAACGCACATAGAACACAGAAACTTTACCCTCAACTTTGCCCTCTGCGTTCGAGCCCCTGCGCTTATACATGGGGCCTTGTGGGGTACCGGAACAAGGCCAGTTTTTACCTTGTGAAATTGATACCCAACAAGAATTTCACGAAACTGATACTTGGAAATAACTCAAAAAGTGGAAATTTTTGATGGGTAAAAGTCGAAAATTGAAGTGTTTTATATAAGGAACATACGGTCGAAATTTCAACCCAGGAAAGTGAATTTGGTGTAAATAGGAGTGATTTGAAATTTTTGGCGTGTTTTGTGGGAGTTTAGTACACGAGAACAAAGGAAATACCCCACAAGTATTGCTGTGTAAGGATTTATTTGGTCGTTTTTTGGTCCAAACGCACCGTGAAAGTGAATTTTTCATGTTTTTCTTTTCAATTCCAGCTTATTTCTTTGTTGTTTCTCACTACAAAGAAGGCCAATTCATTCTAGACAAGATGAAATTTATCCTCTTCAATTGAATTACGGACAAAGTGAATAGACATCTGGCGTCCCATCCTCACATCCCCGTCCGATGGGTCTCCTATACCCAAGGCAATTTCTAGCCTATGGGTCCCCTATACCCTTGGCTACCTTCCCCCACACTCCCCTCCCTCACACTGACACGTCTCACTGGTTTGCCAGCACCCCCGGTGACCTCAGTTGGATCCGGAGTTAGCATCCTCTTCACACCTCACTGCCCTCCACACACCATAATAAGCTGCCTAACCACTGAACCCGCTGCAGTCTCTCTGACGACTGTCCACAAAAGAGATTTTTTAGAAACCCACGTTCTCAAAAAGAGATATATCCATGGTGGTACCACAAATTTATTTAGTCTAATCACGCATTATTTAACACAGCTTCTTTTAAAGTGATCCAGTTGAGCCAACTATTGAATGAAATATAAAAATTGTCAATATTCTTTCAAATATACATGTATCTTTACACGCTTACTAGGTTTCAAAAGGTTAGACATAACGACAACCAAGATTTAGGCTCGAGACTGTAAGACGATTCGAAAAAACCTCGGATGTTTAGAGGCTAAATGGCTCAATGTCATACATAAAGTGACTTCACGTGGCAGGTTTTAGTTGTGTAGACCAGTTTATTTTAATTGGCACTGGAAAGCCGCAACCAATGGGTGGGGTACAACTTCCCGCTTTGTCCCATTGAAGAGTGAACCCAAACAAGGGATTTTCCCCTGTCTGGATTGAACCCTCCAATTTCCAACAGCACTGGCTACCAACGAGGGGACACAACAGGTAATGCTCAAAAACCAATACTATTTTGGGAAAAGAGTCCACCTCACATCGACATGTAGCGACTTTCGAATCGTATTTCACTGCTTTTCCCCGCAAAAAAGTGATGTTATTGTTATTTAAAGAGTTTACATGTCTGTTGCCGGTAACATGAATCTATCACCAATGAGAACTTTGCTGATACTGCTATAAGAGTATGTGTGTTCTCAACAGTCGGCGGTCCAGCTGGCAGTCCAATGCATGCTTCCATTTCTGAGCCGTGTTATGGCTCGACAAAAAGGTTGACAAAAAAATTTTTTAAAGGGGGGGGGGCTTCATTGCAATACTGCAAGTGCAACATTCCCGTAATTCCCAGCTCGGGAAACCAAGTTCTACGCCTCATTATATGGTGAATCATGAGTCTTTATAATCACTTCTAAGTAACATGTATGCACGTTTTATACAGACATCACCACCTACTCGTAGGAAAACAAATTTGAAGATATTGTACATGCATGAACAGGTAAATGCAGTTTTCGCCTTTTGAGACAATGAGCTTTACAGCTGAAAGAGAATTTATTCCTCTGTGCACATAAGGGGCTGTTCTATCCTCTGCATCCTTTGGATTATTCATTTCAATTCAAAAACCATTAAATTGTTCAGGAAAATGTGTCGATTCGATGGACGAGTCTCCCAAGTTGGTGTTTATAGCTTGTTGCATCTAAACTCGTAAAATGCTACCCAAAGAGCTCAAAGAATTTAAAAGACACAGTCACCCTCGGTTTCAACGTGAATGGCTGCTACTCAAATGAACAGCTGCTTTTAGTTCTACCTAGGCCCATTTTATGGCACTGCTTAAGCAGAAAAATTGCTTACCGTATTTCATGGCGGTGCTTGACGTGGTGGTGCTTCCGGTTTTGCGCATAGAGATTTCCACTGTAATGTTACTATATTACGAATTGTTTTCCTCTGAGGTAAGCGTGCATTTTGCAGAAGCATACTCCCTACAGTCTTCATGGAATACAATTTTTTGATAGAAAGAGCCTGTTAGATGAAAGTATACAGATTTTTGTCGTGAGTGGTTTCATTCCACGAAATGTATTTTAGTCTCTTGTATATCCGGGAAAGAGTCAGCACGTTTACTCTCCTACTCTCTGCATTCTTCCATTGAGATTTGTGGTCACGCCTGGATATTCTTTTCAGGACATTCTTAAAGAGCAATAGGTGGAAAGGCTTGCGGTAACAGCATGCGAAGGAATATGTCTCTCTTTAATATGAGTATCAGTGGGTCTGAAAAGTACTCAACGTTTCGGACTGCGTGCTCAGTCCTTCGTCACGAGACATACTCATAAGAAATATATTCCTTTGCATGGGTGCTACCGCAAGACTTTCCACCTATTGCTGTTTTTCACCATGAATAGCTTGAAATTCCACATTCCTAAAGATGATTACGGCTGCTGTTCATGCAACCTTTGTACTAATCTTTTGTACGTTGGTAATAATAATGTGTTATGAGAGAAATGCAACAAACCCAGTGGGAATCTTTACTATTTGACGGCGCATAATTGTACTAACTCATCACACAACACCTTCACCCCCCCTCAATTTCGGACAAATTAAAGTCGCTGTTTTTAGAAGCTGTGCTCCCCAGGCAAGAGCAAGACATTTTCTGTTGCAATACGCACTTTCCACCTATAGGTAAAAAGCTGTACGTTTGACCCCATGACCATGGGCGGAAATCCGGAGGGACGGGGGGACACGTCCCCCCCCCCTGAATCTGGTACGGGGGGACACAATGTCAAGTGTCCCCTCCATATTTTAAGCAAAATACAATACTAAAGGAATTGATGGATGGAGGGTTTCCCTTTCGAGTCTTTATAAATGGAATAAGATAATAAACACGGTGTGTACAAAAAAGTGTAAATTGATGTCCCTGCCCCCCCCCCCACGATCGAGGAGAGATTTCCGCCCATGCTCAGGACTTGCCAAAGAATTAACGTTCATACGGGGCATGACCACAGAACGCTTGAGGCTTTGCAGGGTGGCCAACAGGAAACTTACGGCGGGACGGCATTCTCTTTTTTAGTTGGATAGTTTGGGAAATAAAAAAGCATAGTTTTGCTTAACGTTTTGACAACCACTTGGCCAGGTCAGAGCACACTTCGACCAATCGCAAATTAGGCATTTTTTTTATCCATAACCAGTCACCGGCAGTGATTCGAGATACTCTTTGAAAGTTTCAAAACAGACTGCAAACATGGAAAGCCGATAAACTTGTGCATTGACCTATTGGA
Source organism: Acanthaster planci (assembly GCF_001949145.1). The sequence goes on from NW_019091467.1 coordinate 600,740, forward strand.
TCGTGGACGTTTCTTTGCTTTATTGCCGAAATTCTCCCTGTTTTCTTTGCACACGATTTAACTCGCAGGTAGACGCTCTCACACAACTCAGGTTCATTCTGTTCAATTACTCAACATCATGACTGAATGTGGATAACGCCCACACGTGCACAATCATTTTTCACTTCCATATTGTTGTGTTCAATTTCTTTCAGTCTGAACCCCCTCCCCAAATTGTGTTTATTGCTACAACAGTGTACGAGTGCTTGGAGCGAATCCATTTTTTATTGGATTGTGTCGCACACGTGACTTCTAGAGAAGGAGGAGCTTACAAATGTAACCAATCATGAAAAAGCATGTGTTAAATGCCTCGGGCGTTAACTACAGAGTCAGTTCCTGGGTTGTAATGCCATTCGAGGCGGCGCTACTTGCATCAGCCTAACGTACATTGATAAACGAGAAAAAAATAAGACTGCAGTGGAATTTTGTCACTCGGTAGGCCTAGATCGACGACCGACGCCTCTGATGAAAATGCGTCACGCGAAAAAGGCAGAGCTGCTTTGGCAGTTGCTCTTCTTGTTGGCCGCAATCATCATAGAGACAGCAACTGCTACAGGTATTTAAAATTTCTGCTCTTTTCATTAAACCGTGGCATATGTTACTGTTTCTTATGGTGTGCGATTCCAGTCCTTCAAATCAATTAAAGAACAGAAAAAGTCTTACATATTATTGCATTAACTGATTTGTTTGGGAAAAAAGTCCTGTCAGTTCAAGCTGGACCCTTCTTCCCTCATTTATTATTCTCCGGCATTTTCTCTAAAAGCAACTATTGCATTTATTTCCAACTAGCTTTACTCATGAAGCACTCCCTATTTAAAGCCAATGGCTTTTCGAAATGGACTTCTTGTCAAATGAATCGATTGTCAAGTCCTCGTGAACGGTGCACATCGTGCAAGATTTGATGGCTAATTCAATCAGTGCGACTTTACTGTGTATGTTTATGATGGAAAATACGCAGTGCCTCTGCTTTTAAATACGGTACTCGTTCTGTGACTATTTGGTCTTTAATGTGATGTCTTGTTTTGGTATTTTTTTTTACTATGGCCCCGTGTTCTCACTTGATGGAGCAGTCCTGGTAAAGCAAAGTGATAAATATGATGAAATAAATACTGGTGTCACAAGTACCCGGAATTAAGCTAAATGCAGGCCAAATGCACGTCCCCTCCGCGGTAAAACAGTGTAATTGTTTCCCCTGTCTCATGTTTACTTACATCGGTGATTTATGTGTGCCGGCGACGGAAGTTCTTGTGCGTATGACCGAGCTGGCAACGGCCGAATTTACAGTGTTGTAACGTCCGTTTTCCCCAAGTCAAGTCTCAAGTCAAATTTTCCAAAGTCAAGTCACAAATTTCTCCTAATTTTCCAGCCGTTTGGAGAAATTTCTTCCCTTATACTTTCGGATCATGTACATGAATGGAATGTAGGATATAATCGCTGCGATGAACAACAAATGAGACACGTCTGTTCCGGACCATTATGTCCGCCGGGACCATTATGTCCGCAAACTTTTTCAGGCCCATTATGTCCG
>NW_019091467.1:602505-632295 GCF_001949145.1 Acanthaster planci
CCCCATTGTGTCCGCAGGCCCATTATGTCCGCCCCATTGTGTCCGCAGGCCAAATATGTCCGCCCCATTGTGTCCGCAAGCCTATTATGTCCACCCCATTCTGTTCGCAGGCCTATTATGTCCGCAGACCCATTATGTCCGCCCCATTGTGTCCGCAGGCCCATTCTTTCTGCAATTCAGTATCCTTTATAATGACATGGAACATACCGGTTCTACTCTATGAATGATCCATTTTCTGTCTGAATATTCAGGTTCAAGGGATGACAGTGACGGGCCAGTCACACAAGTGAAACGTATAATCGTTTTTGCAAACTTTGTCAGTCTTTTATTTTGTTTGGTGTTCAAAAAGAAGCGGACAGTATTTGCATTGTGCACGCTTAGAGGGATCATCGTAGAAATATTTTAATAAAACCCTTGAAATTGCACCTTAGGGTTTGAATCGAACTGGTGGAAATGTTTTGGCAATTTTAACCCATATTTTTGATTTTTTAAAGTTTTAATGCAATGTGCACATTCACAAGGAAACCTATGATTGCACTGAAGGCAATCTCAATGTTGCAAATGCTCGGTCAATTTTAAATGTTTTTATCGTGTAACTCTTGCAACTCAAAAAGGATGTCAAACAGTCTTCATGCATCAAAGAAGAGTGCAGAGATACACAAAAAGTGCTTCCAAGTAAACCTCATTTTATGGATCCTTTAATTAAAACGGAGACCCTTAGCTGACTAATAACGCTGAGGTGAACAAATTTATTTTCAAATATTTAAAGAGTAATATGTTAACCGACACGTTTTATTTAGACTAAGAACAGTAATAAATCAAGGCTAATAGCAACGGCAAACTTAGGTGCAAATAATATTTGTGAGTGTGCAAAAACTTTTTGAAAGTGAACAAATACGTAAAGAGTACATAGCATACCAGAAAATGAAAAACAATAAACCCCAGAATCTGAACACAAACTGCAATCTTCATTACATCAGAATTTTCATTACATCGGTTATCAGCTGTGCGAGTATGAACCACACGAACATGTACATGTACACTTCCTCTAAACAGTCGAGAATTTCCTTGCACCTGCACATGCACGTGTACGCCGCGGTAACAACCCGCAGTATACTGGATTGGTTTTGGGCATATAAAACACGAACAGATCGCCCTGCGTAGAAGTATCAAATAAAACTTATGGAATTCGAACCAAAATATATAGCTGCATGTACATAGAACTGATTGTACCGTGTGGTTGAGAATCTGGCCTGTCAAATGCAGTGTCTCACTGTTTTGGGAGAACATCTAAAATTGAGAAATTTTGTGGAAAAAGATGAAGTGATCGATTAAAAATGGAAATAATTTATCATCTTAGCAACAACTTTGAGGCTAAATTTCAAACTTATTTAGTGTTTCTTTTCCCAATTCTGTAGTGCTCTATTCGATTTAAGCCTTCTGGGGCAAATACAAAGAGTTTCAATCCGTTTATTAACTTTGTGCGAAGAAGTCTTCAAAACGAGAAGGCTCAACAGTGGATTGGCAAGTTGCCAAGGACATTTCCATACGGTTCACGAGGGTCCGGCCGTGGGTCAAGTAACCGTCTCCCACGGTCGAAGTCGTTAATTTCCACACGTTGAACGGGAGAGAAACATACGTGTAGGGCGGCTTGTTACGCCCACTCCCTATACACACACACAATTTTCCTGCAACCGGGGACCCCTATTGTTCCTCTTTTGTTTTACTTCAACTCTTTTAAAAGACCACCCATATGTCTTGTGCACAATTTTTATTCAGGGACCCTATGTGAATCGGGGACCTTATTGTCCTCTAATGTTCAGGGTCCCCAATTGAATGCAAAAACAAACTCACACTCATAAACGTAAAGCTTTTTCTCATGAATTGCATCTACTATCTACATGTATGTACATTTCCATGAAACCCATTACATGGAATTATGCACAAAGTAATCCACATAGAATCATTTTGACCCAGGATAAGTAAACTTTTGTTTTATTGTTTCATTTTTCATCAGGAACATGACCCAACACTGATCCGTTGTGGAAGAATAACAGCATACATTTAAATACCTGCAAGGAATTTTTAAAAAAGGAAAGCTTTTGAAAAAAAATACCTGAGACTTTATTGATTAACAATCACATCCTGCGGACACAATGGGAGGACATAATGGGCCTGCGGACACAATGGGGCGGACATATTGGGCCTGCGGACACAATGGGGCGGACATAATGCGCCTGCGGACACAATGGGGCGGACATAATGGGCCTGAAAAAGTTTGCCCAAAGTCGTGGTCTCTCTCTGTTCTGCCTTGAAATGGCGACGCGAGCCAGTAAACGACTGTACCAAAATCCATCTGCAGAGATCTTCTGCATTGTGTAAAAGTTTGCTGAATTTATACCGGAGAAATATAATCAGGCTTTAGATCTCAATTTTGTCATGTTTTTCTTGTAAATCGTAAGTGACATTTCAGAGAAAAATTGGGTGAAAGATGTTTGTGTACGTTAAGTTTCCGAACGTAAAAAGGGTATTTTAAAATAGAAATTTTGAATCGTTCTCCAGTTATTCCCACACATGGTGCGTGTCTTGGTAATTGAAAGAGTGTTTTAAAAAAGGATACTTTGTTATGATTAAGCATAACTGGGCTCTCTGTCGATTGATGGTGGGGGATAATTTATATGTGAACATTGTACACGTACATGTACTCCATTAACGAACGTATATAATGCACTACTATGGACAAAGGATTCTCGTGCAAAACTCAATTCGCAATAGCTTGAATATGCTACCGATGTTTTTATCGCTTCTTAATACACACGGCACTTTATTTCGTTTGTTTGGATAAACTGGAGAAGTGGTTTTAAAAAGGGAAAGACTATGGACGTATTTTGTTTCAAATCCGATCGTGTTTACTTTTTTAAAATAATTTTTCCGAATTTGTTTCAAATGTTTTGCAACTTAATACGGTGGTATTTTTTGTCTATTTTTGTTTATCTATTTTAAGTTACCGGTATCAGTTCATCTCCGTGAACTTGTTTTGTATTTGTTAAAAATAAATTATGGTCTCCATCTGAGGAAAGACGTGTCGGAACAATGTCCCACGTCGGCTGCCTCGAAATGCACAGTAAGCAGGAACGCTCGAGCGCGCGCAAGTAGGAACTCTCAATTAGTGGTCCGTAAAGGCATGGGAGTAAACATACGTGAGATAGTAGCGTGCGACCCACCCGCGCAGGCTCAGTTGCACAACGCAGAGACAACCAGGCAGCTTGATTTTGTGCTTGCAAGCCAATGAAAGGTCAGCGTTGAACGGCATATCTTTTAAACCACAACACCCAAAAGTTTGTTTAAAAACGTCTGTCACAAAGTCAAATTCAGTCAAGTTAATTTGGGCCTTAAGTTATGGAGCCCCTAAAGGGACATGCGTTGAAAACAAACTCAGAATACAAAAACAATTTCAGTTTGTATTTCGTGCGCACGAAATCATTTCGAAATATGAAATCATTTTAATAAGAAATAAACACGACATACTCTAAACGCAATTAAATACATGTATACAAACAAGAAAAAAATAACTATTTCAAAGTTAATGAACAGGTAAACACTCAACAGTGTACTGCAAACATATGCTAAAAAAGTGCACCTTTTAAGCAAAACAATAAACACGTGAAGTTCTTCAAAACTTGAACCCCTTCCCCATGGGGTCTTGCTTCGCTTTTAGATGTTTTCAGTCTACAAAATCAGTCATTATACAATAGAGTGAATAACTTTTCGATTGAAACTGTTAGGACGGGAATGCCACAGGGTCTGCTACCTGGAATTTAAAACACTGACACACGAAGCCGTGTAACTGAGTGTAACTTGTAACTACCAGACATGTCCTCTTTTGAAGGAAAATTGGCTTCGTGCTCTATTCAAAGTGTCCACTGTCGAGTGAATCATGTTTGCTTACTGGAAGACATGATTTATTTCGAGCTAGCAAAGTGATTTCGAGCAAACGAAATAAATTATTTCGAACAAACGAAATGATTTTGAGCACACGAAATGATTCCATGAGCACGAAATACAAAATGAAATTATTTTTGTATTCCGAGTTTGTTTTCAACGCATGTCCCTGTAGGGGCTCCGTGTTAAGTAATGCTCTTTCAGGTTATTTTGAATCCCAGTCACTTTTTAGAAGTCAAGTCTCTGGTCCAAAAATAACGATTTGAGTCCAAGGCAACGATTCGAGTCAACAACACTGCGAATTCACGAATCTTCCCCCCTGCTTAAAGAAGGCAGTTTAATGTTACAGCCACTTCCGTTTCCGTTGAGGCTCCAAGTCCAATACACTTACGTAGCGCGTGTACAACACATATGGCCACAAACAACTTCCTTTTGGTCTGCACCATAGGCACTGCACTTCGGTGCCAAGTCGAATTGGCCGGATTTGATCCGTAAAATTCGAGACAAATTTTGAGAAACGTGATTGTTGAAATTCCTTCGAAAATGTCATCATTGGAAAGACCGTGCTTTCGGCAATTCTCAGCAGCAGTTGCGTCGAACAAATCGACCACGTCTTCTTTTTACGGTAAGACTTTTGAGTCATCGAAAGTTCCACACATGTACTGCCCTCCTTAAGATGTTTCTCATCTAAAATTGGCAACCAGCCAAACTCCTATCACTGACAAAATGGGAGTCAAGAAATAGAGTACCAAAATGTGACGTCACTGTGAACCAGAAAGTGACGGTGCAAACGAATGGAGTACGCGCGCGTGTTGGTTCACGCGCTGGTTCTCGCGCTAATGCCTTTTACACACTGATTGAGCTCGTGACGTATTCTCTTCAGTACATTACGTAGCTCCGCATGTAGCTCCGGTGTTTTAATATTTGGTCACACTGGATGAGGATGTCATTGACATAGAGCAAACTTGCGGAGCTAGCCCATTAATGGTAATGACCCGCCGTCCGTTGACGGGCATCAGGTGTCATTTGGACATTCCCTTGCTGTAATTGGGCTTTTTCATGCAACTTGTATTTCCATCTCTATATAGCCGATGGATGTGAATTTTATGGGAGTTTAGAGGGGAGTATTATTCTAAAGTAATTTTTGAAAATAATATGTTCAAGAGTGACAAAAATTATGAACTGATTATGGTGGAAGTTACTCGGAGTGGCAATTTTTTTTTATGTTCAGATATAAGATTTATTATTCAATCCACCATCCACGTATTTTACAGTACATGCATAGAATGACTGCTCTGGGTCGTCACTTGCAAGTTTGTGTTTTCATTGCGTTAATATCTTTTCACATTGTCACTTTGAATCATTTGTCCTAATAGTAATGACCCAGGCCTCTACTATAACAGCCCACTTGTATTTGATGACTTGAACAAAGATTTGAACGATAAATATTAAATTAAATCTTTGATGTCATATCAGTGATCGGCTGGTGTACTGACTAAAAGATTTATTTTCTTCGTGGCTATCCTTTTTGTGATTGGAATTATTGGCTGAATACGTGTTTTGGAATTTGTGGGATGTCAAAATTAACTCAGCAAGTTCAAGTTGCATTTTAATGTTTCCCATTTTTACTTTCTCTATTTTCCCCTTTCTGAAAATCTTGGTTCACTTGAATAAACTGCACTTATGTTCTTCTCTTGACGTGACTTTTTCAATTCCAACCTTTTATCGTTCCACAACAAATTTCATTATACTACTGGACATGGATACAATGGTTTATTACAGCTAGCATTGTTTAGGGGACATATCACCATGCGCTCATTTATTTAAAATGGAAATTCCCGACGGCAAGCCACCATCGTTATTCTAATTACACGTGCGCGCTGGGAAGTCGTAAGTTTGCGGTATACCATAAAGGACTGTCAGGCTTTGGACGGCCCCTTTCGTATTTGCAAGTTTCTCAATATCGTCCCCTTTTTTCCGAGCTGCGACGCCATCCGTCAGACCATTGACCCTCTACCATTAATGTAGGCTGCCCATCTTCCAAGACCGTTCCATTCTGAGCGTAGGGAACACTGCGGTCGTTTCATTTTCAACTTGTCCACTTTTGGACCATCCCGTCGTCGTCAAAGTAAAATCCAAATTCTTGCTGGCAGATTGGGTTTTATGAAAAGGGGTGGTGCAACTTCAAAAGTCCCAAAAATCTACGGGCAGGAAATGAGAAAATGGGGTTGTCCTCTTTTGGAGCATCAAATAAAATTGGTAGTGGGAATTTGAGGTTTTTAGCAGAGTTGTAATGACTCGAGTCCACGACTCGACTCAAGTCCGACTCGAATCGCATTTTTGGGTGACTCGACTCGACTCGAGTCTCTGCTGTAAAATGACTCGACTCGACTAGAGTCACAAAAATCAGTGACTCGTTACAACTCTGGTTTTTAATTGTCCACTTTTGACACGCCACGAGAGTTGTTAAAGTAAAATCCTCATTTTTGCTAGCGGAAAATTGCTTTGCTATACGCAAAGTCCAAAATCCCGAAAATCTACTTGTAGCAAATGAGAAAATGGAGTTGTCCACTTTTGACGCTCCATACGTGGCACTAGCCAATTACAGAGAATACTTCACCTTCAGAAAAAGGCCTTGTGCATTATTAATTCTACCTCTTTCAAGAGCACAACAATGCTCTTTTTTAACAGTGTAAAACATGGAAAGTCAGTGATATTTATTATTCCCAGCTTGGAACCCTTATGCACCAAGTAAATAATACTGATGTACCTGCGTATATAAGTTCAATGTTTGTAAAAAATGACAAAATCCGTTGCCATTTTACAACACAGTTCAGCGAATCTCATCGTTCCTCTGTACGCACCATACTTGCAATTAAAACAGTAAGGCATAAGGGCCCCAAGCTGTGAAACTTGCTAGATCTATCATAAAAAACATAACTAATTCATCATTGTTTAAACATAAATACAAGATGTGCTTACTGAATAACTAAATGGAAACTGAGTAATTCTCACAAGGTTACAGGCTGTATTCATCTCTTGTTTATTTCTAATTATTGTCTTATGTTATGTATATGTATGTCAATGTCTATGTGAATGTGATATTTGTATGTGTTATTATGTAAGTGGGGGTCCCTACTCGACAAGCTCCCGGGACTCCCCTCCACCTCATGCGGAAAAAAGTGAAGTGAATAGGGATAAGTATTTGTGCAATAGGTTCGCGGGTACACCATGGAACCAATATCTTATACTCAGTCAATAATACTGCGTTTTTTCAAACACCCAATTGACCGCTCGTCCAACCGCCACGAAGCACACAAGGGACCTGTTCTGGAAGCTTCCCCAGAAGCACCAGGCGCCACCTGACTGACTTCCACCGTCGGTCTCCCAAATTCTACTCAGAAAACCGTCGTGCACTTCCAACTGGCCCCATAATGACCACAGCGTCCTCTGTGCTGCAGAGGTGTTTGAAACAGTCCCCAAAGAGGTCTACTGTGCAACTCCTCCTTGCTCCCGATAATGCAATTCGTGTTTTCCTCTAGTTGCGCTTTCCTGACACCATCCTTAGGCAGATAAGGTAGGGCACAAATGCCCCTCACTCCCGCCTCTGTGACCATGGAGTCAGCAGCAACCTATTCCTGACCCACAGAAACGCCTGTTTCTCAACTCAACAACATCCTTTTCAGCCTGTTGACAGCACCAAAGCTCTTCTCCAACAGATTCGCGAGTTCACTGTAAGTGGCCCTCTTTGAATCACCACCAAGACGTATCAGGCGTCACCTTATAAAGACTAACAGCTAGATCAATGTCTCCCTAATGCTCCAACCACCAAAAGGAGGACAATTTTTACCGTCCACACTTTGAGATATTATAGATTAGGGTCTGAAAGGAAAACATGCAAAGTTCGGTTAAGATCGGATCAGGGAATATTGAATTATGGGACGGTAAAGTTTGAAAAATTTTGTGCGCGTTCCTATGGGAATGTCTCCCAAGTGACCCATTTTCGGTAATTATAATTTATATTTCATTTATTTATTATTATTTAGAAGTTACTCTCACGATACTATCATGTTATAAAACTGTTACAGAACATTTATTCTCAGTAGTGGTTAAGACGTTTTAAAGCTGTTAGAATATCGATGTGGTATAATGATATTGGAATCTTTTTTGATATTTTTTAAATGTCTCTGATAATTTTTTAAGAGATAAGTTAACGTTTTGAAAACGTTACTTTGAAATATCTTACGCATGTTGTATTGTTACTAAGAATTTCGCTCAATTTATTTTGAAATAAGTTTATTTTGAAATTTTAGAATGTGTACTATTGCCAATTCAAAATATTACAGAAACATTTATTTTCGTAACTTCGTATTCGTAAGATTTGGGACAGTTTCCTGTATTGGCAAAAATGAGTCTGAGGTGTCAGGAATACCAAAGGAATTTTGCCAAGCGTAATAACCCTGTGAGAAACACGGTTAGTTCACAGTAGTGTAAAAGTATGAGTAAACAGTGCCCTCTGGGTATGGAGGCGGAGCTGCAAAGGCTTAAGATAGAAGCCCAGTTTTGCGGTAGGAGAGAGATCTCATGGCGAAGAGATTAGAAAATGCCATGGGAGGTCAGAAAACTTCCTTAGAAGGAAGTCAGGTCACTACCGACAGAAAAGGGCGTGTGAGTAAACAAGTGGAAGCAGAGATGGAAATCAGGTTGCCAGCAGTGATTTCAGGCTATGTCTCTCAATTGGATACGAGTAGTCTGGTTGGTTCATGTAGCTCACCGGAGTTCCCTCCCAGGGCTGGGGAGAGAGTAGACTTTCGGGAGAGCACACCCCCAAAGAAAAGGAACTGGAGTCCTTTCTTTCGGGCTCAGGCGAGGCAGGTCAAAGTGCAAAAAGTTGTAGTCCAACTTTGCAGAGAACAGAATTTTGGACTCCGGCAGATATAGCCCACCGTGATCTTATTAGCTTTGCAACCTGTCCAGCAGACGGGGTTATCAATAGACTGTTGAAGAAAAGAGTTACCACTTCAGAAGGGTCACAGATTCTGTAGAGGGAAAAGCGAGATTGTGAGGGGGAAGTAAGACATTGGAACGGTCAAACCGCTGCCCTAATGTCATCCCGGACAGATACAGTGGCAAGGTGTTATGGAAAGAATATTTCAGGCATTTTGAATCGTGTAGAGTTGTGAACCAGTGGAACGAAGAGCAACGGCTGCCTATTTGCTGGCCCGTCTGCAAGGAAATGCTCTAGATTAGTTCCATCTGGCAAGGAGCACTCATATAGTGAGCTAGTGAAACTGCTTGACAGGAGGTTCGGCTTAGGATGCCAAAGCGAGAACTACCTAGTCGAGCTGAGGCATCAGCGACAGAAGCCAAAAGAAACTCTTCAGGAGTTGGGCCAAGCCATACGGGAATTAGTGGTCAAGGCGTACCCTGATTTTCTGTCACCCTGATTTTCATTCACGCGGGGGATCGCTCGACTGGTGGGCAAAGAACCACTTTCTAGAAGCAGTGGAAAGTCAGTCTGTGCGAGAAGGCATAAACCGGGTTTGTCCAAAGAACTTAGATAAAGCCATTGAGGCAGCTCTTGAGACATAAAATTTCGAGAGAGTCGAGCAGCAGTGCATGCTCGATGGTAAGCCCGCCAAGATGGTGAGGGCGTTAGACTCCGGTACGGATCCGGAACAGAGGTTTAGCAAGCTAGAGGGCAAGCTGAGCAGTTTGACAGAACTGTTGACTAAATTGTCTCAGCAGGTGCAGGGCAAAGGTGCCCAAAATGTGGAAGTGGGAAAGCGCCCCCGAAGAGGAAGAAACCTGCAGAGAATAAACAAAGTGACCAAAGCTGCTTTAGGTGCCGCGAGAAGGGCCACTTGGCGAGGGAGTACAAGCCCCAAGAAACAACCCCAGAAGCAGGGAAATGTGGTCCAGCCGCCCGTCGGGTCCTCGGGCAGGCTGGGAACAACAGAGGACCCAAGAGACAGTCCAGTCACAGGGACATGGCAGTAGAAGAGAAGAGATCAGAAGGTGGATAGAGGGAAGTAACCCTTGCACTAGCCAACCTTCGGCCCCAGGGTAGACTCTATGTGGATGGAGTTGTGAGAGGGACCAAATGTCTATTTTTGATGGACACACTGGTTTAATTGACACCCCTTAATTAGAAGTGCAGTTTACTACAAGACACCAAAAGAGAGACGTCCAGTCCTTGAATCAGACTAGATTCAAGTATGACAGGTCGATGGCAGTCCCCCTGCGGTCCAAGGTGCCGCTTGGGTTGATGTGCAGGTGGGCAGACCCATGCGCCCTGTCAAGGCAGTCTTTATAGAAATGAAGTGCCAAGGTATTTGGGGTATGGATTTTCTTTTGCCTACAGGTGGGTATTTGGACTTCCGTTCTGAATAGTAGAGAGTGAATGGATTAAGAATTAAGTGCACCAGCAGTGCGGGAGAGTCCCTTGTTGGGAGAGCAGCGGTAAAATAAACCATGGTGATTCCCCCTGGGCATGAGGCTGTGGTGCCTGGCAAGATAGCTCGGAAAGAGCAGGGACTGGAGGGTTCAGCTGTAGTAGAGCCTCTTGAAGGAGGTGGAGATTTGGCCAAGAAAGGCCTAGTGCTGGCCAGATCGCTGGTAGAGACAGGGAACGAGACTGTTCCTTTGCAGGAGTTAACCCAGAAAAAGGCAAAAGAATTACCAAGAAAGGGACCGTTGTGGGAATGATCATTACGGTAGAAGCCGAGGCAGTCCACAGTAAAATGGACAAGCCCACAGAATCAAAGCAGGGCTTGCCAGAGTACTTGCAAGACCTGTACAATAGGAGTGTTTCTACTCTAAAGGTGCAGTACCACAGAGAAGTAGAGAAACTTTTGATAGACTTCCAAGCTGTTTTTTCGTCTGGCGGGCATGGCATTGGCAGAACTGATGTAGAGGTCAAGACTGGTGAAGCAAAACCAATACAAGAGAGGCCTAGACGCCAATCTTATGCTAACCAGCAAGAAATCCAGAGGCAGGTCGCTTACCTTGAGGAACAAGGGGTGATAGAACCCTTGGACCGTCCTTGGGCAGCCAAGCGTTTCTGTATAGATTACAGAAAGTTAAACGACCTCACCATTGAAGAAGGGTACCCAGTTCCACACATCAATGAGACTTTAGATTTATCGAGAGGAGGCAAGTGGTTTGCGACGCTAGACCTCGCTTCAGGCTATTGGCAAGTTGCACTTAATGACGAGGCCAGTCAGAAATCCATATTCATGGTGAGAAATGAGCTCTACAGATGGAAATGCATGCCCTTTGGCCTGTGCAACGCCCCAGCAACCTTTAAAAGACTTATGGAGAAGGTTATGGTGGGGCTACAGTGAGAAATCCTCCTGATATATTTAGATGACGTGATCGTCTTTGGTGAGACAGGGGCTCATACAGTACAACGTCTGAGAGTGGTACTAAAGAGGTTGAGACAGGCAGGGCTTAAGCCCGCGCCAAGTGAATGCCAGTTATTTCAAACGTCAGTTGGCTACCTTGGGCACATCGTGTCTACAGAAGGGGTGGTCACAGACCAGGAAAAGAGAGGGCAGTTGCAGAGTGGCCAGTGCCGAAGTATGTAAGGGACGTTAGAAGCTTCCTAGGCCTTGCGTCTCATTACCGAAAGTACATCAGAGGCTTTGCAGAGATAGCTAGTCCTCTGCATGCCTTGACAGAAAAGGCACGAGAGTTTGAGTGGAGTGGAGCATGCCAGCATGCATTTGAAGTTCGTACCGCTCTCGCATCGGTCCAAGCTAAGCTAGCTGGCCATTCATATGGTTACATTTCTTCGCCATAAGAATGGTTACTATTGCACTTCTCTCGGAAAGGGTCCAACTGTCGCACTACGTTAGGTTCCGCTCTTGCAACATGGGTTTGGTCCGCCGCACCTGATCGACGAGCTACGGAAAATCTGCTCTATTTATAGGATTCTAGAGGCTTAGGAATTGAGCGTCGCTGAACAGCTCAACCAATGAAAATCTTCCATCTCAAAGGTCACATGACTTTCTGCTAGAGTCGAGTGCAATAATCTAAGTGTCGTGTGTAAAACATGTAAAATACAGAATAAGAAGTCACGTGTACAAAGTGTAGAGCCGGGTGCGTGAAAGTGCTTACCCGGTCATCTGTGGCGAATGATTGACAGTTACAAAGTCGGAGGTTTCTGAACATTAGCATTTCAGGGAACCTTACCACGCCCAACCACGCAGCCATGTTGAGGGGAATTCCGACATGCCAAAACTGAGCAGAGAAAACACAAGGACAAAGGAGTGAAGGAACACGCGATTACGCCAGAGAACAGCATGAATAACTTAATACAAAATTAGTGTCTCGGTTACATGTCCATAATGCATAGCTGAGCTAAATAAGAGAACCTGAGAAATGCAAAGACCGAGAACGAGTAAAACTAGTGGGTGCTAGAATTCCAAGATTTTCGGGTGCGCAACATTACTCTGTGTAATGGGTGGAATTGACAAAGATTATGGACGGTGTTTACTATGTGACTACTTTATTCAAGATGCTTTATTCTCCATGTGCTTACAACTGCAGTCAAGCAAGTGCTCTGTAACGGATATAAGGTCAAGACATATTCCTACATGTGTGATCACTCCTTTTGTGTGCGCTACCGCTGCGAGTCTGCGAGCAATTCAGGCACTGGTTGCGCAATCTAAGCAGTTAGTTTCTTAAGTAACCGTAACATATCCGCAGTAGTTGACCTAATTGTCTACTGTTCTTAGTATCGGTCTGAAAGGACCGTTGGTAGATCAATTCTGTGTGGAAGAGTTGTGGGCAGACTTGTCGCGGCTTGTCTGAAGACTGGAAAGCCAGAGTGTCGCAGTGTTGTAGTCGGGTACTTTTTTCCGAGTACCAAGTACTGCCGAGTACTTTGACTGCCGAGTACAAAGACAGGTCGAGTACTTTGCCAGCCGAGTACAAGTACTGGTTTCCGAGTACAAGTACTTCTAATTCCAAGTACGAGTACTTGGGACGAGACTACCAATGCCCAAGTAAATCGTGGGACTAATCTGGAGTACCACAATATAATTCGTGTATGTGATTGGTTAAGTACACCCACAGATGGCGAATGGGCCGACATTCGGCCTTCTTTTTGCCAGAACCATATCGAATATCGGGTCATTGGGGTCGATATTTTTGTACCTTATTTTAAAGGCCGTGGTAAGTTAACTTAAAGGATTTTCTTTATCGAGTACGAGTACTTTGATGCTCGAGTACAATTTTTGGATGTCGTGTTCCGAGTATTTTGTAGCTCGAGTACAAGAACTGTAGTTGGAGTACGAGTACTTGGACGTACGAGCACTCTGAAAATGGTACTCGAGTACGAGTACCTACTACGAGTACTACAACACTGGAGTGTCGACAGACGACCTCGGTTACCTGTGAGTTTGGTTTTTAATTAGCACCAGCATCCGCCGATATCTTTGGTGCATTCTCCCGAGTGGGGAACGCAGAGTGCGAATTGCGGATACAGGCAATAGGTTGCGGAGTGCGGATTATATGGCGGCACCGTGCGGAGCGCGGATTATTTAAGTGTTCGTATGTGATTGTAATTTTGTGCTTTTCTCTTGTAACTGTTGTTTAAAATAAGTAAATTTCAATTGCGTAAATATAGTGATTAAATAAGCTAAAGAAAAGTATATTAAATAGGTTCACTTGGTCTTGCCGGTAACACCTTGTGTGCACACATGCTCATTGTTGTGTCGACTTGGTCGCCAAATCCGCTCCAATCGGTGGTATATTGCCACCCAAACGACCCCTAACCCCTGGACTTTAAATTGCTCGTCAAACTCAAGGTCTAAGGCAGGTAGTTTAAGTTTAGGTCAGGTGACTTTCCCCACAGTTGGAAACAGTTCGCCCAGACTGGCGAGACATAGGCTGGCTCGCGCGAATAAAAACGCCATACTCTGTCCATCGTCCGGACCCTACCTAATTTGAGGGCTGGGGCATGGGATATTTAAGATCCTATGTCCAGGGTCGGGGCTGTATGCGTGGGGATACGGGTGATCCCATTGCCTGTGTCGACGCAAGACTGGAACCGGTCCAGGTCATGTTTTGGTGATCATGAGAAAATTTCTGGCTAGGCGGCGGTGGCATCCCGTGAGAGGTGGTCTCTGGAAGATGTAAGCTGCTGGATAGATTTTTCGTAATCATCTTCGGAAATACTAGGTTTTCCTGGGTAGTGGAAATCTGCTAGTCCAATGGTCTGGTTGTACTGCTTTGGCGGCGGAGTAGAGCGTAGCTGGCTTTGTGTAGGTGGAACGGGACTTGTGGCTGCGGATGAGATCATGGAGTCGAAAGCTTGTTGGAATGTTAGAAGCTCTACATTTTTTCATAAAGACCGGTTCGTTAATGTGCTTAGAGCGTTTGGTGGAGTGGCAAGCGTAAGACTTTGACCATTGCGGTGGTAAGCTCCCCGTAAAGCGACGTCAGATGCAATATCCTGACGATGGATAGAGCATACTGCCCGAAACGTTGAAGACACTCGAGTTCTTTCCTGAACCACGTATACAGGTATTTTGAATGGTGCTACAGCAAACCTTTTCCCAAGCGCGCCAGGCCGTCAGTGGTTTTGTTCCTAGCAAAACAAAGTTCAAATGGCCACCCCAAATTTCAAATTTCTAGGCCTGGCCATTGACTCGGATGCCCTGAAATACACCCTGCCATTAGACAAACTTAACAAACTATTTGAAATCATTGACAATTTTTTTTGTCTGAGCATTGTCGTTTTCAACCAATTCAAGCGAGATCGCTTGTTGTCGTCACTAGCAAATATATATGCGTCACCTTTGTCATTAGCGCAGTTACCACCTCACAACGTGCGTCACATACAGATCAATGGGTCACTCTTGGTCCGAGCCAATTATCATTTCAAACCAGGATGAATTACAACTCAGCATTTGGCACAACAGTGTCAACGCCTTCAGTGGATCTTCAATCAAGTACCAGCGCACTCCGTACAAAGTCTATTTAATCATAGGCATTGAGCACTCCCGGCTTGTGGACTAATACGGGTGATTCACATTAGTGCGCCTCCAAGAGTTTGCAACGCGTTGACCAATCAAATACCCTTTCCAACGTACATTGGGTCGATTGTGATTGTTCAACACAATGCAAACTCTTGGAGGCGTTTAAATGTGAAACACCTGTATTCTAAACACAAAGTCACGTTGCGTGAACTTCATAAAATATAATCTAATCCCTCAGAAATATTGCAAAGGTTGCATAACGTAGTCCTTTTTTACCCATTCAACTTTGCTTTGTATCTGAACGCCGTTGGCTTTGATGTGTCTGTCCTTTAACTTACTGGAATGAAAAAAAAAACACTTTATACCTTTTATTTATACTTAACAGAACCCACGACGACTTCAGAACCCAGCTCTCTGGAGCAGACTACTCTGGACCCGAGCACCACTTTGGAACCCACCACCCCTTCAGGTAAATACTGAATTAATCTTTTCCCCCCAAATCATTGCGTGACGTAAAGCTTTTTGCAGCCACTTGACTCTTCAGGGGCAACCACCCCCGGGGGGACCGGACCCAGCCGAGGCACTAGGCCTCTACCGACCCGCAAAGCCCATGACCGTAGAGGCAGCAACGCCCCCATGGGAGTTGGAGAAGAGGAAATATTCGCGGAATGCCGGTTTAGAGTTGGATTTTCCGCGTTCAATGACGGGGTGGGGGTCAGTTTAGAGGGTTGTTTGTTTGATCATGGAGGAAGGACACAGAAAGAGTTTGAACTGCCTGGGCTATGACATCTGGCCAATTACCTCTTTCTTGCATGCCCGGAATGTCCATAGCCAGAGCGCAGCGCACGCCTGCTACCCACCACCTGTTTTGCAACCACAAGCCCCCTTTGTACCCCATGATCATCGCCGCAAGTTATCGTTAGTAATCTGCATCCCTAAAACGTTGTGTACTGCAGTACAGGAAGTTGATTATTCATGCCATCGTTGGTGCTTGATATGATCTTTCAACAACATCAAGTTTAGTGCTTGCGCAGTTGCTTTTATTAGGCTATGCACCCAAAGTGTTCATGTGCAGTTGTTGCTCTTATCGAACGCTTTCTTAGGGACTTCTTTTGGGAATAAATAGGCAAGCTGTTTGTAAGATTTTGAGTTTTATTGAATCATTTTTGTTACGGAATTTAAGCAAAAAGATATTTTATGAGATCTCATGATCACTCCCTGTGATGAAACAGTGCATTTTGTTTTTGTGTGAACTTAACTGTCCTGTGGTGTACAACAACTCGTAAAAAAAAGAAAAGACTTTGAAAATTGATGTTTTGGAATGACAAAATAGAATTACAAATATTGCATGGATAACGGAAAAGGGCATCAAGATCTTTAAAAAATTATTCAAAACGGCAAAAGTAAATCTAATGTTAGATACTTTTTCTTTCTGTTTTCTGGTCACTGCGATAAGTTGTAGTTATAATTCCAAAGAAAACACCTCAAATATATATACGCATGTACATGTACATGAAGCATGCAAAATAAATGCATGTACCTGTTATTCATGACGTTTCTCACTTATTAGTCATTTGATGCATGCGTAAGTATCCCATTAACAAAGTCTTGCGAACTCTACTTTTGTCAAAGCTTAAAAGAGTTCGGTTTAAACCTGGTATGCACTTTATCCCTGGTATACATGTATGTGCATGTAGTTGCCTCTGAAGGAAGTGTCTTGGCTGCGGGTACATGTACTGGTAGGTGTTATACCGCATGCATTTCACCAAGGCTAAGACATGGTGGTTTTTTAATTTAATCAAATTACTTGATTTAAATTTCTTAATTTAAATCCAAATTTGTTTCATTTTGTCACAAAACAAATAAATAAAAGAAAACTATTACGCATGCGGCTAATTTGCTTACATTTGAATAGACAATTGAGCCAACTTGTCTCCAATTTTTTTAAAAATAAAAAATCCGATTTAAATAGAAAAAATCCGATTTAATTAAAGAAAATCCAATTTTTTTGATTTTTAAAAAACTCAGCAACCCTGCCTTTTCACCATTACCTGTTGATTCCCTTGGTTGATTGTACAGCTGCTTCCTTTAACAGAAGGACAGTTACCTGTGCCTCTGACATCTACATATAACTGCGGTGATCAGCTTATCAACATCTTAATGATAGGTCTACATTCAAGTTTCATAAATTTTTGGGAAATTTACCGTGAACCCGTAATGACTTGGTTTGTCTTCTGGGGGCATAGATGCATGGTGAGTGTTTTCGGGGAATTAGTCAGTTTGATGCCTGTGTTCAGCACAATCATAACACTTGTACGAATTTACCGTGTTGCCTTTGAATAAAATTCATCATCATTGAACAATGAATCAGGAGGGAGTATAATGAATATGTACAAGTTGATCTCCTGATTATGCTGAACAACTAGGACGTGCTTAAGCATCGTCTATGCTACTAGTAGGAGCAACTTGAACTCAAAATATCGCTTTTTAATCATTTGGACATGGTAAGGGCGACCATGTCGAAATGTGAAAAAAGGCCAATTGTAGAGTTACTCAAGTTTAATACTAGAATATCATGTCAATGCAAATTCAGCGCTAAGGTCAGTTATGTTTCCTCTAACTGTACAGAGCTACAAAACACAGAAAGTGCAGAAAAAACTTGCAATTCAGAATGTTTACTGCCTACCAATTCCACCCGTTCATCCAGCTTCCAAACCCAGTTGCTCGCCGCAGGCGTCACGTCATGACCGTCTACCTGGTGGTTGAACGAGCTCCAGGTGCACCCGGTGCTCGCTCACCTAGGCAAAATATCCAGAAATCATGCAATACCAAAAACTGTACTGAGCAACCACGCTAAGGTGAACCAATCGCTCAGGTCAACTGGCGGATCGCGCGAGGACGTGTTGCCTTGTATAAACTGTATGTACAAAGCCAATGGGTTTGAAAATGTGTACAAAGTCAATGGGACAAATTGTACAGCCATTGTACAGCCGCACATTTTGTACACACAATGGCCGTGGCCTATTCAGTCGTTATTATGGAGATCAATGGTTGCACTACACCAAATACGCGCCCACAGAAAACAGTGCAAAATGAGACCGAAAAAGCGCCGCTTTTTTCCTACAAGATTTGATCAAGAAAAATAAAAATTGAATTTGACGCTATATCACGACGGCACGACGCGTCGCCACGACGGCACGACGTAATGCATTATACGCAGCATAAAAGTAATGAGAAAGGAGGCCACGCGACGGCACGACGCGACAAAACTGTCGTAGCGTCGCGTCATGGCGTTGGGGCGCGGGACGACGCGATGCACATTTGGCGGCTACAGAACACCATAGAAAAGGGGCACGACATTACATGAGTACGCAAGTCACACACTGTACGGTCGATCACACACAGTGAACGAACATGTGATCGCTAAAATTTAGGCAGGATTTGGGGCACAAAATACATGTATATTAATGAGACGTCCAATTGGCTGGACAGCCCACCAGCAGTTGTACAGAGGGTGAATACGCGCTCTCAACCATACAAGTACGATAGAAATGGCATTCATAAGAAATAAAAGCACCAAAATAGACCATATTAAGAACGCCTGTCTCACCTTTGAGTGTCAGCCATAAAGAGAGCAAGAGTCCGTCCGGCGTTCGGAAAAGACGCATTTCATTATAATATTGATGCGCTATCATAATCTCAAAATGTCAACACATCGAAACGTGAAAATGTAGACCCGATATTAATTATTGACAATTTCTATGGGTCAATCTACTTTATATTGGCGTGTAAGAGACAGATTAAAATGATGCTTTTTTATAACGTTATCCAGACTACATTTCTTAGGGGCAACGGCGCCTCAAGCGCTTATTCGCCTTTTTAGACGTTTCTGGAACATACGGTGTCTGCGAAAGGCTTCCGATACTCACAGTACATAAAGTATTTTTGCTATAGTGATACATGAATGGTGGACATGTTTTATCAACCACGGTGGTGGCGTTTGAGATTCTGCAATCGACATGAGTGTTACCATTATTTTTGGGTTCGGAACTGCTTGCAAGGTGGAATACAAAATACAAGTCAAGGTGTACATATATACAGCGGCCATACTGACATTCAACATGGCGGCCGAAAGGAATTAGATAGGATGACTATGGAGGATAAAAAGTGGCCATCTAATTTTCTGCCTTCCAAGGGCCGTGAACGGGGTCGTAAACCCCAGGTTATGACCATTTCTTTTCTTGGGGATTGAAGTCGTATAAACCAATAATTACAGTCCACCCTATCTTTAATGATGAAAGATTCATATGATTTCCTTGGCCCAAGCAAGCATGTGTGTCTATTGGATGATAGCTGTAAAACTGTATTTCCTTTGAGATGCTTTTTTGGCCTCACAGAAAAGTAGAAAAGTGGAAAAATGCATTACAATAAAATGATCATTCTGCTTTTGAGTTAGCAGAAAAGTAGAAATGCCAAAAATTGCATTTTACAAAGATGTAAAATCTGCTTTTCTGATAGCAGAAAAGCAGATGGCCACTTTTCGTCCTCCATAGATGACAGTGGCTTTAATGGAATGCCTGGCATCACAAATGCGGGTATTGCCACCATATTTATTCCCCCAAGTTACTCACAAGTGGAGATATAGGAAAAATAATAAACAATGGCGGCCATTTTGTAATTCAAAATGGCAGCCTAAGACGTGGCCGAAAAAAGTGGGACCTCACCTTTTCTTAAATCAGCACCCAGTAAATTAAATCTATTTGGGCAAATAATACACTGTACTATGATACCTGTGGCGTGGTTTGACGGGATTGCTTCAAATTTAGTAGGTAAATGACCTTTACGCAATTAACTCGTGTAAAGTTTGACGCCGAAACGCAATTAGACCGGGAGTTACGATGAAAACACTGTTTATTTTTCAAAAATCAACCGTGAAAGGTTTCTGCAGTAAGTGATAAGAGTAAATTGTCCACACACATAACCTGTCGATGTCAAAGAAATACCCGCAGGACCATGGGAATTCGTGTCAGGCAAGCAGCTGCTTCATTTCACGAAATTTACGTCTTATTTAGTTTTTGGAAATCAAAACTCCCACCAAAAATATTTTCATGGTTAGATAAGACCTTTTCCTGACGTGTTTTGTAAAATTAATTTTGGAAATAGTATCAGAATGGTCAAACTAGTTGATTTTCGTGAAAAGCTCTTTTCGTAATTATAGTTTGTTTACGTTTTGATGTGTTTTTGAAGGCTCGAAACAAAGAATTTGTAGTTTTCCTGAAGTTTCCAAAGGTGTGCTGTGGTGGAGAAAGGTGTGAAGGTCTTAGCTCTGCTGACGGTTTTCCGCTAGATTTTTTTCTCTTCTCAACCGGACGCATTTGCATATCGACCTAACTCAGCACCAATTCCGTTCATCCCGCATAATCTTACGGCTTTGCGAGCTTAAGAATTCAGCGACTCGGGAACAAAAAGAAAAACACGAAGGTACAGTAAGTTAACAAGGAGTTTATTATTGAAACCGAGGTCTATCTGTCATTATAACATTGTCATTTAATTGTCTGTAATTTAACGGTTCAACCTTATGAAATGGCATCAGTACTGACGAAATCGGTACAATCAAACAAATATCATCATCCTAGTTAGATATACTGTTTTGGTAATAAAATGGATACAAAATGGCTAAGATCGATAAGATTTTGGGGCGATTCAAAATGACCTGATTATTGAAAAAAATTCTAGTGGATTCAAAATAAATGCGTGAAATCAATTATTTAATTTCATGCTAGATCTGTGTCTGAGAAAACTAATTTTCTATTAAAAATTAATCGTTGAAATTAGTGGAAAATGTTGCAATTTTGATTTTTTTTCACTGGAAGAAAGGGTCCCTAAAATCCACTTCCGGAGATTCAGCCTGTCGTTACTTAAATAAAAATGTGTGTTATTCATGGTGTCGTGTTTATTTCCTCCCGAAATTATGATTTGTGCTGCTACACTGTAGTATTTTATGCGGTCAGTCGTTGAAAAATTCCGCGCTGGAACGTCGGCTGCTCGCACGAAAAACCCGCTCATTTGAAAATGAAGTGCGCATGCGCGCTTGTAATGAACGTTGTCTCTATGGGGCATGAACATACGAATACGGGACTGTCGACTTAAAGAGCAGTGTTCGATTTCCGGCAATTCCTGCTCTTTTTTTTTCTCCGAGCAAAAAAAAGTTATCCGAAACAGTTCAGTGTTTAAACACACTGTTGGTCTCGCTAATGCTTGTAACGGTCACTAAGTACTCGCAAATGAGCATTTCATACTCCGTATTTCTCTCAAGATTACTTCAAGTTTATGTGCGTAGGTTTTCCTGAAAACAAGCGCTGATTGCCGAGAGAAAGGAAAATACCTGCTAAAGTTTGGTACTTATCTTGGGCACACTCTGAGGCGTGTTGCACCGGTTTTCATGTAGAATTTCACAACTCCATTGATTGTTCCATGTTGAATGGCTTCTTTATTGTGTACCGATAGGCCCTACCTGAAGGGCTTCCTAGCTGTAATCTACTAACAATTAAGCCGCACGTCTCCGGGAAAACGAAGTGTTCAACGTAATATTCAATTGGAAAACAAATCACCTGCTGGGAATAAAAGAATGGAAAAAATTGATCTGCTTGAAGACATTCCTCATGTCCTGAATTTCCCGTCCTAGATGTATTTATAGTCGTTAGTCAAGGGATGTTGCAACTTGGATGATCAGCTGGTAACACGATATATAACCATTAGAGCTAATCGGAAATTATTTCTTCAAGTTATAAATGCTGTAGGGTGCAAGGCAGTCTTTGAACTCCATTGTGAAGCCCGTCATCTGTGTACTATTCTCGCATATCGTCGGCCTCGTACATACGGGGTGAATTCCACCGGCTGTACTTGCGTCTATACACTCATCATGAGTGCGCATGAGTTGGTATAGGCCCGACCATTAATGAGGGCGCACTCTACTAATCGTGACTTTCAATAACATAATTATACAAATTCGTTTCGAGGTCTCGCACTTTTGATTATGAACTCTAATCTAGGCTTTTTGTCCCAAGTTTTTAAGGAAAGACGCAAGCACAGAATTGAATGTTACATTACACGTAATACGGACACATGCAATTATCCCAGCAAGGACTTTAAGTGCACACCAAAACTGACCAGATATTTTTAACTTAGCTCATGAAGTACACTATCTCTAGCAGTTTTTACATTTAGTATTGGACAGGGTGGGTTATTTTCTGCAAGCAGTGTACTTCGATGCGGTCTTTAGCTTTTTTGTTCATTTTCACCCCAATACGGAGATCACGTCAGATTTACCATGATCTTCCTTCTGCGGCATTCTCTGTCCCCTTAACCCAATCACGGAGTGTTTTGCATTTAGCTGAAAGGTCTGAGATCATAATCCTCGTCATTGCACCATTCGCTGTTTTGTAGATTTGGAAAACTTTGAGGAAGAGGCGTGTCAGTCCTGGATCCGCCAAACGAGACATTTCTTGCTGGATGCCTCATGGGAGGGAAAAGATATTGTGGCGTAATAGCAGTTTACGTGTAAATTCTGAGCCGTAGTAGTTAGGCCCATGGTTTATGCCCTGATGTCGGCGGGGCCCGATGTGTGCTGTGGCTCGTGGCGCCTTAAGTGGGATCGCGCACCGAGCTAGTCAGTTCCTTCGCAGTCAATCCCATGTCCATTGCAGCTCCAGCGCTGTCCCAGTTAGTTTCAGTTGCAGTACATTTCACTTCTACTGCTCCCACACAGTCTGTCGCGGAGAACCACTAGGCTGTAGGCCTACCCGTAAGTAAGAGACTTACCGGGGGATCTTTAGACTAAGTAAGTTACAGTTAGTATAAACCATCTGGGGACGGGTTTAGGCCCTATACGGGGGAACTCCATTCACGGGGTGGTAGTCTTACGGGGAAGTTGGTGGATGTAAAACAATCTGTGCCAGTACCGTACACCATATATAGCGATCACGACCAGTATAGGGGCCAAGATCTGTCGAGGAGATTACCAGGGCCTGTGGTGGTCGCATCATTAGTAGCGCCTGGAGAGGTGTGAGTTATTAATAAAACTAGAGTCAACTTAGGCAGACGTGTCCGTTTGTGTCCGTGGTGCCCCTGTTTCCCACCCTGTCCTCTGCCCAGTGTGTGCCTGTGCTGCTCTTCTGCTGCACCTGGCGGTAGACTGCCCCAAATGCCTGCCTCAGACTTGACCACTCGCTGACGTCGGCCGAGGACGACCTGGGGGTTTTGTCGGTACAACCGCCACAAATTGGTGTCAGGAGTAGGATGAGTGCTGCGGGAAGAGCAACAGGTGACCAGAAATGGAGCCACACTTGAGCGACATGGAAGGTGCCGAAGAGGAATTTTCGGATCTGCAGGGCTATAGACGGGAAATGAGTCTGCTAGCCGGCTTGGTGGTCCAGTTGCAGTCGACCGGAAGTACGTGAGTTGAGATTAGTAGGAGCTGCTTGGCGTAAGCGCGAGGACTCGATGGTACCAGAAACACACGACACATCAATGATTGTACATCCCAGTGGACCTGGGGACCTGCTCACTCCGAAGCCAACACCCAAGCCACGGAAATTTACCGGAACGCCACTGCTTATTGACAGTTGTAAATCCTAAATCATATGCTGAATCACCTAGAGCGGAATCACCAGAATAGGCGACCATTTTGATTAATAAATAAATGGGACTATATCAGAGACATTGTTGCACCAAGAAGGCCTTACATATAGGTTAGAGATCCGTCGCCATTCTGCCTAGTAGCGATCAGCTAGTGTTATCAGATAGCTTTGGCGCCTGGTGGTAGACTGCCTTCTAACGGACCTGTCCCCTAGTCGCCTCTTCAGTTGCTTGTTGGGTCGGATGAGGGCAAGCCTGAGGTACCGTCGACGGAGACCGCCACAGTGTGGTTCCTGCTCTAAAAGAAAATCTGCTGAAATCTCTCTGGGGTGTTTAACATTAAAAAAAATTATGACAATTTTTTGGTCAGCTTAGAATATGTCGATTTTGTATGTAATCCTAATGCAGGAATTTGTACCCGAGCAGTTAAATGCTCTAAAATGAAATTAACCCTGAGGTGTATGTAAAGTTGAAATCTTAGTATGCGGGACTGTTAGGGTTATTTAATTTTTAATTAATTCAGGTTTTCAGAGCCCAAGCAATATATCTCACACAAAATTATTTCATTTGAGGAGCCATTTTAGGAACATACGGTAATTGAGTCTGAATATGAGAACTAAGGAGCTGTCATGTGTTGATTGGGCAAAATGTAAAACCTGAGGTTGCTAAGCTACACGTACTTACTACACTACTGCACTTGCTCTTGCACTTTGTATGGTCACAAACTTTGTTGCACAAACTTTAACCCTAAAAGAGCCGGGGGTGGGAGGATTTTTTCCCAGTGAAACCGAAGTCTTTATGTCACTGATCCTTGAACAGTTTTAGAGTAACTCTTTGCAGCCATTTTGACACCATTTGTGCATGTATCTATGAACTCCAAATGACTCTAACTACAAAATCATACATCTGTTTGAGTTCAAACTTCAGATTTTGCCTCACCCTTCATCTCTTTCAGGGTTAAAACTTGCGCATTGTTTTGCGAAAACTCCAACTCTTTGGAATGAGTGTGAGAATCTGAAGCTGGTCTCGTTGTTTTTAAATATAGCAAATTGCTCGTTCAACTGTTCCAATATTTCATCTGGGTCTGCTGGCTATGGAACCTGTTGAATTCCAGGTATAAGACCGAGAAGTTGACATTCTTGTAAAGCTCTACCATAATGTTATCACTCTTAACCCTTTGGAATGCACTTTGCTTGCATGTACTTGGAGGGGATCACAGCACTTCCGCTGATTAGCAGAATACAACTTTCAAAGTTGTTGGAAATGTGGTGATGTAACCGGACGTGGATTTCTAGGCCGCCCCTGGTGGTGGGGTGGTAGGTCCATCCTCCAGTATTGGACGATTAGGCACCAAGAATACTCCCCCAAGGATTAGTCGGACATCGGATATGCTATCACGTATTTATTCTAAATGACTCATCAGTCTCATTTCAGCACTTGAGTTTGCACCTCAAAAAACGTTGCATGCAAAGTACAATTTAGTCATACAATAGCTATTATTCACAAAGTTACAAAACTGGTCTGCAAAACATGTAATTGAAATATAAAGTGCACTTTGATAAATTTCCCCGGTGTGGTAGCTCAGACAGTGATGGGTTCGAGCTAGGGTTGCTGGTGTCGGCCTGAGCATATAGGCAATTAAGCCCCCCAAAGTCTCGAGCTGCTATCAAAACACAATACAGTACACATTCAAGTACAGGTACATAAACGACACCAATAAGAATATCCATCAGCATCTGTACATACAGTTATATGGGAACGTACATTGTATAATTGTAGAAAGCCCGCTCTTGACAAAAAAGTTTAACAACGGAGAATGTTGTCATGCCCCACCGATGCAAGGCGCAGTCCCACGTATGCGCTGTGCTTGTAATAAACAGCAAGTACGTTACACACGAGGTCTACCATGCACAGTAGATGCAATGTGACATGTCTTGTTAATACGTAACGTGTGAGGCATAGAAATCTATTGTGAAGGAATCCCACGAATAGGATTAAGAAAACACTCCCAAAATGACTTAAAATACCATAAGCCTCAAGTATAATAATAACTAATATGCTCCTTGGCGATCAGTAGTCACGATGATACCAGTGTAGTGAGGGTACGTAACCTAGAAAGGGCATTGAAGGCAAGAAATTTTGGGGCAACTTTCTTACCTGGGCGCTGCTCAGCTCGCAGGGGTGATAAAAGACCGCACTCTGGAAAGTTCGAGAACACCCAACGCCCATAGCCACAAAGCCGTGAGTAAATGATATATTGCTCCGCCATTCATAAAGAACGCTCATTGTATGCCCCCAATTACCCTCAACCTCTGCATACACTGGAATCAGAATTGATTATCAATGAAACAGTGTTTGTAAATTAGTACATGTAATTTACAACCAACGATTAATAAAGAAGTAATAAAAAGTGGAATCCGAGAGACTATTCGTTGCAGTGAATGTTGAGGCTCTGACCGCGCAAGGTACAATGTGTCCTGCGGGATGCATAATTATTAGCTCTCACCCCATCGGGGAACTGACGTAACCACAGGCCACGTCAGTAACAAGTGCTGCTCAGTGTTTCACAACCCAATCCGATGAGACGATAATGCAGTAATTCATCATCACTTGGGTAGTGATGTTCAGTGTCATCAGAACAGACATGTTCCTCATTGATATACCGTTACTGCCTCAAAAAGTCAATTGATCCCAACATTACTTTCTGTCTACTTTTAACAAAATAATGCACAAGACTTCTCTGAATCTGTGCCCCGTGATTATTATCCCAAACGCCTGTCTAGACTTAAGCGAGAAAATGACCATAGAGAAGGAAAACAAGAATGAGAAAAAGGTCAACCAAGGCTAAACCGCGTCTTGAACAAATTTGAGAAAAGCTGTACAATTGAGTGGCATATGCATTTGGGTAAGGCCTTTACATGGATTTCATTCTAAAAATGATTAAACAGTATCTGTAAAATATTTCAAAAAGATAAGGATAAGACTTTCTCATTTCCATTTCTGAAGATGATCTAAGGTGCTTTTGCACTGAAAATGGCTTAAACTCCTCAGTTCGATAACGAATCGATCGAATATTTACAAAAGCAGATGTATTTCATGTGTAAGTTTTCTTTTGCAATGCAGTTTACCTTTCACCATATATATATAAAAGGAAAGATATATAAAAGGGCGAATGACTGTTTGCTTTGACTAATAAAAGTATACATGATAATACTAATGAACGTTGTCTTTCTTTTCTTTCGTTTAGCTATTTCTTCCTTCATCTGTAGTGTCCACTGTTTCAGCATAGCTTGGGTCATGCTGCTGTAAACTTGCGGCAGCAAAAGTCTGTAGATGGGGACAAAAATACATTTTCGAATATTTTAAAACACAAGAAGCTGTCGTCTGAATATAGGTACGGCTTACTCAAACAAAACTAAACAAAGGCAGACGTGAACATAAGATGAAAAGTAAACTGTAGGTAAATTCTACACTTCTAATTTAACTGTAATGAAATGATAATTACTACTTGCTGTTTGTTGCGTGATCTACGGCACTGTGCTGAACTAATGTTGCCTTGTCTCTTTTGTCCTTCAGTATCTTTTCATCACCTAGGGACTGAGCTGAACCACAACAAAGATATGCATACACGTACATATCTAAATAAATAAAATGTGTCTCTATGGCTCTTTCAGCAGTTATGTTTTGCAAGGGGGATCCACAAGTGTAACAGTGAAAGCAAGTATGCATTGAGGCGCATAGTTAATGTGATTCGCGTTGGATCTGTCCATGGATGAAGCATATTACGTGTCTTTATAACATTGTTTTTCAAAGAGAAAGTCTATTTACCAGATTCATTCTTGCAGTCAGACGTTCTTAATTTGCGACTGCCAGGTAATCGGCATCTGCTTCAGTTCAGATTCTAGAATATGGTGCATTAATTTGGAGTAAGGGGTATTATGCTGTCGGAATAGTACGTCAATTCCGTCGAGGTTCCTCTATCTTGTGCATTTCATTTTCGTTTATAGCCAATGCTCGAAGGTTGAACCCAATTTTCTCTCTAGAGTGCAATTTTTATGCTGGGAGACTCCCAGGACCTGCTCAGTATGGAAAATTTGTATGCAAACCAAAAATCAGGTTGCCTACAAAAATTAAGACGAAAAAATAATTAAGACGGTAGAATTTTCCGCAGATGGCCTGCTTCCATTTCTGAATTTTCGGCGTGCAATCGATTCAGACACATTCAGCTTTTGAGTTTTCTTTAATTGCCAAGAACTTTTATTTTCCCCAAGAAGAATAATATTACAATCATTTTGTTTCAAGTGAAAACCTGCAAACATCCAGCCCTATAGTGCCTCTATGTTGGCAGACGATAGCCTCAATTGTCTTAGCTGTTTTCACATACGCATGCACAATAGGGTAAAGTAGCAAACGACCATGTTGGCAGATTACCACATTATTTGAAATTTAAGGTACGAGATCACGAAGTGCCAACCTGTCAGTCAATTCTCAGAAATTCTTTATAAAGGCATAAACATCGTGAAAATTAGGAACAGGCCTTGACTCTTGCGATAATTGTTTTCCGGAAAAGTAAGAACATAATGAAGGACAATAACTGAAGCTTGTAACAGTCACAAAATATTCGAAAATGCGTCTTTCATGCTCCATATTCCGACAAGTTCATGTAATACGTAATGCTGAAAATAAGCACCCATTCCAAAGATAACGGAAAATACCCGCCAAAGTTTGGTACCGATTTTGGCCCCGTTCTTTGGGTATATTCGTCAGTTTTTTTCATGGAATCTCAACGTGTAATATAGGGTAATAGGCAGTCATTAATCTCCCCCATCATCTATGCACTATTCTCCTATATCGTACATACAGGGTGAAATTCAGCAGATACTAGGTGCCATGTGCACACATCATGAGTGTGTGTGCGTTGGAAGGCGTGACCACGAAATACGGGCGAACTTTACGAATTGTGACGTTCAGTTACATGTACAATTCGTTTATGCGATAATAAACGAATATGCGAATCTTTATGCGAGAGTTGGTAGATCTCAAATTCTAATGTAGACATTTTTGTCCAACCTTTTAAAAAAAGACGAAAGCAAAAAAGAGTTGAATGTTATATTCAACTTCATGGACACACGCAATTATCCAAGTGAGGACTTTAACTGCGATCGTAAACTAAGCAGACCCTTGTAACATAGCTCATGAGATACACTTCTTATTTAATACCTTGAATGTTTTTTTAAAAAATATTTATCTGTTCAATATATTGGGGATTCATTCGGATAGGTTGTCATTTTCCGTGTACTTTCAATGTGGTTTAGCCTCTTTTTCATTTTTCTCCCCAATACGGAGTTAAATCACATTTAGCATGATCTCCTTAACCCAATCGCAGAGTGCTTTTCTTAGCACTTGTCTTTTATCATTAATCCTCGTCATTGCACAAATCGCCTTTTGGAAGATTTGGAAAAAAAAGGGGCGAGTCAGTCTTCGATACGCCACGAACAATGTTTCTGTGCCCTATGAAGGGGGCAGATAATAAACTTTATTGGGCATTTTTCATGACATATACAGATGAGTGTGCTTTCGATCCCAATCCCTGTATAAAGACATGTTGCAGGCTAAGAACGGGCAGACAGCAGCTGAAGTATGTTGAAAGTATTAATGGAGGGTTAATAACTTTCACACATCAATTGAGGTCTGAAACTTTGTTGCTTGAAGTAAAGATTGAAGTGGGCGATTGCTTCAGTTTGAAGTTATCTTGGGATGCCAGATACGTATGAGTGTTCTTAAAATGTAGCTGAAGTAAGTTGGAAGCATTTAGTGGAGGGTTGAAAACGTTCACATATAAATTCAGGCCTGAAAGTTTGTTGAGTATAGGACAGTTTGAAGTGGGTTATTCGTTTAGTTTCCAATTTCTTTGGATGACAGATACGGATGAGTTTGCTTACTTATGATTTGTATAAAGATATGTTGCAGGCTAAGAACGGGCAGACAAGACCTAAAGTATGTTGAAAGTATTAATGGAGGGTTGATAACTTTCACACATCAATTGACGTCTGAAACTTTCTTGCTTGAAGTAAAGATTGAAGTGGGCAATTTCTTCAGTTTGAAGTTATCTATGGATGACAGATACGTATGAGTGTTCTTCAAATGTAGCTGAAGTAAGTTGGAAGGATTTAGTGGAGGGTTGAAAACGTTCACATATAAATTCAGGTCTGAAAGTTTGTTG
>NW_019091467.1:633140-681680 GCF_001949145.1 Acanthaster planci
CTTCCCTGAAGTAAAGAATGAAGTGGGCGATTTCTTAAGTTTGAAGTTATCTATGGATGACAGATACGTATGAGTGTTCTTCAAATGTAGCTCAAGTAAGTTGGAAGCCTTTAATGGAGGGTTGAAAATGTTCACATATCAATGGCGATCTGAAACATTGTTTAATGTAGGAAAGATTGATGTGTAGAATTTTTTTAGATTCAAGTTTTCTTTGGATGACAGATACGGATGAGTGTGCTTCCAATCCCTGTCAGAACAGAGGAACCTGCAAAGATGATGTGAACGGCTACACCTGTACTTGTGTTGCAGGCTATGAAAGGGCAGACTGTGGCACAAGTAGATAAAAAGTACTCACCTCGAGATGATTGCTTTGAAGATGTTAAATTAGACCGAAGAATTGGCTGGACATGGTCCATATCAAAGTGTGTAACTGGTAAAAATTGATGGCCATTTTTCATGAAAGATACGGATGAGTGTGCTTCGAATCCCTGTCAGAATGGAGGAACCTGTGCAGGTGGTGTTAATGGCTACACCTGTACTTGTGTTGTTGGTTATGAAGGGGCAGACTGTGCCACAAGTAGGTTGGAGGTATTTAGTGGAGGGTTGATAACTTTCACGAATCAATTGAGGTCTAAAACTTTGTTGAACTTAGTAGAGATTGAAGTGGGCAATTTATTTAGTTTAAAATTTCCTTTGGATGACAGATAGGTATGAGTGTGCCTCCAATCCTTGTCAGAATGGAGAAACCTGTGCAGATGGTCTGAATGGCTTTACCCGTACTTATGTTGCAGGCCAAGAAGGGGCAGAATTGTTAAAAGTTATTGGAAAGTGATGATTTAGTTGAAAAATGAAATATGATCTGAAAGTTTGCTGAATGTGGTCCAGATTAAAGTGGGCACTGAACTGGTAAAATGCGTAGGTCACTTTTCATGACAGATACTGATGATAGCTTAGATAGCTAGGCTATCACTGTGGAAGCTCTCGCAAGATGATTGTTAAGCTCTTCGACAAGTGACAGGTTTCTGGTGTGGCAGGGATCTCCCTTATCCAAACATAAATTGATTGGGACCAGTCTGAAAAATAGGTGATCTATTCAAAATGAAACTTTCCCCAGATGTGAAGACCACTCAGAGCGATCTCAAGGCAAGGGAGCAGGTCCGTTTTGGAGAAAATGTACCGCCAATTATGACAATTGTGATTTCTGTCCGTGAACAACACAATTGAATTAGTAGATGCACCTTGCAGCAGGATTGACGGCACGAGTTATATGATAGTGAGTTATTATAGAACAATAATCAAGAAATACACAGTGATAATTGGGACTTCACAGGGTGTACTTTCTTTCCAGGGCCCTTTAATTACAAAGTGAAACAACCCTGCTTGCATCAGCAGTAATACGTACAGCATAAACAATGTACCACAATGTCAGCAATACACAACAATGTAACTAATGCACAACAATGCAAGCAGTGCGCTTCCAATTCAGCAAAGCAATACCAATTAAGTCAGCACACAGACATGCCCCATTTCCACTTCGCCCCATCCCCACTTTGCCCCATTCCCACTTCGCCCCGTCCATATGGTGGAGGGTGTTATAAGCTAGCACAAACCTCTTTAAAAATGGTCGAGAGAGGAGTTTCACAAGCAGCATGGAGTTACACGTTTCTAGAAAACTCTACGGCATTCACGAAATTAACGTCGACTACGTTGTCCATGTTACGTGAATTAATACACATGGTTGGACTAGGCCTGTTGGGTTTATTTCTCACCCTCTTCAAGCTTATTTCTAAGCGATAGGCCTACACAATTCTGTACACATCGTTCTGGTAATTGTCAAAGCATCCAGACTCGTGCCCGGGCGAAGATTACCTCGGTGCGCTGCGGCAGGAAGTTTTGTGGAAACATGCTCGCTTAAAGTACAAGCAAACAATCTAAAATAAACCCACGACACAACAGAAGACAGAAAATACACACAGAGGCAAGAAACTAAGTTCTGTAAATTAAATTAAAGATATTTGCAACATCAATGCTTTTTTCGATGCGTGAGGTCACGTACACATGTACGATCACCGCAGGGTGAATAGACTGGTTGCCACAATCCATCACGCATTCTTTTGCATGGGTGCGGCGAGGCGGGAACCGGCGTTTTGCGCACGTGTTTTTATTATTGCAATAGCGAAACACGAAGAGAACTTTTGAAATTAATACAGGTTGCTTGTCACTTGTTGCAATTGTAACTGGGAAAACAAGTAAACACAAACATCATAATAATCAAAAGGTTGTTCTGAGGTGTTTTGTGAAGACAAAAAGAAACAAGATTTGTCGTTCATTTATTTGCTGCACCTAGGCCAGTGCCTCTGTTACTCTGTAACCCCATGGGATCACAAAATAATGAGCTCGCGCGCAGAAATGCGACCTCTGCGTTTCTTTAATACGTCTATATACACTATGGAAACAAGGCTTAACGGAAGTTTCCTTTCAGCAGGAAGATATATAATTAATGTAAAAAAGGGTTTTTAGGGGTGATCTGTAGAGAGAGAAAAGATAACAGGATTTATATTTATTTATATTTCTCTTATTTAATAAAAAAAAATTTCTAATTTGCCAGTAAAAATTGTAGGGTTGCGCCGAAAAATTAAGGTCGGTCGGGAAACTGGAAGCAGAAAGTTTTTTTTGTTGTTGGCTGTTGCTAACCAAGGCAAACCTTGCTGAGGGGCATTCCAAAGCAAAATGGCTTCTGAAAAAATGAATAAAGGGGGGGATGGTGACAGTAGACTTTAAAATGTGTTTGTGGGTTCTACTGGATGTGATAATTTTTTGTTTAAGATAAGTTAGCATTAATGTCAATGTAACAATGTTCCATTTACATGATCTTATGAAGGTAGTAAGTCGTGTCTGCCATATGGACACAATAGATCAATTTCAAAGTGCACCAGTCCAGCATTGCTGATAGACCTCTTCATGCCATTTCAGTGAAAGTTGTTAGATAGAGTTTTTTTAAGCCGATTTCTGCTCTTGTTCCAATTATAGACACCGAAGGCCCAACTGTGAAATGCCCAGAGAGCATCAATGCATGCACCGACACAAGCAGTGCTGTTATTGACTGGCCACAGTCCCCAAGTGCAGTTGACAAGATTGAGGGTGTTTTGGAAACCATTGTTTGTCGTGGTTCCGACAATGCTGAAGTAGTTTCTGGTGGATCGTATCCCGTAGGCGTAACAGATGTAACATGCACAGCCCAAGACTCGGCTGGTAACAATGGGATGTGTAGTTTTACCATCACAGTGACAGGTATGTAATGCTTGACAGATGAATGAAACGGGTAATAATTCCTCTGAAGTTTTATTATGAGCTGTACATGTAGGCTTATCACCTATCTTGAGGAAAAGAATCCTCCTCCAAACAATCTGTATTTTTTTTGTCAATTGAAAGTGAAATACATTACAGTTTCCATCAGTCAAAACCTTTGAACTGCTGAATGCTACTCACCAGTTTCATCCAGACTGGATCAGCAGTAAGTAATTATAAGATACACAATCACCCGACGCCCAATTCCCCCAGGGCTAGTATGACCATTACCCTGTCAATAACTGCACACTGGCTGCGACCTGCTGATGGTGTAAAATAACCGAACTGTATTTATTTCATTTTTCAGGATATATTTTTCGGTTTGTATGTTCCAAAGTTGCTCCCCCAGTAACTTTTGGCACTTTTCCCAATGCTTAGTACAGTACAAGCAAGAATCTAGTAGTGGACTTTTGTAGATTTTGTTGTCAGCAAACTCACAGACAGTGCCATCACCAACCACCTGTTCACCCTTCATTAACTTTTGATTAGATAAGAAACATTGGAATGCAAACTGCCAGATCAAAACCAGGTCTGCTCCAAATGGGTGATTCATGTAAGGTAATTTTTCTGTCTTTGGAGGAAAGTGGTTGTAAACAGTCCAATTTACTTTCAAGTTTATGAGATTAAAAGCCAGCAGTGTAAGTACCTGTAGTTCATTTCCTGATGTTAAAATGAGCTGTATACTTTAATTATCAGTGCTTTTGAAAGAATGTTTGTCTCATTGTCATGCTGTGATAAGTGTACATACTGAAAGGAAAGGAGTGAAAAATGTATTTAAGCAATCTCACCTACGTACAATTTAAACTCTTGAACCCCCTTTCAGCCTCTGTGCACGGACATAATTACACATCCTCAACTAAACTACGGATGGAAATAGGAGCCCTTACCCCCTTTTCTTTAGAGAACGGCAATGGTTTAGTCTTTTTTTGGTCCATTTAAACCGCACTAAATGTGCACAAGTCACATTATGATGTTAGAGAAACAACACTTTAAATAAATGTTAAAATGGACGGCTTCTACACATTATGATGGAATTTTTGTGTAAACAGTTCTTGGTAAGTTTACCCAGTTAATGTTTGATTCTCCCACTAAAAAATTGAAATACACAAGATCCACTTCCATCCTGTCAAATACACAGAAATGATTACTGTCAACCTAGGAAGAATAAAGAAAAGTGCAGTTTTGTCTTAGTATCATAACAGATAGGCCTGTATTGGCACTGCACAGATGCTTTGGTCTAATTGACGAAACATGTACATGTAGACAACCTAACAGTCGCCACTATCTTCAGGATGAATTAGTAGCCCTTGAGGAGACCAATCTCATATGGCATACATACGTCTACTTTTCCTGTACAGTAAGGAACTAAACATTTCACCTCGAAGTGTACAGGTACATCTGCTCCAGTTACTCCGTCCCGAGGGGTATTTTTTCCATGTAATTCTGAGAATTAGTGTTTGTTGGTCTTTCGCTAGCAGTTATGATAGCTGTTTCACACTTTGTGATTTATTCATTGACTCTGACATCCCATCGCAGTTTTACCGTCCACTGTGACATGGAAAGGGCGTACCCTTGTGTTGTGTTACATGCCCGTTAAATTAGGATACATCAAATAATGTGAACTGCTACTGCAAACATTCATAATTATTGTAAAGCCTCCAACCCTATATTCTACACACGCTTGACCACCAGTTGAAATGTTATTCACATCATTGTGAAGCTCTTTCTGTATTGGTTTTTTGCATTTGCAGAGAACACCCTTGTTTCCTTTGGATCAGAGCTTGGAGACTCACTGCTTTCAAATGAACCGCAGAATGTAAGTCTTCTCAGCAGGTGTATGATAGATAGTATTTAACCTTTTCTTGGTCTTGCTAGCAGATATGCGTCCATGAAATGATGAAGTTGGTGAATAATGGAGTTGGGATTTTGAAAACTGAAGATTTTGGTGATTTTCTGATCTGTCACTTTCCAGTGGTATGAAATGTACAAAGTAATTCATTGAAGCAACAGAGTTTGGAAAAGCCATTTCACAAGATGAGAGACTTGGCATCTTTGTTTCAGAATAAGAGCCTACTGAAAATTAACCCAAAAATGATGTTTTCAAATGTCTGATTGCACTGAAAACTTGGAATTAGATAAAATGTGCAAAACACACATTCCAAATTTAAGAAACCCCAAAGTGGACCTGCTTTTTGATTTATGCATTTACTCCATTGTAACTGATTGGACGAATTCAAATTCAAATAGCTTTTCCATGTCATTTCTCAAATATATATCATTTATAAATAAATATAACCCCTGAGTAAATCCTCATTGTGTACAAGTTGCCGTTTTCCTTTCGTGTTAACTCGTTCCAGCGTGAAATGTCAACAAACTTGAAGTTATCATATTACATGTAGGAATCAGTTCATGTCTCAGTCTCTTCAACTGACAGATATTCCTGTGTGTCTTCTAAATTGCTCTTATTATTTGATAGTGTATTTATTTTTGGTTTCTCAAATTTCTTATTGGAAGTTTCAAGTACTCAATGCTATGATTTCAGAAATATCTTCATTAGCTAAAAGGACTGGTGCTTTGCATTTACATGTATCTTTAACTGTTAGCCTTTTTTTCTGTGTTAAGAGCTGTGCTGTTTCTGTACCTCCTTTACCTAACCATGCAAAGTACTGCAAGGCATGCACTTTTATCTGACCGTAATGGACCATTTCACAGTTTTGTAAAGTCCTATTTGCAGTGTTTCTGCTCATGTCATGCATTGGGATGAATTCACCGGTCACTGATTTATTCAGGTGTCGTGTAAACTGATATTTGCCCAATGTCTTGCATGCTGACTGGACTTTGGCCAAGTACCTCCCTTTTTCTTGACATAGGTACCAGAGTCTGTGTGGTTTTTTTATTTAGTCCAAATTTCACTCCCTTCTGATTTTTCAATTTTGCCATCACATCTAAAACAGACATTTATTCCTCTCTTTGTTTTTTTGTTCTGAACAGGCAGCACAGCAGGGCAATTCAAAGGATCTCGTTTCTCGAACATTCACTCCGCCCAACTTCTTTCCCTATTGCAAAGATCTCTACGAGAATATTTATGTGAGTTACTTTCTAGTGAACATGCCACCATTTGTAAATTCATGCTGTAAATTGGAAGCACTGAATTTTCATCAGAATTGATCATTTCTGTGCCTCTGTTTGAAATTATAGGATGTATTTTTTTGTTTGGTACAGTTCACTGACAATGGAGTGATCATTTTGTCCAATGACAAAAACTTGAACAAGTTGTCATTCTCAAGTGCGCTGAGTAGCTCTTTTGAGGGAGCAGCGTTGGTGATAGCTGCCTTCTGGGCCGATAACCAGGCCAGTGCGTTCACATCCAAAAGTAACGTCTTCTGGCAGGTAATGCTTGGGGGATGTTGAGAGAAAGGGTTGAAAATTAGAAGCTATGCACTGTGGTGCGCCATTAAGCATATGCTGTGAATCAGTTTCTTTTCGGGGATGGGGCTTGGGTTAAAGCTATGATTCATGGTTTTTGACAGGAAGTTTATTCATGAGCAAAAAAAGACAAAATTATGTCAACTTCATCCTTACAGGATTTAGACAAATGCTTATTTACAAGTATCTCTGAATCTGTTGGTATCCTAAGCTAATCGAGAGTGATTAATTTTGTAATCTAATTTAATCAAGAGTAGGATACTCTCGATCAAATGTGGTGTTCTTAATCTATGGAGGAATGTTGTAGGTAACCATCCTGAATTGATGATTATTGTGAATGTGTAAACAAGAAGAGAATGGACGAATATGAAAACACAACAGGTCAAGGAAAAGTGAGAAAAATGGTACAAAGATGATGCCTGACTAAAAATATACTTTGTTTTTGAACTCTGAATCATCATTTCTGTATTATACTTAATTGGGTTTCTAGGCATATAATTTCACTGAGAGAAATTAATTTGTTACATTTACGTCTCTGCAGTAACTGATTATAGCAGGTGGTGATGGCCACTATATACCTGGTTCCAAATGAGCACTCTAATAACAATTGCCTCTTTTGTAGGTGAATTTATTTTTTCTCATTTTGTGTTTATTTTTGGATGTTTTTGTGCTATTAAGACCATTGTATTCTTGCACAATATCTTCTAAATTAAGATCATGCACCGAACAAGTAACTCTAGAAAACAATTGTCCGTTTTGTGAAGGTGCATGACAAGTACCAAGCAGAGGTCAATCAGACCACATTAGATGCACTGAGTGTCCTTGTCTCTGCAAATTCGGGCCTGCTGGGGTCAGAGTTCAGCAGCTTTGCAGCAGAATGGGCTCTAGTTGTCACCTGGAGCAATGTTGAATCTGCCTCCAACATACAGGTATGTTTCTCCCAATACTTTGGGGCCAATGCTGTATAGGGTAAAATCTCTAAAGAGACACCCAGGTGTACTCATAGTTCCAAGAGAGCGCTGAAAGCAAATGAACTATGTCTTGTGTTTATAGGCTGTGTACCTATAGCTACAATGTGTGTACACCACTGACCCTGGCATTTCAGTACATGCATTGTTATGAAAAGCTTCCATATCATGAGCACCATTTTGCAGCAAACATGGGCTGAGACAAACCTATTCTCATTTGGCTCCAGAATTGATATGTGTATCAAGCCATCGCCTAATTCATGGTATGTCCTGATGCATGCTGACATTGCTTTAGTTAAGCATGCCTTAAGCCACCATCAGGCCAGTGGTTGGCAATCAGAATAGTATCTGGGATATTACCATCTGCCATCAAGGTCAAAGTTCACATGCTGGTAGTGAAAGTAAACAAAAAAGAATTGTTTTTCAATGTGTCTAATTTTGTAATTGTAATCAATCACAATACAAAAAAGCAAATGATTGCATTATAAGTGGTTCAGTCATCTATCATGAATTTGAATATTGAATCAGAAATTGTTGCCTAGCTGTAATAGAGCTTACAAACACTTTGATTTTTAGGGTGCTTAAAATAAGTTTTAAAATTTGTCTCAGGGGACTAACACTTTCCAAGCTGTGCTCTTGACTGACGGACTTCATAGCTTTGTCGTCTTCAACTATGACCCCTGTGGCATGAACTGGGATATCACGTTCCTGGCCAACAGGAACGTGATCCAGGGCTTCACCTGTGGGCAGTCTGGTGGGAGCACCTACCTCAACCTTGCAAGTGGCTCAGAGTTCCGTCCCGGCACTGTGGTCGGTAACACGAGGAGGAAGGGCCGCTGGGCCTACCAGCTGGACTCCCGCGACTCCCCTGACTCGGAGTTTGTCAACCCGCGACTCTTCTGTCGGACTTGGCACAGCAACCAGGCACCATACGAGACCCTGACGGAGTCCCTCCAGAAGTTCAACAACTCCTGCCCTTGCAGTCAGAAGATGGCAGAGGAAGACTCGCAGTTTGAGTCCATCTCCAGTTACACTTACTTCCTGCCGACCACGACAAGCCTGGGATTCGGTAAGCAAGACACTGTGAACATCACCTCCCCCCCTAAAAAATCCTTTGGCATACCATTTTGCCATTAATTTTCCTGGACTTTTTTTCCATGGATTTTCCAGCCCATTAAGTGAGATTATATAGCCATCCTTGAAGTGCCCCAGGAAACTTGACTTTTTTGAGTAATCAGTGAAAACAGATAATCATAGGGTGTTGCATAGTCTGTTCTTTGCAATCATGGGAGATCAGGGCCTAAAAAACCCATGATAATTCCTCCGGCAGGATTAGTCCTATATAATCCCCTGGGGAATATCTGTGAAAAAGCCCTTAGAGATTGTAATTCAAACATACATGTATGTAGTGATTTTGAAGAAGGAAAGATCATAGAGCTACATGCACATGGAATACCATTCATTTTAGGGAGTAACTGCCCAGTTCCAAAGACATAAGAACAATTGTTGCAATTGCTGTTTAGAACTAGTTCATCAGGGACTGCATGTTTAGATGTATAGAATTCCCCACACACAGTTAACAGAGTAATTGTCCTCTTCCAAGTCATTGATGTATAATGCAGTTTCATTGTTGATTCTGCGTACTGGCATGAATCATTTGGTAAATTATTTAGACTTGATTTCACCTTACTATGGTGTTCCATATGTGCCATCCGGCGTCGCATTTTTCAGCCGGCGTCGCATTTTCGATGGGCGTCGCATTTTTCAACCGGCGTCGCATTTTTTTAGCCGGCGTCGCATTTTATAACCGGCGTGCATTTTTTAACCGGCGTCGCATTTTTTGACGGGCGTCACATTTTTCATTGGGCGTCGCATTTTCAACCAGGCGTCGCATTTTTCAATGAACAATTTTAACTTTGACCTCCACACAGCCCATTTGAAGCCAGTTATTGGACGGAGAGAACCCCTGCCTTTGTGTTGGTCATTGTTTAATCGGAATCTCAGAAATTCTTTACAGACTTCTAAGGGGGATGTGTTAGGTAACAATAGTCTGGAGTGTATATACGGATTATACAGGTAAGGGGGGTACCCCTCCATCCCATACCAATCCACATGCAGTCCTCAAGACCTTTGGAAGTCATTTCGTTGAGTGATAAACATAAGCCCCCCCCTCCAAATAAAGAGAGATGAATGATCTCAAGCCCATGACCAGACGGCCTCCACCAGGGGAATGCCTGAACCACGGACCATTGCCTGAACAACATCCAATGTGTGAGAAAAAAATCAGTCTTGGCTTCCTCTGGACAGATTTTAATGGTTCAAAAAGTGTTTTTGGAAAAGTTTTCGTGATTTTGTATTGCTGACAACTTCTTTCAACCAAGAAAAACTAAAATTTCTCTAAGTTATGGTGCGTGACATTTCTTCGCCAAGGGTAGTTACAATTTAAATTATAGACCGTACTGCGATAAACGCTCCCTCGGGAAGCATGTCTGCAAGATGGCAAATACCATACCAACCAGAGTGAACAATGGGCCTACTATACTGGGTTTGATTTTTGTAGCAACTAGTAATCATCAGTACGGGAACATTTTTCACTCAAAAAGCTTGCAGAAGTGAGAAACCAAATTGAGCGAGGTGAACTTCCAAGAGTAATCGGGTTCATTAAAGGGCTGTTAATTTATTTACAAACAGTTAATCGACGCATACATGCTAATTTATCCGTTTCCATAATCATTAAAAATATGTACGCACACTTTTAGCATCCACGTCAACAACGTCAGGTCCGGCTGGACCAAGGTTGACCATTGATGATTAATGGCTTATTCACATTGAAAGGCGACGCAAGTTGAAAAATGCGACGCCCGTCGAAAAATGCGACGCCGGTTGAAAAATGCGACGCCAGTCGAAAAATGCGACGCCCGTTGAAAAATGTGACGCACGTTGAAAAATGCGACGCCTGTTGAAAAATGCGACGCCAGTCGAAAAATGCGACTGGCACATATGGAACACCATACCTTACACTTTGCAGACAGCAAGACATTGTTACTTACTCTATGAGAATCCTACTCACACCACATGCCACACTTAATAACTGGAGGCACATGCATGCATTTCAAACAGTAGTCTAGTTTGCTGAAGCATGGAAGTATAGAAGAGGCATTTAATCACGCAAGCACAAGGTTTCATCATGGTAAGCCTGTAGCCGCAAGCCTGGTGGCACTTGTTAAAAATACTCTGGTTCATGCTGATTGAGTTGGCATCCTGCAGTTAAAGCAGGTGGTCCAGTCCTGCTGTTTCCACACTTTTCGTGACGATGTTTCCGTTTTAGATGCTGAGTGCTACGTCCTGACTTTCCATGATTCGGGGACACCGGGACCACGTTGCTGCTACAACTTGGACACTGGTGGTCTCGTGAGTGACGTGAGAAGTCCCCGTGTTGCTACAGTGTTTGAAAGATTCCCGCTGAGTCCCCAGGATTACACATCTGACCTGTTCCAAAAGCTGTACAGTGAGTTAAAGCTTAATTGACTAGAGGCTGGCTGGGATTATCGAGTGGGCAGTGTGCCTCGGGCCAATGGAAAAATCGTGACCTACAAAAATACAACACATCTGCCATAAAACACGCAAACGTAGAAAGGTTTCATACATTTCAGTGCCCTTCTTTGAATGTTTGACTTTTGGAAAGCTTAAAATGAGCTGCCTGTAAGTACAGCATTAACAACAACAGGAAATATGAGATCAAATGCCAACCATGCACGTCGAGCTCTGTAACATTTCTGGTGATGCATAAGTCGGGCCTGTGGAGAATTGGTGCTGAGTGCTTCATCCAGCCCTGATTTATCCTTGTTATATGAACGACTGGACACGGACCAGTAACTTTTTAAAAGCTCTTGGCTTTTTGTGTTCTGTTGTTCTTTTGCTCTCAAGTAGTTATATGAATTTACTCACTGGCATAAAGCCAGAATGACAACCTTGATGAGTAGATTGTTGTCTGGCTTTGTGTATGCCCCCACCCCATTCCAAAATGCTGGATCCGCCTGACCTGTTGAAACACACTGAGGATTTATAGAGAAGGCGGTACATACATAATGCCAGTTGTACGTTTCAGTTCAAAAAGTGTGACATTTTTGTGTCCCTGTTACACCTGACCTCTTTAATTTTACTTGGAAATATCACTGAAATTGATTTAAACAATTACTATATTTGTTTGGCAGATAATTTGCATTAATTATATAATTCATCACTCTCGGAGATTATAGAATGTGTTTTGAAGTTACAAAATTGTATGTCAGATGTGACACGGACACAGAGAAATTGGACCCCTAATTTATAGAAATAATGTTTATAAGTTTATCAACAAGAGTCATTTCATCAGGTTGAATGTTTTATTCCACATAGCAAAGTTAAGTTCATGATTCATCTCATGCATTGCCAGAATATTCTTTGTGTCACCATTTTTCTCACTCGCTCAGGCATAAAAATCACGACACAATGACGTTGGCAATTTTTCTGTCAGACATTCAAATATTTGTTGGGAAAAATAAAGTAAGTGAAGTTGTTGTGACAAGGGCATTTTGGTGAATCAAAGAAATGGCAATAAATATGCAGATATGTAAATTATGAACTTAATACCAGTTACTAACACTCACAGGAAATTCCCTCTTTACAGATGAGGAGATCTTGCCCCGCTATTACTGCTGCGAAGAATCCAACCTGTGCAACCTGTACCGAGAGTGGCGCCCTCTGCTGACTTGTGATAACTATGTTCCCGATTCCTGGGGTAGATGTCACATGGCATAATTTTTACAATATATTAATATTGACTACTTTGATCAAGTGGAACAGATGATCAGGCTTCCCGGCCGAAGATGATCCACTGATTTTCACAAGTCAGAGCAGTCAGTATAGAGTTGTCAATAAAGATGTTTTAGTAAGGACAAAAGTCTTATTTGTGGTTTCAAAAATGTAGTTTGGAAAAATGCTGGTAAATTTTCGACTTATTTTGTATTC
Organism: Acanthaster planci; assembly: GCF_001949145.1. Next base: position 645,893 of record NW_019091467.1, read on the forward strand.
AAATAGACCTACCTTTTACATGTATTTAGATTGAATTAATCAGTTAAAACTTAAATCAAACAGAATCTGTTCAAGAGGTGTGATAAAACAATATTGACTCTGTTGTGTCATAATGTTGTAAAAACTATAGCCTCCCTTGGTGGTCCATGGAGCATTACATTTTCCTTTGGCTTCACCTCTGGATAATAGAATTCTCTGTGGCTCATCGCAGGAGCTTGAAGCATTCAATATTCTGCAATATCACTTGCCAAAAAGAGTGAATAAAATTATGTATTCGATATAAGATAAAATTGGCTAGTTAAGAGAAAAAATCATGTAGGAGATGTTACAGCGATGAGCTTTGCTGTCCCTCTGGATTCTGATCTTTGCATTCAAAATCAGTTTTTGTAATCCTCCGATCAACAGGTTGGTCTGTTGGGGATCCCCACATCCGCACGATGGATGGAGTGCCATACACGTTCAACGGCTATGGCGAGTACACGCTGGCTCTGATAGTTGACGGTGGCAGCCAGAAACTGTTTGAGCTGCAGTGCCGGACGGACCGTGCCGAGAATACTAACACTGGCCAACTTGCCCAGGCCACGTTCTATTCTGGCTTTGCTGCACAGCTTGTTGGCGGTGCGAGGGTGGGTTTTTCCTCTGTATTTATATCAGAAGCCTCCCAGTAGTATAATGGATTGACTTTTTCTGAGAGTTGCTTGTGGGGTCTGTGTGTGAACAACTTTTTATCACCCAGTAGTCTTGAAGACAACTCTTGATACCTCTGTTGTCATTCTAACATTTAACAAATTTTTGAAACTGTATATGTAAAATTATTTTTAAACTAACAAAAATCCCTCACTGTAAAAAACATAACATAGAGCAGGAAGTCTTCTGTCAAATTAAATGACTCTTACAGTAGACTTGGCCCCTATACATGTATATTGAGATTTAAGTGACCTTTTGCAAGTTGAGACTCAAACCAAGACTTCACTCATAATATGAGGTACTTGTGGGTAATTGACAGTATAGGGACTAGTCGAAAAAAGGCAGAAAAAATCTATTTCTTTTGTATTCAAATAGTTTTTTTTACTATTTTATTCCTTTGTATTTTGCCACCCCCAAAATAGGAAAAAAATAGAAATGCTGTTTTAAAAATTAGAATATGTCTTGTATTTTTAAAAAATAGGATGTTATTTTCAAAAAATAAAATGCTCTTTCAAAAATGCTAGTTTTGAAATAGTTCTGAAAGTTCACTTTAAAGGTCCCTCTTTAAATGCAATGAAATACAATACATTGTGCCAAGAATGAACTGATTTAGGGAATTGTCAACTTATCACCCGTCCATTTATAAGTCAGTCGTCTGTAACTTAGCTAGAGTCAGTTATTCACTATTATGGTACACTATTCAGACTTCACATTTACATGTAATAATTTGGCTCTCTTTGATTTCCAAGGTGGCAAGTAATGTGAAAGGTCTATCATATCTTGAGAGTCTTATATGTCACTATGAATGCACAGGTCTTGTGGCCTTACAGAAAAAACTTGCAGGCAATATCAAGGTCAGTCTCTCAGCTAAGCTTGCCTTGCTGGTCAGCTGGATGCATGGTACCCTTTTGCCCTTGCACGGTTCCTGAAAGTATGCGTATTATGTACACACTTTGTACTGTGTACACGTGCAAAATTCTGGAAAATGTACAGGGAGTTGCTGGACGATACATGCACAGGGCAGATGCATGTACCGTTGCAAATGGAGAAGATGGAATTTATGCTTGCAAAGGAAAATTCAAATGCCAAAACTTTGATAAGTTGGAAGCGTAATTCCTAAATACGCAAAATTAGCCAAAACATTTCATCTTTGGGCATCTTGGGAATGACATGTACAGTTAAATGTTTTTACCAGTACCATCTGGAAAAGCTACATGTAATTAGGTTGGACCTATTTATCAAATGATTCATATGTACATGTATAAAACTTTACGACTGTACCTACATGTATCACACAGCATGCAATCTGCATGTAGTCTTTTGTAGTGTAAACCAACAGTTCATTCATGTGCAAACCATGCAAACAAGTGTGTCCAAAAGGGTATGTACACACACATTGAGCTAAACATGGTGAAGTTCCCAGTTGTTCAATCATGCTGTTCCCAGTTATTCCATCATCCTTGCTGTGTGTTGTAACTTCCACAACTGACTGAATTCAAATATGGTACAAGGTCACAAGGAGCATTTTATGCTGCTACATAGCCCATTGCAGTGGGCAGCTTAACTTTCCCTGCATGAAAGCAAGGTAGCATACTCCTGACCCCCCAAAATAGCCCAAAAATAGCTTTCGAATTTTGGAAAAATGTGTAAGTCAAATAGTAGAAAAATAGGCAAGAAAATTACTTGAGTACAAAATAAACTTACAATAGTGTGTCATTTCAAAAATATCAATAAAAAAGAAATAGAGTAGCACAGTCCAAATAGTTCCCGTAATAGAAAAAAATGTATTTTCTGGGAGAAAATAGCATGAAAATGTATTTTACGTAGAAATTTGGCATGTAGATTTCTATGAGGTTGAGATACGAGGATAAACACCTCGTATCTTGAGATACGAGGTGTTGAATTTTTGTGTAACTGTTCCTGTCTCAATTTTTTTTCAGATTGAGATTAAACTGAACAGCGATGCCACTGACCTAACCACAACACTCAATGGACAGATAGTGACACCCACAGAGTCAGGTATTGACAATTAAACTCAGTTTTACTAACCTAAAAAAATCCTACCTCCGCTTCAGTTGTTACAAAGGTTTTTGAGCGAAAAGTGCAATGCACTGCATTCAGTGTGCACTTGAGTGTGCATTTGTTTTATCATGCCTTGTGACACAATTGAGTGCATCTTTTCACCTGTAGCTCGTTAGAGTTATGTTCTTCAAGTTGAGCGGATGGTTTCTTCACCACTGGTTCCTTGATGTGTATGTGACCAGCACAGGTTCTTTGAGCTCTGTGCAGTCGTTTTATTCCGTACACAGTGAAAAGAGGGAATTGGTAAATTGGCCATAACACAAAAAAGGGGAAAAAAGTAAAGAGGAAACTAAAACTAAACGTACAGGCAAATGACTGTACTACTGGCAATCCAAAGTACCCAGTCTCACAGTAGAAAACTATTTAACTTGTTTAAGTCTTGAGCCATCAATGCTGTACCGAATATCGTAAAGTGTCAAGTTTAATAACAATGACATATCAATTACTTGTAAAAACTAAATAAGAACAGCACAACTTCATGGCTAAAACAGCTATCAATATGGAATGTCGTGCAGTCCTGCAGCATTCAGTATACAGAACTCACTTTCCATAATTTTCCATCAGCCAACTTTAAGATTGAAGGTTCAAATATACAAACTGTTAAACTAAATTGGCCTTTACCGTTGACTGTTAGTGTAGGGTAAATATCGGCAAATTAATTATTACGTGTAAATCATAAACACTCATACTACGCAAATATTATTTGTCATTATATACATAATAAACAAACATCTTTTCATCTAATTGGTCACATCCATCCCAAACTAAATCATGACCATTCAGATCACAATTGCAGGGCACGTGAAAGGAGAATAAGCAAAATTACTTGATTTTCCTGAATGTTCCTACTGACTCAATCCAAAGATGCCAATAATGCCAGTCTAAGGTATAGAAATTGAAGCTTACCAATTCCTTTTTTAGGTCTATGAAATTGGGCTGTGGGAGGTTCGCAGGATCATAGGAAGGGCACTTAATGGATCTGGTCCCATTGCAACAACCATGACAACAGTCTGTGGGAATGTGACCCTTATCTTGAGTGTATCCAGTTCATAAGTGACTTCGTAACAATGGTGGATGTGCCACAATTTACAGGCTCCCATTGGACAATCGCTGAAGTTGTGCATTGTAACTTCCATTTCCCATGGTTCTCTGGAAGTGCTGATCAGTGCATGTAACTCTATGTGCAGTGCATATGCAGTGGGCGTGGTTTAAATCGAAGTGACATCCCACTTAAGAACCAGTTAGGCCAGCTATGAGGATTACCCTTGGGCATTATAACTTCCAGATCTTCCAAACATTTAATTACTGGACATTAGACAGGGGGTAGCCGTACACTTGGAAAGGGGGAAACGTTAGACTTAACAACCAGTCCACCATCGGTGGCTGGTTACATGTGACAAATGTGTAGCCTGTTTGGCTGGACTCACTTGCTACAGTGCCCCTAAAGGCCAATCTAAAAAGGTGTAAATGCAAAACAAATTGTGAACAAGAATCACTCAGTCTGATGGAGTTAAAACAAGCTTAGGTCTTTTATGAATCTGCGGTTCCATTTTGACTTAATGTCACAGAGCTGTGTTCTGGCCTATACTGATTTCTCCTGTAGGAGTGGTAAGTGGCAATTTCATCGTGAAGAGATCAGGGGGGCGTGTGTTGGCTGTTTATGCTGCCGGAATGGAATTCAGCGTTGGGCTAAGCAACGGCTTTGCCGACATCACAGTCAACTTTGACGACAAATACAAGGGACAGCTGACTGGATTGCTTGGTAAGTTAATTGCTCGGTCCCTCAGGACATTTAAAATGAAGTGAATTTGACATCTCAGAACACTTACAGTGAAATCCAGTATAGTTGAAACGTGTTTAAATTTTGTGAATTTGTGGCGTGAATATTTCATCGGACAATTTCGTGTTCATGTTTGCACCCACACCAAGTATAAATTGGCCTTAACGGCTACATATACATGTTAAAGATTTTTAATAATTATGATACTCTGTAGATTTAACACCTTATACTCCTCAAATAAACAAGGTGCCTTTGTAATGTGCACAACATAAATTGTAAGCTTTGTGTGAGTCATTTACTATAGATTTCTACAGAATTTTGTGTGTTCAAAAAGCAAGCAAAATCCCCAGTTGTTTGCATGCACTGTCCATTCTTCTAAGTCCCTCTTTGATAGTTCTCTCATTTTTCGTCTTTTGTGACATCAGGTTTCTGGGATGACAATTCCAGTAACGATGCCCAGAAAAGAGATGGCACTTTACAGCCAGCAACGGGCGCTGGTGGCACCATGCTGGAGAAAGACTTTTTCATGTTTGGGGAAACTTGTAAGTTTATCTGTACTGCTTGTTTTCTTCACTGGCAGGCCATCCATTACCTTACTTTTCTTCAGAGTGTGCACTTCCGATGATGTCTGTGAAGTGTGATGCAGTCTGACGAAGCATTGACGACTTCCCTAGCAGGTGTTCAAAACCTATGCATTGACCATATCACACCAGGGAGGGAACCTTTTCTTGTTACACCATAATATCAGACTGTTACTATAGTTGTAATGCAAATTTGTAATATTATTCCAAACGGGAGCGGATCTTCTCAAGAGATGATTCAGATTGTAGCGTCTGGTGCCACCGAACAAAGAACAACCATCTTTGGCAAACTTTGAATATTCCCAAATCTAGCACAAAAATGTGGATGATTTTCCCGGATATAAGATGGTGTCATATGTGACCCGCTCTGCAAAATAGGGCATTAAGTCACGCAATGCCAAAACATGTAATGGCCTGTTCTATTTGGAGGGGGCAAAATTTCTTCAAAAATGTGATTTTGTTTTTTTTTTCCTGTAATAGCTTCTATAACATTTATATATTTAGAATTTGTGACTACAGACATGAAAACTGACGAATAAAGAAGAAACATTGATCATTCAGTAAGAAATCCTATATAGCATTGTGTTTCCAAGCGACAATTCATGAGCTTTTTTTTGAAAAGTGCTTTTATTTAGTCCAAAAATGTGCATATACAAATGTCTATATATCTCTGGAACGCAGCACCCTACTGTGGTTATTCATATTTCAAATTGTAGCTAGTGATGTACAAAATCCGGCCATATCAAAGACTCGTAACCTAAATCTGGTTACTTAGTGCTCATTTTTTCTGCTGCTGGCGATATGTGCATGGGGTGTGAATGCCCTGTGCAAGTTCAAAGACAGTTTTTCCTGATTCCTGCACCTGTGTTGATTCAGGAGAGAGTTTGCAGGTTCTTAGCTGTAGAGTTTGGGTAAATATGAAACAAAACATGTTGCAAGAAGGGACATTTCAAGACCATTCCCCAGTTGACGTAGAAGTATGCCTGGCAAAAGTATACTTGAATTCCTGAATTCCTGCAGGGCGTATTTCTGAGGCCGATTCACTCTTCTACTATGTTCCACCGGAGAGCTATGCCACGGAGAATGATCTGACCTTTACCCCAGTCTTCCTGGACGACCTACTGGCGAATGCCCCAGCAGACCAGCGCCAAGCTGCCGAGAGCACCTGCGGTGATAATAAAGTGTGTCTCTACGATGCACTGTCCACTGGGGATGAGAGCATTGGCGCAGCGTCGTCAGCACAGAATTCACAGAATACTGTCAGTGAAGAATTGGCCAGTGAGTCTTGTGACGGCCATTGTATAGCACTGATTAGCTCCTGCCAGAAACGGTGATGTTAGATGCATTAATAGCTCACCAAAACTCACTTGTTGCATCACCAAGTTTACTGCAAGAAAATATGTACCTTAGCATTTGATGCACAGTGCACTGTATGTATGGCGTTTGAAATAATGTTATGCAAATTGGTGATTTAACAAGCAAGTTTTCCAAGACAGATACGTACCTTTTCCGTGAACCCATGTGACTTAACTTTCAAAGTAGAAGAAACAAGAGAATTTAAATGGAAAACAGTTTAACTTAATCTGACAGAGCCATTTTCTCATTTTCTCATCTTGCGATTCCTTTTTTTTTTAAATCATGCTGAGCCTTGAAGGGTTTCTAGGGCTAAGTTGAAACACTTGTATATGTAAATACAAAGTAATTCACTATAGTATGCAGGCTTCACCTGAAGTAGAAAATTAAAAGTCTTATCGAATCAAATTGCGGTAATTTTGAAACTTCTGACAAAGCAAGGAGTACACTTTATTGCACTGTATTGCACTGTATTTCTCTGATGAAGAAAGGTCTCAATTTTTTAGTCCATGCAATATCTTTAATAAAATAAATGTTTAGTGGCAGGCCTTCTATTTCCATTATCCTCCCTCCCCCACCAAGCCACTTGCATTTGCTGTTGACTGCACAAGCATGCTGGTAAGCAGAGATTTACTCAAGGTCAGTTTCCCTCATCTGTCGAACAGATTTTCTGGATGTTAAAGTACAGTTCAGTCACATTTCCTCATCTTGTTTTCCCCTGCAGCCAACTTCCCGCCAACCCTGACTGATGTGCTGTCCATCAAGGTGGTGGTAGGCCAGGTCTTCACGCTGAGCCTGGAGGCGGTTGACCAAGATGGGGATGCCATCACCTTTGCGCTGCTGGAATCAGTCCAAGGTGCCTCCATCACACCACAAGGTCAGTAAGAGTACTGGATTTCTGGATGCATTTGAAAATATACCCTCCCCTCCATCTGTTTCTTATAACGCAAAGCTTACCAAGCCTCCTTTGTCATCTGAGACTTCTTGTGTAAACAAGTTTTCACCTAAGAATTATTTGAATCGTTAGAGGACCTGATAGTTTGCATCTTCTTTCTCAAAGACAGGTAGTTTTGTTTATACACTGTGTTAAATAAAATTCACCAGGATATTACATCAGCAATTATGCAACTTTTGACCCCAATAATATGATGCACATAAAATTATGCAAGGTTTTAGAACTCATTTCTTTTCACCTGTTTATTGCATAGTTCCTCTCAGAAAAAAGGCAAAGGAGCTGAAAAAGACACTGTTACCAGAATGTATAAGTGTAGCCCACAAAATTGATATGTTCCTTTTCAGGTGGAGTGTTTACGTGGAAACCAGTTGATAGGGCAAAGGTCAAGATTGGATTCCTAGCCACAGATGGCAAAGCCAATGCCACAATGGAGCCAATCGTTCAGCTGTGCGACTGTCAAAATGAGGGGACATGCCTGGAGAACCAGTATGTGGCCGATACCAATCTTGTCCAAGACCGCTTTGGGGTGAGTAATTGTGCAGGGTGTGGTTGATGAATTCTGAACAAAACAAGAACCTGCTTTGACTTTGAACCCCCATCATTTAACCCTGAAATTGTCTTAGTTTCTTCAAGCTACCCTCCATCTACTCAAATTCAACCTCCATCTTGACGTGATGCAAAAGTACATGTTATTGGAACTTGATCTCTTCCATTTTGCTTGGCTTTCCTTGTGGAATGAAACATACTTCATCCGTCACGTTATTTTTACCATGGCACGTGTTCTTATTTGTGACCAATCATTCCAAAACCATACTGATAGTCACAATCTATAAAATGACACTGCTATATACATGAACATGAACTTCCACAATTTCGATCACCTGTAACTGCAAAACTTTCTACAGACCAAATGTGCTAGGCAGATTACCCTGGAGTCTGAAATCAACAGTGTCAAACATTAAAATATCCACTCTTGAGGGAAGCACTCCACTGAAGGGGGAGGCCAGATTTCCACTTCCATTTCCTTGTTGACATTTCAACTCCTAGTCCAGCTCGTTATCATTTTAATCCCTTCTCCAAACAATTACTGTTAATCCACAATCACACACCAACAAACTGGGGGTTTGCTTTCAAGCACTGGAGCCTGAAATTTGCAGCAAGCATTCTGGGCTTTGCTATGGTCTTTTTTCAGGATTCATAGTTTTCAGAGTGGTAACACAAAATACAAAACCCTATATGAAACATATTAAAAGGCTCAGCTTTAAAAAAAACGAGCAGTGGTTGTATCTGGAAAAACTTAATAGGAACACTTTATACACTTCAAAATGCCTTACAGAATAATAAATTCAGCTCAGACAGGTAAAATTTTTTTGGCTGAGTTCAGTAATAGTGAGTGTGAATTGCTCATGCCCTCCTTGTCATTTTTCACCAAGGTCCTGCTCTGTCAGTGCAGTGCGGGCTGGTCTGGTGAGCTGTGCGAGATCAACTTTGATGCCTGCGCTGACAACCCCTGTTTCCCTGGGGTAACTTGCTTTGACGAGGACCCACCATCGCTGGAGAGCAACTGCGGGCCTTGTCCAGCCGGACTGGATGGGGATGGCAAGACATGTAGAGGTCTGTCCAAGCATCTGATTTCACCATTCTCTATACCATAACCCTGCGTATAGTCCACATTTATGGTGAAGGCTGTAACAATTCAAACGGATACTCAAATATGTGACCTTCCATTTTGATTATTTGGATGTCCCAAATTGGCGTACTCTTACAAACTGTGAACAAAACTCGAAGCAAACTGCCCGTGTTATTGGGTCTATGCTTTGGTGAAGCCATATATAAGTTCATTTGTTTTCATTTTGAATTGTGCTTTTAGCATTGAAGTTTGTAAACATGAGTGATTTTTTCTATTTTATTACATGAATTGTCACCCCCAATGCACTCGATTTTATGAAATAGATATTTGAATCTTAATAGGCTATCGCTATTTGAATATTTCCCGCAGCATCTGTAAGTTTAAAAAAAGTTGCATTTTGTGAAGGTTACCCAGTGTGTAAAGCCTAACGAGATGCAGAGAGCATCACCGAACAGTCCTAGATGATATGCAAGCAAATGGAGATGCTATAATCATTATCATGACCAACCTTCCATAGCCCTAAAAGAGCTGGGTTATTTTGACCCATTTCACAGCCCCCAAGAACTTGGATGTGCCTTGCTTTATTCTTTTGAAATTCGGCATGCATGTAAATTTGTACACTCATTATCATTACAACTGTGAAGTTTGAACTCATTTAGATGTATGTTTGTGTTTTTATGTTCATTTGAAGTTCTTGGCTACATGTACATGTGTGTCAGTACGCGTGCATTGAGCCTTGCCGTGGAAAAAGTGTTCATTTTTGGCTGACCCATCTTGGAAAAATGCACGCTGCATAAGAACGGTATATTTGATTTTTACAAAATTTATGTCGGAATGCTTGCAAAGAGTTGCCCTATAAACACCTAAAGGGTCAACTCCTGAACAAAAGCATTGTGGAAAAAATGTTGAGGGGGATGATTCTGCCCCCTCTCCTTCCAGCTCTTTTAGGGAATAGGTTATCACTGTAGGGCACTCTAAACGTGTAGGCTGGCATGACTGCACACAGCGATTTCCTTCACTTGAAACCACACTTGAACCATTAACAAAAATAGTGGAATTATGACATACTTGTGACTTGATTGATGGACTGACAGATATCGACGAGTGCACACTGTACCAGAATCAGCCAGCCAGCAGTGGAGGCCCCGGTTGCGACCAGATTTGCATCAACACCTTGGGCAGTTTCAACTGCAGCTGCAGGTCTGGCTACTTGCTGTACCCGGATGGCAGACAGTGTATCGGTAGGCTCACAGATCAGCTTCTCCGTGCTGATGAGGTCGTTTCATTCTTTGTACAAATATGAGTATGAATTGAAGTTTTTTATGTTAGATCAAAACCTTTTAGTGCAAAAAAGTTGAACCCACAGTAAATTCTGCTTGGAATGTTTGTGACCTCAAATTTCACTTCCGCATTCACCTGAAGTATAGACCGACCTTTGCATGGACAATCTTTGTGAGTAGTGGAACATCGTGATGATCAAAACCTATCACTCTCTCACAGTATCCAAGCCACTGGGTAAACTTGGGTCCAATTTGACAGGTGTCATTAGGGGAAATTGACCTCGTTTTTCTCTATCCTGCAAGAATGAATTGGGATATTTTGAATCCAAGCGTTTGCCTTTGAGAAGAGGAAAAAGGGGAAACAAGTCCTAAATTCGGATCCATGCATTGTGCTTTATTTGTCTGATTGAAATTTGGTGATTAAAATGATTCTGATCCATTCTGATTGAAAATGACTTGTCAAGGTATCTGAATTGATTTGAAAGAGACTGAAAAAGGAACCTTTTGAGTGACCTTGTCTGTGTGGATTTCCTTGAGATTTTTTAAAACTTAATGGTATTGGATAAAAAAGGCAAATGCTGAACAGTACGTGTAAGCAAAAATATGAATGATAATAAATCTGTATTTCACGCCCTCCTAATCATTGTTGTATAACTGATGGACTCATCTGTCTCATTTTGTGCAGAGCAAATGCCATTTACCATGGTTCTATGCATGCACCTCAGGAGTACATTATGTCAGTTGAAACTCCTTTAGACCATTAAAAAAGAAAACCCCAAAGACTATCACAAGACCTCTGCTCTAGATTCCAAACGCAAGATTTTCCAATGAACTGTGATAAATACATTCAGTGAGTTACTTGCGACTTGTCTGAAGTCTGGTCTCGTGATGTTCTAGACTCCACCATTGCATCACATACGTCTATGATAGTAACAAACGATTTATGAATGGATGCTTTCCTCTGCTGCACCTGTTTAAGTAAACATTTGTGGTTGCAATGTCTGAAATTATTCTTCATCTGCCACTGTTTCTTTGGCCTGGAGACCTGTGGCCTACCGTGATTAGGATTTGTAACTCCTAAACATATAGCTGGGGGTTTGAATCTAGCAGTAGCTATAGCCCAAAGATCACATATTGTGACCCTTGGGAAAGTCACCTTAATTACCCCCCCCCAATTGCCTCTCTCCACCCAGGGGTATAAATGAGTACAAGAGAGGGCGGAGATGGTTGTTGCTTTTGATAGCGACTTGTACCTAAAATAACTGCATGGAGTATGCTCCTCAGGGAGCCCAGATGTTTACATGCCTGTTGAGCCGGGGGTAATAATGATGTAGCACCCTCAGTACATGTAACAGGAACATGGATGTATGCCTTTATAAATGTTTTGAATGTACTTCATTTATAATTCCTGTTGTTATTATTATTATGATTAGATATCAATGAATGTGATCTCCAGACGGACGGGTGCTCTGAGGATGCTGCATGCACCAACATCCCTGGTGGTTATAACTGCAGCTGCAATCCGGGGTTTATTGATGTGAGTGGTGATGGAACTTCCTGTCAAGGTAGGTGGGAAAAATGTTGGATTGAGAGGGGTTGTAGTGTTAACAGTCAACAGCTGTTTCAATGCTTACTCAAAGTTCTTACAAATGTAGCCTTTATACCCATATGCAATGATCTGGTAAAGTTGAATTCACAGTTCTCTTTCCACACCATCTGAATCAAGCTTCAGTTTTGCTAGATCATTGGAGTTTTAGGTGCAAGAGGATTTCAGACATATGTCTCGTTTGAGTTCATTTTAATGCCAGTTTGTTCTCCATAGGTGCAAATTCGCCTTATAATCCTCTCAGAAGCTTCATTTGTGAATCACTGCTTTAGGTCAGAGGTACAAAGTGCATACGGTCATATGCAAATGAGTAGATGTCATGCAAATATGTACAATTTAAACGAAGAACAAAGGTTAAAATCAACATCTATGAACAAAAGAAAGTAACTTGTACTGTTTGTTATGCGTAGTTTAAGTATTGCAACAAGTTTCACACTCCTCAAGTTTCTCAACGTGAAAGGTGAAGACTTGATGAAACACTGTATAGTTTTTGTTGCCCTTCTTGTTACTTAACCAAGATTGTAGCATACACGTGCCTTCTTCATTTTAGGTATGCCTGGTGTCTTGTGACCATTGTGACATCTTTACAAACAGCTATCTTTAAACTGTCCCAGTGCATAGATACTAGGGCTGTGCCGAATATTCGATGATTATTCACTATTCGAATATTATGTTCCGAATTTGAATATTCTGATAAAAAGTTCATAAAATTAACGGGAGAATTTTCTTTTGTTTTAATGAGAGAAATTGCACTATGGAGGCTCGTTTCAAGCAGATTCAAATGAAAAATGACAGAAAATCTTACAACTCAAAAGTTCATTCATATGTTAAAAATTTAAAAGGAATAGAAATTTTCAACATGGCAAGAAGTATTGTTCCTCTCTTAAATCTTGCTAAATTGTGGCTTGTGATACTCCTAAACATGAGAAGCTATTATAATGATTATAATGTACAATGTGTGCATTATTGTAACTGATTTTGTATATGGCTTAATCATCAACAATCTGCCAGTTGGTAAAACTGAATATTCAGATATTCAATCGAATTGAAGGTCGAATATTCAAAACGTGAATTATTCAAATTGACTCAGCTCTAACAGATACACCAAGGAATGTGCAACTGATCATAAATGCTTCTTTGGTCAGTCATAACCTTGCTCAATTAAATACAAGCTCACAGGTCAGTCGCAACCAGTGTAATTAACAATTATCAACTATTTTTATGCTTGGCAGACATTGATGAATGCAACGGCCCAAATAACTGTCATGCCAATGCTGACTGCGGCAACACCCACGGCTCATACCGGTGCACATGCCGTCAAGGTTATGAAGGCAGTGGACTGGAATGCACAGGTAGATAAATGCCTTGGCTCATGGGTCCAGGGAGATGAGGACCCCCCAATTTAAGAAAGAAAACACACACAAGAGAACGCCATAAAAGGATGTGTACAAAATTGTAATTATTTTCCCCTAAAACACCATTTGGCCACTCCTCCAATTTATTATGCAGTCTTCTGAAAATATTGACCAGATTTTTAAGTTCAGCACTTAATCGTTCACTGTAGTTTGCAGCTTTTACGTCCACAAAATAGTTTAAGTCTGATTTCTTGAAACCAGAATGCATTGTTGATATTGTTTTTCTCTGCGTGAAATCCTGTTATCTAGCTGCTCTTGGAGTGGAGGATTTTGTGCAGATCAAATTATGGTTGGGCAATGGTAAATGTTGTCCCGTCCTATATATGAACCTATAGACACTAAAAATATTTGTCAGACCCATTCAAGCGACTTACCTACACACTCCAGGTAGGTAAGTTGCTTGAAACATTCTGAGTTTTCTGTGGCTCAGGCCCATGGTGGGGGGGGAGGGGAGCAGATGGGCCAGGCCCCCCCCCCGTAGCAGCTGGCCTCCAAACAGTAAAACATTATAAGCATAAAAAAAATCTGTTTTTGTGACATCCCCCCCCAAGGTACTGTGGCGGCCAACCCATGCCCCAAGCTGACCACTGGGCTGCTGTGGCTCATGGGTATTAAATTGTTTGCATTTCCCCACAGATGTGAATGAATGCACAAGAAATCTTGACCAGTGTGATGCACAGGCCACATGCATCAATACTGTGGGATCCTACAACTGCTCTTGCAACAAAGGCTGGACCGGTGACGGGCGCACCTGCTCCAATGAGAACGAATGCGCCAGGCTGGCACCAGTCTGTCACTTGAATGCCACATGCACTGACACAATGGGCAGCTTCACCTGCCAGTGCAATGCCGGTTTCACTGGTAGTGGCATGGAGTGTGTAGGTAAGTTGCTTGTAACATGCTGCAAGTCACGTAGCCTAACCCTACCCATCTAGCATGTATGTAAAAATCATGGTGAAATTTGAGGATTGAGGAGACTGTTTGGGCAAATATTTAGGCTTACAAATTAGCTCTGTTGGATCCACATCCCAGCACTGCCAGATTCACTAGTGATCCACATCACCATGAACCCCCCCCCCCCACAGGGAAATTCCATTCCAACAAGTGCCTAAAGCCAGCCTTATGGCTCGAGGCTTCAATACACTACTTTACTGCCCTTTGATGGGTTCAGTATCGTGAGTTGCACCCGGTAAGGTTTTTTAGCATTGCAGCCCATTATCTGTGTGGCCAATAAGTGATGGAGCTACATCAGAGCTTAACAACAGGTTTTTTATAAAATTTGCTCTTTCCTATTTCTTAATCATTTTGTTAAAGTATCTAATATTGTGATCGAGCCTCTGTTCATCTTTGTTAAAAATAAAATTAAAAATAAAATTAAAAAAAAGAAAACCATGAATATCCTGTATGCTGTCACAGTAGAAGTATAACGCTTACACTCTGGCAGCCTACATATGTACTCCAGCTTGTTCTCAGAAGTATTTCATTGTCTGTATAGTGAATGTAGTTGCCTCAGAGTTGTAGCAGCTGTGATTTGAGTCTGGTGTGCAGTATGTGTGTGTTGTCGCCCTTTAAAATAGCTAAAACAGAAAACACAAACAAAAATTGGTCTCCTTGATATTTACCTGTTACTGTTTGATTGTTTTAGTGGATTAATTGGTCCATCCAATTCCTTGTTTCCTTTTCTTTATCCTTGCTGCTCATGCTAGATGTGGACGAGTGTTCTTCAGGCACTGCAGGGTGCCACCCCACCCTTGGTGTGTGCACCAATACGATTGGTAACTATACATGCCAGTGCATGCCTGGATATGGTGGAGATGGCCGGAAGTCCTGCATTGGTAAGTTAACCCAAGCTGATTTGAATAATTTAATATTGTAATATTCAATCTCTCATTTGATCAAATTTATCACAAGTGTTTATTTGTCACACTTTGTAACTTAATAATTAAATCTTCCCTTTTGTATTTTCATTGTGTTTACGTGTCAATAATTGATTTTAAAAATAAATCTTTGAATATCGGTAATCCATTGAATTTCTGAATATCTTAATGTTTTGCACAGTTCTTTAATCGCATCCTGTTTTGTAACTTTTTTAAATGGTGGTCTGTAAAGACAGAGTGTCCACCACATATCATTTAAACTGCTTTTGCAGATGATTAATGTGCAAGTATTTCCCACACTACCAGTGCTCTTGTTTGAAGTTGTTTGTGGGCGTAAGACTTGATGCTGAAACTACAGACCGAACTAGCAACAAAAATTGGACCCCAATATCACTTTAACACCAAACACAAAGTGTGGACCACTGGGTTTAGGCTCGTCTCGTAAATCTAGTTTCTTTGCACAATTTATGACTGTGTTTGCACATCTTGTGTTTAAATCTGAAATTTGTTTTGTGTATTTGTGTTAAACAGATATTGATGAGTGTCAGATTGGAAACCATGATTGTTCAGTCAGCGCAGACTGTGTCAATGTGCTTGGTGGCTATGAATGTTCTTGTCAGACTGGATACACTGGGAATGGAACACACTGCACAGGTATGACATTATCAATCATTTCCTGACCTCAGCAATAGCTTTTGTGTGCATTGCCAGGCTAGCTGAAACAGATCGTGAGGTGACCTTGTTCTCTTTTTTTGTTCAACTAGGAACTTGGAAGATAAGAAAATCAGGAAATGGTTTGGGTGGCTAACTGCTTTTACCACATGTTCAAAAATACTCACTTCTAAAAGTGTTTTGGTAATTTTTTAGGATGTTGATGAGATGTTGGAGGCAACACAATCAGAGACTATGTAGGGCTGTGGATCTAAACTGATTTTGTTGGTTGCAAATGATGGCACTGGGTGCCTGTACCCACTTACATACATAAATTACCCAGATTTTTTTTTAGAAAAGGAGGTTTAAAGAGTCCAGGCATTGAATGTTTCTCAGATGCAGTTTATGAACATTTTGATACTCTTCTTCAGTGTATGTAAAAACTTTTCAACATCCTTTTTTTAGTTTGTTATAGGTTTTTCTGGTCAAATCATGAAGCCAAGCTTTGCTTCCTGAAACTTTTCAGAGCTTATTGTCATTAGGTCATTATCATGACCAACGAAAAAGAAACGATGAGAAGCAATATTAAGATTGCCAGTGGTTTATGCATAAATTAATGTAACATTGAGGATTTCCTCCCTAGAAGGATGAAGTTTTGTTCTTGAAAAGGATGTTCGGTCCACATATTATGGGCAAGTGTTTTGGATAATTGACAATTTGAATATATTTCCTAGTTTGCTTTTTCTTTGAATTCTCCAATTATGGACACTCTGGTACCCAAGTTTATACCAATATGGTAACCGGTCTCTGCGCTACCCATAAAGACACACCACTAGGCCCTGAAACAGTGAATTCTGGCTTTTTTAATATTGTGGACTGTGATTTCAGGAAAAGAAATATGCATTTTCAAGGAGTAAATTAGATGATCAGCATTGGTTTCATAGAGAATCAGGTAGTCACCGTGGTGTAGCCACTCACCCAGCCACTCTTAAACTGATTTTAACCCTTATGGGAGCAAAACAGTTGTAGAAAATTCATTCCTGTTTGACTTCCTCTAGAAAGGAATGTGATGTTTCCTTCAACCGAGGTCGGTAAAATCTCTGTTTGTTGAATGCATGTTACATCATTTTGCCTTTTGTTTTTTGCAGATGTTGATGAGTGTACTCTGGGAACACATGACTGCATTCAAATTTGCAGAAACACCGAGGGATCGTACAACTGCACATGCAGTGAGGCCTTCGCGATGCAACCCAACGGAAGCTGTACCGGTAAGCGCGCCCATGGGATCATTGCTGGCTGTGATGCTTAGTTTTCTTTTGCCTCTGTCACAAATACTGTGGTTTCACTGGCTGAGATCGAGCAAGTGAACCGGTTTTAGAAACAAATTACAATAACGTTGAGCATATCACATCTTCATGTCACAGACTAGTCCCTACCCCACAGTCTAAACCATAATGCAAGGATTGCCAACCACCCACTGCTTATATTCATTGGTATGTGCCACTTTCACCTGTGTAACTGAAGCAATTAAACTCTGCATTCAGTGCACAGCTTTATGGAAATCAACGGACGGGAGTACTGTTGCATGTTTCTCCAAAAGGTGTACATGCTCACATATGTCAGTTTTTGAAAACTGAAATTCTGTGACAACACATGGGTGTTAACAGTATGCGGACACATATCTGGGTGTCCACTCGTACAACCAGAATTGTGTCATACAGTGCTGTTTTCACGAAACTTTCACACTTACGTTTCAGTTCGTGAAGACGGTGATAATTTCTTACTTGTTGACCTGTTTTGCAACAGCTGTCTCCTCATGTTCACCAAGCACATCCTGCATAAATGGTGACTGCTTCCAAGATAACGGAATAGACAAGTGTATATGCTTCAGTGGCTACAATGCAACTAGTAATGCTGCTGTATGTGAAGGTAGGGTTCTGGGGTTTTAGTCTGTTCCCTTTCTTATTACTTGTCGCTCTTAAAGTTTTCCTGCATTCCCCCCCTCCCAGTTAAGGAACTCGTTAATCATGTAAGTGGTCGGTATAACCACAGAATAAGTGTAAAGGTCAGGCACACTTGATGAGACTCTAGTGTTTGTTAGAAGATTTATTTTAGGGGACTTCCTGTGTCTTCATGATATTTCGGTCCCCAGAGTAACCACTATTCAATACATGTGTGGTCCTCACATCATTTCAGAAACAAGTATGTACAAACGTTTTATTGATTTCTTTTGGAGTTAGCGAGCAGAGTATTTGTTCAGTATGGCTTTTGCTTGGTTGTGTTAAGTGCATACTCCAGATCAGTTCTTCTGTCTTGTATAGATATTGACGAATGCAGTACGTCCGTGCACAGTTGCAGTGCCAACTCAAAGTGCAACAACACAGATGGCAGTTACGAGTGCATCTGCGATGCGGGCTACACTCCCAACAGTGACCAAAGAAGCTGTGCAGGTATGCGTCCAGTAGTCAAATAGCACCGTTTTTATACTTTCAAGCCTTAGTATTCATGTTCCCAAAGGCAATTATGAGATGAATGCCATATGGAGTGTATCCTCTACAAAGTAGTAAATGTTCCGCAGACCATATGTAAATACGAAGACATCCCACTTTAGGGTTTGAAATTTATTTTATACATTCTTACTGTTGTATTATCCGGCCGGCTGCTGGGTAGGTTTCTGTGCCGCAAGCGCAAGGTTCTCACTGATACGACCGCAATTAACTGATGACGACACTGTCTCTGTCCTTTGCTCTACAACTGACAAAATCTTTATTGAAGCTCTCCTCAATAAAATAAGGTTGACAGACTGATATACTGATCGGTGAGTCAACGACTGATTGGATGGTCTACAGGTGGATGGACCAATTTAATGGGTCGACAGACGGACCAATTTGATTGGTTTGACAGACAAACCCATTTGATGGGTCAACAGACGGACCCCTGTAATATTAGGAAAATAACACAATTACTTACATGTAGATAATACAGCATTTACTACACACACTGCATGGTGCAAATACTGTGCACACACACTGGTAGTACAAAGGTCATAGGTCATACACTGTGGTTTAAGTGTATAGCCTTGAGTTCTTGCTAACCAAAAGACAGCTATTCAGCAGTTTGGACCACTGCAGGAATGTGACCAATTACACAACACTCTCTTGGGTAGACAGTCTGTGTCCTTAAACCAAAACATCTAGGGCGACACAGTCTTCACATAACACATCATAAAATGACTTAGTGCACAAGTAAAACCTCTTAATCTCTGTTGGTGAGCATGGACTAACTTTGAAATCTGGCAGACAAAATCACGTAAAAACAGTTGCAAAAGTCAGAGTGTGATACTGCTCGGAGTATAAATATATGTGTAATTCTGGAGCTAACCTGGATATCTTAAGCTTCTGTCCTACCACAGTCTACATCTGCCTCGACACAAACACAGTCGCCACTTGAGCTATATAATAGAACAGAAATTTAGCCTAACATCATCCTTAATTACAAACTAGGACATTGTTGTATCGAGTGTGCCAAATAAGGGGGTAATCAGAACAAATGGAGAAAAGAGTACACTGTAAAATAACTTGATGTGAATGCCATGATTAGGATTGATCATAAAAACAAGCTAACAATACAAGTCCATCAACATCAGAAGTAACACAGTCTATAATACTAAGTAATCAAAATAAATTTAAAAATGAAGTTACACACAGGTAGATTACTACTAGAAAATATTGTAAGTACAACAGCTCACCCCGTATGGCTACTGTGTAGACTTGAGTGTCAGGCTGTTGACCAGTAGACCGCTGGGTGGTGGTGCAGACTGAATTCTGACCCTGGCATAGGCCCTTAAATGCCCTTTAGAGCCTCTTGATGGACATTTCCATCAAGAATATGATTGGTCACTCGCAAGTTTGACCAAACCTTCCTCAAAGTTTGATTTGCATATAAACTTCCCAATTGGTCAAATCTTTGAAGGTTCATTGTGTAACCCTGCTAACTAGCAGGATCAGCAGATTTTCTCCCAGGTTTCTGCAACCTCCAGTTTGATGAATCTCCCAAACAATGAAAACTGACACATTCTGTTTGTAAAAATACTTGGTCAGGACTGTGGGAAAGTTCCCCTAACAAGGGGAGCAGAAAAAGAAAAGCAAGATAACCCACACAAAATATACACTTTTCCATTTCCTGACATTACTTTTTTTAAATGTCCTATGTGTGCTGCAGTAAACACTAAATGAGGATATAAACATAGTACCAAGTTTTCTCCAGCGAGAATTTTTCCCATTTTCCTCATGATTTTCCAGTTGCACACCTAGGCCCAATTTTACGGAACTGCTCAGCGCACAGTTTTATGCTGATAGGGGCTTTGCGTATTTCATGGAGACCGTAAGCAGTAAGCACAGCAAATGGCATGCTAGTGTTGGATTGAAAATTTGCTTAACTCAATGAAATAATGAAGGAAATCTCTCTGCCCGCTCCTGCAATTTTTTATGCTGAGCACAACCATGAAATGTTCACCGTGAAACAGGCATACCATTATGCAAGCTTTTGTGTGATGTTGAGCAGAAAATTTTGCTTAACGGCAAGCAGCACCGTAAAATTTGGGCCCCATTCTTTTCTTTTAGTTCAACAAGGCAACTCGCAGACCTGTGTCAAAACAGCCTTGTCAAAGTTTATCACCTATGGTCATCTTCATCTTATCAGTTTTGACACAGTTGGTGTGTATTTGTTTTACTAGATGTGGATGAGTGTAGCATGAACTTACATAACTGTGAGGGGATCAGTGAGGTTTGTGTTAACCAGGAACCCCTTTTCAGATGCGACTGCAAACCTGGATTCTCCAAGGATCAGGTTGGAAGCTGTTTAGGTGAGTTACATGGCAAGAAAGGATGCTCAGGGAATATTTTGTCTGAGATATCTTGAACGGAATGCCAAGGTTTCTAAAGGATTAGGATTTTTAAAAATTGGAGAAATCAGAAACACTGTCAGCAGTTTTGAAGGACTCTCAGTTACCTTTTCAGAATAACTCTTAGATGGGGTTTTACTGGGAAAGAAGGAAAGATAAAAGTTGTGTATTTTGTGCTTAGTTTCCTTGTTGTATCAGATGGATGTTGTCTAATTTTGTGCTCTTTGAGAAAGAGGGAACAAATTCCCAGCACAACCATCATTGGGACCATTGATGTTTCTTCCCCATATACAAACATGAAGAAGGTATTCCCGCCTGCGCTCTGCCCTCGTGAAGAGCGGACACGCAAGAGACTTGTACAAACCAAAAAAAATTTCTCCTTCATCGGCCAACACTATCTACAGGTGCATGGCACAGCTGTGAGCTCTCATATGGCTCCCTATTTTGCTTGCCTCTTCATGGGTAACCTTAACGAGTACATGCTTGCTTCAGCACCATGCCGCCCTTGGATCTTGTGGAGATACATTAATGATGTAGTTTCTCATCTGGACCAGTAACTATGGCAGTCTAGACATCTTTATTAACCATATAAATTCATTCCACAGTACAATTAAGTTCACTTCGGAGTATTCCCTCCATCAGGCAAATGTTTTCAGTGTCAGCATCTGGAAGGAGAGCAAATGTGTGACCACAGATACGCATGAGTATCTTCACTCGTCCAGCTGTCACCTGGTCTTGACACTGCATGACTGTATATAGCATGCAGTCACGCATTCAGACTGAGATGCATTTTGTTCTAATGATTCAGATTTCCCCCGTTATACACAGGAACTGAAGAGGCATTTGATTTTAAGGGGCCACAGCTATCACCAGGTTTTAAGACCTATCAATAGGACCTGCTCTGTCCCCAAAAGTCTTGCTCTCAAGGAGAAGACCCCCCTCCGTGCAGAAACTATCCCCAGGGTTCAAATGGTCACCACTTTTCTGCCTGCGTCTTCCTCCCCTCAGCAAAATAATCAGTGACAATCATCATATCTTCCACACTTCAGACCTCCTTGCCATCCCAGACACCTCACTTGTGGCCTACGGGCATCCTCGCAACCTACAGGACTTGATTGCTTGGGCCACGGACCATTTACCTAGGGATGTGCAACCGCGAGCGGCCCCAGCGCAAACACGTGTGCGACCTTGGTTCCATGCGTGTTACGGATTGTTATTACCCCAGCAGGCGCTTTTGACTTTTCTCGAGAAAAGTGCGACCACATGACACAGGTTGCAGCATGCAGCATGTACAGTGCAGCCGTGGTTATGCCGAGAAGATGTGCCGACGCGGTGCTTAAATCTATTTGTTTCGACGAATAAATCTTCTTCATTTATCGATTTCAAGCAGAAATGAAGTTTGAATGAGGCAAATTTCCCCAATTTTGTCTTACACTTTTCTCAGAATATATTGGATGGAATGTCTTTAGCAGCATATTTTTAAAAAGGGTGTACCCTGACTTAAAATATCACAAGAAAACAAAGTGGTAGACAGGAATATATGTTTTATTATTAGAGATAATCCAATTTAATTTCTGCTTTGATATTGTGCTGGCCGTAACACGCACTGAACCAGCTGTGAGCTTATGTTGCACATCCCTGGGTAAATGGTCCGTGCTTGGGCAGAGTTCACCCCTTGGACACCCTCCCCCCTCCCAGCAAGGCACATTCAAGTGTGATTCTAACAGATGTGTTGTTTGCCAGAACCACGTCCTGGAGTCAGACACATTCTCTGGACATTCCTCCGGTACCACCCACAGAACCAAAGACACTATCGTTTGTAGCTCTTCCAGGGTATTCAGTGTTCAGTATGTTGGAGAGAGTAAGAACACTCTCATCAAGAAGCGTTTCTATGATCACAGATCTTTGGTCAACACCAAACAACTAGATAGCCCTGTGAGCCATCACTTTAACCTTCCTAACCATTTTATGTCTGACATGATCTTACAAGGCGTATAATCACTTGGGCACCGCAAAGAAGCTGTTTACTTCAACAGGGGGAATTTAGGATCAAATGCCCCCCCCACCACACAACCCCTTAGCCAGAACAGTATGCACGCTACTGCCTTGTTGCCACCTCAAAATAAAATTCTCCATTTTAAAATGGATGAACTTGTTCCTTTGGTGTAATCTTGAATATGTTAGTTCCTTTATTTATAGCTTTTCTTTCTGGAGATGGCCAAATGGAAACAGGAACACAGAGCATGAACCAAAAAATCAAGCTGTAACAAGTTCATTCCTTTGTGTGTTTATTTGCAGGCCGTAATGGTGGGAACTTACATTTAATTTGAAAAACAGTTACAAAAACTTTTCCATACTGTTTAAACATTTAGCCAGCATTTTACAGAGGTCACTGCCTACCTCATTGTTTTCATATGCATAATTATATAGCTCAACAATGCACATGGTCCACCCAATGCAAAAATGTTGTGTTGGGGCATTTAAAAAAGCAGTGTTTATTGTTTTAGAATCCCCTTTTTTTCAAAATGTACATAGATGATGAAAGGGAAGAAAAAAGTATGTAACAGGCATTGTTTACAGTAAAAATGAACACCGGATTGCATCAATCCAAACGTCGAATCTCTAAAAGGGGCGGTTCTGTTTAAACATTTGGGAAAATCTGTAAACGGATTTAGAACTTTTTTCATTTAAACGTATGTGTAAAATTTCCCACCCGTTACTTGCAAGTTCATCGCAAAAAATCCCATCAAGTCACTAGTTATTCAAATGGGCTGTGTGCAAAGACATTACATTTTCCTAATTCATGAAGTGCCACTTGAGAACTGGTGTGTAATGATGAGACTGTGATGATGACGCAACCAGATAAAACTTTTTCATAACGTTAGACCAGTATATTGACGCTCTCTTGCTCTACCCTTCTTAATTCACAGATATCAATGAATGTTTGGATGATGCCTTGAATGACTGCCATGAGGATGCCAACTGCATCAATAACAATGGCTCCTACACCTGCCAGTGCAAAAATGGCTTCACCGGCAATGGGCGCCAGTGTTTTGGTAAGATGGAATTAGTTTGGACTATGTTCTGAAAGCAGACTGATGCTGGTTGCAATTGTTCCATCATCATCCGCAATCGTTCAAAAATAGTGGTCCGTAGCTCAAATACTGTTGCTCTGACGGGACTAAAACTTGACATTTTAACCTTTTCAGCCCAGATTACCCTAAAGACCAAAAATGAACCCATTTGAAGGGGGTCAGGTTTAAAATTCTATTTTTGGGGATAATACGGCATTAAACATGTTAAAGGAGCCTATGACTGAAAGATTTTAGGGTCTACATTTATACATATACATGTAGCGTTAACTTTGTTCTTAGTACAGTAGTGTAACAAGGAAGTTTCCATAGGAGATGGTTTACAGAAATATGGCTTGAAATGCACTGGTTGTGGAAATGTTAAGAACTTACCGGGATGTGGGGGAAGGAGCTAGGGGGTATCATTTTACACAGAAAGGGGGGCACTCTTTGCAAAGTGTACATCCATATAATCTATGCAGAAAATTTCATTATAGACCCTTC
This sequence comes from Acanthaster planci, assembly GCF_001949145.1. The sequence continues at coordinate 670,268 of NW_019091467.1, forward strand.
GTCTACCATTACTTGTGCATTGAATTCATCTCACAGTATTGATTTTAGGTCTTAGAAGTTTGTTCTCTTATTCCTTTTTTCTTTCCCGCCCTTTTGGGGGTTGGGGTTTGTGGTGGTGTTGGGGGGGGTTGAGTTAGAAGTCATCGCAGTTCTATATAAAAACATTACCTTAAGTGTTGACCTAAGCCTTTACTGCTTTCATTCACAGATTGCCCAAATTCTGAATGAACATGTGAATCCTGTTCATTGTCACAATATTCATATCTCTTGTAGATATTAATGAGTGTGCACTGCCCGTCAGTGACCCGTTGTTTGCCGGCTGTGATCCCAATGCGGCATGCATTGACCTCACAGGCTCCTTCCAGTGTAAATGCAGTATGGGATATCAAGGCAACGGCAGAAACTGCACAGGTATGCATAACCAAGCCCTTTTCATAAAAAAAATTTGTCCAGGTTTTTTTGCCCACAGTAAATACATGCACTAAAAAGAGAGTTCATCTACCATGTATCACCCATTTTTGCATCTTTGTTTTTTTACAGGTATACAAAACAGATCGTCTTCTCTTATCCGTCCTTAAGAGAACACAAGACTTTGGCGATGGCCAATCTTCGTTTTTAATAGTTTCTGAATCTGTCATAGCCTCCCACCTCACTGTGCCTCCTCAGAATTCTTAAACAGGGTACATTTTCAATTTCGATAAATTAGGTACATGTACTATTGGAGACATGAAAGTGGAGAGTTCTCATAAGTCTCTGAAAATGTTCCATGAGAGCTCTAAACAATCAGATGTCCCACTTTAAATGTAAAACCTTATAACCCCCTTTACATGAACATTAGACATGTTCATTTTTAATTCAGGTATTTCAGTTTCACACAAGACTAGAGTGAATCAAAACCTCATGAATTTATTGGTTTGGTCTGTGTTTGGTCTCCAGATATTGACGAATGCCAAGGCTCTGTCTGTGCCAGTTTCAGTACATGCCAAGACACTGAGGGCAGCTACCTCTGCATGTGCTTGGCCGGTTACCGCGGCGATGGTTTTACATCCTGTGTGAACATCGATGAGTGCCAGGAGAACCCAGACCTCTGCCACCCCATGGCCACCTGTTCGGACACACTCGGAGGCTACACTTGCAGTTGCATTGCCGGTTACCAAGGCAACGGCACACACTGTGAAGGTATTCTGCCGGTGTAGCTTACAGTGATATTATGGCCACAAATTAAGAGCCTTCAAAGGTGATGACAAACGTTTGAAATTATGACCAATTTGGTTTACACAAGGTGCCCCGACTGGGTCAAGAATTCATGCGTCTGTACAGTTTGCAGAACTTGATTGTTGAAAAAAGTGGACATCTGAACGCACATTTCTGGCCTTTCTATCACAGATTTTACTTGACTTGAGCCAAGATTCCACTATATGTCATAACAATGTTAAGTTTCCCTTGAATTGACTTTAATTGCCACGTTTATGCATTGCATTATGAGTGACTGCACTAAAGCCGGACCCGAGCTTAGTGTTAAAGTCATGTGAGTGTCACATTTTTGCAGATTTGAATGAGTGCACAAATGGTTCTCATAAATGCGCCGTTGGACGAGCATCGTGTATAAACAACGATGGAAGTTACACATGCACTTGCAGTGCTGGATACGTGTCCTCTGATGATGGTTTACCTGGTCGACAGTGCGATGGTAAACACATTGACATCTTTTTGTTTCAGGATGTTTTACAGTGACACTGTTGTGTGATTCAATGATCGATTTATGAACTGGCTGTAAATACAGGTATGGCCCAATGCCGTGAACACTGTTAATTTGCTGGGCAGGTGTTAAGTTGAATCAACCTGTTTTGTAGGAATCGATTCCTTTGCTCCCTCTCTGGGCCCAGCAAGACAAAATGTGACTTGTCTTGTGAGCAGGTTTGTGTATCCCACATTATACCTGTATGTTATAATTGCCACATAACTTAATTTTGTAAATGCAGATAATTGAAAAAGTAAGCATGGTTATTTTTCCAGTCCAAATCATTTCAATGCATGTTTAGTGTTTCTAACCCAGGACTGCATCTCTTTCATAGTAAGTTGAATCATGGTCCTTTTTTTTTAATTAAGCGTAGAGCTTAGATGTTCCTCCTTTGAAAGTGGAAATACGTGATATTGGGATTGGTGAAAGTGCCATATTTTTTCAGTGTATTAACACGTGGATAATGGCATTTTGAATGACTCCAAAAGTACTCCCAAGAAACTTGACCGAGTGCCCTTTAGAATTACTTTTTCTTTGATATAGGCAACAGTGTTTGAATTAACCAAGGATAGAAGTGAGTAAAAGTCTGGCACTCCCGGTATTGGGAGTGCTGTTTAGACAGCCTGACTCATGACAAGTTCAGCCTAATTAGTTCAGGGCTGTATTAACTGTAATCATTGTGTCAGTATTAGGGAGAACATCATTTCAGAGCACCACACTGGTTGTGACTAAATCAAAAAGAAAGAGAATTACTGTTTTGGGCACCAGCTGGGAGTCGGACCTCTTGATGTCATCGTAATTGGAGACAAGACATTTTTATGTTCTTCCCAAAATGAACTTCAAAGCAGCCATATGTAAACACGTAGGAGCAAAAAACCCAAGATGAATCGCTGGTGTAGGGCAGAACTCAGTGGTGGAATTCACATCTCCCAGTCCCCATTGCCCCGCCAATTTAATTGGCAGTTTAATATGATTGGTTTTTACAACCCTCGGCACAGATATCAATGAATGCGCCCTAAGTCTGGATTCTTGTGACACAACTACCTCTTTCTGCAACAACGTCAATGGCAACTACACCTGCGACTGTTTGGACGGCTATGAGAAGAACCCCATGGGTCAATGTAACGGTAAGAAGAAGGGAATCTCAGGCCTTTGTTGTCCTTTACAGTTCAGCCACCCAGGAGATTTTTCCATATCCTATCTTCTAGCATGTTCCAATTTATCAATACAGGTGGTTCATTATAGAGTATGTCAAGGTGATCTCTACACATCTATATGGGTTTCTCTTTGTGAAACCCACACATGTGTAGAGATTAGGGCTGTGGTGAATATGTGAATTATTGATTATTTAATAATTAAACTTCTTTTTTCAAAATGAAATCTTTTTAAAAAATCAGCAAAACAAATGGAAAATGTCAACTGTTTGGTTGCAAAATTGCATTCTGAAAGCAGACCTCTCAAGATGTTGAGATAAGCGTATGGCTACCGATGCATGTGCCCAGAAGTAAGAGCATATTAAAGCCAAACTTTCAAAAATTACTTTTCCTTCAATTTTTCTTTATTACGTTTTGTGGTTTGTGGTCTTCACTGCAACTAAAGAAATATATCACCGAGTAGGATTCAACATCAGTTGGACTACTACTCTCCTCCTTAAAATAAGGAATGGGCCCCTTTCTTGAAACCCAACAAGGTAGAACACTGCACAAATAGGAAAATTGTGTTTCTTCTTTTGTCATGTTTGTGGGTAATTTGATGCAGTTGGATATTCAAATATTCGATTGCATTGAAGGTTAAATGTTTGAAGGCTCTATTCATATTGACTCAGCCATACAAGATATCTGCTCAATTTATTTACTTCTGTCGCAGATGTGAACGAGTGTGATGCAGGAAATCCATGCGAAAGCAAGGCCAACTCAGAATGCAGCAACTTACCAGGAACATACGAATGCACCTGCCAAATTGGATTCTACGAACAGAATGCCATATGTCAAGGTAGTAGAAGAAATCTAACATTTCTTTTCGGTCATTCTGTAAATTATAATTAGCTGTATGGAGGGCATATGGGCATTTTGGGGCTGGAGCTGTGTAACTCTCCATGGGTAGCAGATGGCCAGTATCATAGACCTTGAGGTTTCTTGTAAAAAAAAAAACTCTGTATTTTTAACCGAAATAATAGCACCACACCTGGGACAGATCTGTTGTAAAATAAAACATCTGCAAGTGTATTTTAATTTTCAAATTCAAGACAACTGGATTTCAACTTTTCCCAATTGTCCCATTGCTACTGTCAGTAAAGTTGAGGGTGATTCACCCCATCTCCCTCCACTTCAAAGTGGTCAAGCAGTGAACACATTCAGCATTTTCTAGAGTCTGTCCTGATCAGTCTTTCCATTTTCGAGTCACAGGTAGTTTCTGGCCCTTACTGCAATTTTTCACACCACTGTTCCAAAATTACAAGTGACTGAAAACTATGAGGAAGTGATATAGATGTGCCATATTTCTCTCAACCGGGACAGAATGTTTCTACAAACTTTGTCATTCTCATTTTGCAGAGGCCTTTTCCTTCAATGCCTCGGCAGTATTTGATGTCATCAGTGGCACAAATGTGGGGGGAACTGGCTTTGACTTTGTTGCTAATTACTTGACTTATCGCGAGGCGCTGAAGAATGCGGTAAGTCGATTGTTTACCAAGAGCGAATTTTTCCCAGGTGCTTTTTGTCCTACAACTTACTTTTTACAAACCACACTAGTCTGAAGTCATCAATTTATAATACCTTTGTGCGTTTACCATCCAATGTACATCTATGTTCTGCAGCGTTGTTCACACCTTACCAGTCCAGTATGTGGTAGTATTAACTTGGTACATGAAAAATAGTAGACTGCAACAGTGACTCCCCATGGCTACCTCTGGTGGTACTCTTTAAGTGCACTGATCCTATGATGTTGCAAGAGTGTGCCCCGTCTGATGAATTTGTCTGCACTTTTTTCATCCTCCTCCTGCATGCTTCCAATTACTTTTAGACCGAGGCCATTTTCCGACGTTCGTCACTGGCTAGTACTTTTGGAGACGTGGTGGTCACTGACCTGTCGCTTGTCACAAGCTCCACGGCCCAGGTTAAAATGGTGGTTAACTTCCACACGACACAACCGGGGGAATTTGCCATCATCCAGGTGTTCCTGAGTCATTTGACAGGATCAAATGGTGGTCAGCTAGCCCCCAACCACAGGCTGATCAGGCAGACATTCATCATCGGGGAGCCCAGTAAGAAAACTACTGCAGTGTTAATTATAGCATGGAGCTCCATGATGGTAGTCAAGACCATATCACAATGCAACACCAGTCACAAGACCAAACACAAAGCCAGTCACTAGACCAGTCACAAGACCAGACACAAAGCCAGTCACAAGACCAGCAACAAGACCATGGCAACACAAGGCCGGTCATGCAACCAGATATTACACCTGACAACATCAGTCACAAGATCAGTCACAAGACCAGACACAAGACCAGTCACAAGACCAGCCACGGTATGGCATACAAGACCATGAGCCCTGGAGACATACACAAGGCCAATTACAAGTGCCAGTGACTGACAAGTAACAGTTTAAACAATAACAAAGGATGCTTTTGTTAGAGTTCACTGGAATAGCTTTGTGATGTGAATTCAGGCTGGGGGTCTTGTATGTGTTGGGTGTGTAATGGTCTCTACCACAGCACTGCACTGCATGCGCTCTGCTTGTGCACTTTAGACAACTTCTCACTGCCATACGAGCAATATATCTTGAGAGTAAAGCAAACCAAAATTATTGCTCCTCTTTAAACTGAATTCTGCGTCAGGAATTATGTTACATGAACTCAGCCATCAGTCTGGTATTTCTGGTCAACATCTCTCAAACCATGTTGTATTTTGTAGTACTGCCAGCCAGCAAACTGTAAAAGGCACATCTTCCCAAAGTCACATTTGTGACACCCCACAACTGTCCCGTAGTGATTATATTTCTAAAACTATAATGTGATTTGACACTGGAGAGTAGCATAAAGCTTGCATTTCAGGCCTCGACCTGAAGTGTTTTAACTAGCCCTCCAGACAAGTCAAGTTATTTATTCACTAGCCCACTGGATTCCCACTTCCTCACTGGACTTTTTTGGAGCAAAACTAACCTTGACTAGCTTTTTTCAACTTTATTTTTTCCACCATTACGGTTAAGTAATGCTGTCAATTTTAAAACTTAAAAGCAGAGGCTTCAAAACTGTTACAATTCCTGGTAATAATAAAGAGCAAATACAATCAAAAGCCACAACATTTATTGTTCATCTTTAAAACTAGGATGAGCGACCACTTCAAACTGGTAGGTCTGTCTTTACAAGCCCATTAGGCAAGTTAGTACATTTTACTAACCCACAGCAGTTTTTACTAGAATGTGTACCTCAGTCTAGTTTTAAGGTTGAGGCCTGCATTTGAATTTGCCGTGTGTGAAAATGATGTGCTTGGAGCTGATCCAGAAACTGGACAGGTGCCGAGATCACAGGCATTCATTAATGTCACAGGTTTCAAGCATTTTTTAGAAGGGTGTAGAAATGTAGTGGTAAAAACATTTCAAGACTAGTTTTTGAGAAAATATTTCAGGTAGAGTTGCAGGTTTTTTTTTGAGGGGTTGTGACTTGCATTTTTTTTATCGGGAAAACGTGATGGTGCAATGCTCGTGGACAGGTGGTGCGTGTGCATTAAGTAAAACCAAATGAGTGCTGTCGATTGCCACGAGCACACAGCTGTGTTGCCACCACACTGAGTTATAGCATCTCCTCTTAGTAGTCTATAAATGATTCAATTCTCTCTTGCAGAATGCGATGCCATGCCTTGCAGAAACAGTGGTGAGTGCATTGAAGACAATGTGGCACCTGAAGGCTACACGTGCAGCTGCACACCAGGATTCAGTGGTCAGAACTGTGAAATTGGTACGTGGAATATTTGGTACATTGAACTGACTTTGCAGAGGGCGAATTATGGCCAGATATTGTGCATTTTCTGACCTTGAATGTTGTCAAGCAGAGGTGCAATAGAATCCACTCCAGTTTTGGTCGCAAGTAAATGAAATTTCCAGCCGAAAGTTTGATACAAACAGCGAGTAATGAAGGTTACCTTCTTCACAAGGTGAACGATCACATAAAAAATGCATGACTTGTCGCGGTTCATTTTAGTAGCATATGACTTAGCTTATTTTTTGCAGACTGAATTCCATGTGAGGACATGCGATGCCCTTGTGAGGACAAAGGATACACTTGTAAGGACATGACAATACTGACTGTGAGTCCCCACTTTGTCTCTTTTGCAGCCCCTTGCGGCATCAGTCCATGCATGAATGGTGGAACCTGCAGTGAGGACTCAACATTTGCTGCGGGCTACACTTGTGCATGTGCCCAAGGCTATAATGGACTCCAGTGTCAAACAATAGGTAAAATATACCTTTTCTGGTTGTAGGCTAGCATTTTTACATTTACCATCCCATAGCAGTGTCATCTTCAGCAAAGAAAAGATGAATTTTATACATATCTCTGGACATCAGGCAACTAGTGTGTTGTATTGCCAGTGCCCTCAAGCTTGAAAGGTCTGTTTTTGCTTGTTTTGGGGCAAGCATAGGTCTGCAATCTGAATCTGCATGTTGCCTATCATTTAGAGCTAGATCTAGGACTTCACTCCATTAGAAATACCCAGGGGCACGCAGACAGTAGACCTAACCATAGCTCTAGAAGCCCGTTTTGGACACTTTATGTCTCATATCTTATTATAACACAAGCATGTTTTGAAATTGTCATTTTTCATGTGTTTTTTTAGTTTTGGAACCACTTGCGGCATTGTTTTCTTACGACAAAATTCTATGAAACTCTTCTTATGCTGAAAATATACAGGTGTCCATATTATGTTCTGCCTGTCGTGTAAAAGTGAAGCTGAAAGGAAACCCACGTCCACACATATCTGCACTCCAGGTTGCATTTCCTGTATTACATTATCTATTTGAAATTTGTTTACTTTTGGCAGCAACTGATGAAGTACATGAGTGATTTTTGGAATGAACCACAGCATGGATCATGTTTCTGCATCCTGTTTCAGCACATGAGAGAGTTTATTAAAGACTATTCTGTTTTTACTTTCCAAACATCCGTTTAAAGGCATCAAATACATGTAGTGTCCAAGTAACTCGAACAAGTGGAGTTTTGGGTCTTGTAGTTATAAAAAAAGCCCAAAGGGTCTGCTCTTTCTATGTCAGTTTCATTTGGCCTATGTGGCTGGTAAATGTATGGATGGCTGCCAGTATAGGAGAAAAAGTGTAGCCTTTTGCACTACAGATTGTCAAACAGTGTGGCTCAGCAATGACACGCATCAGAATCAGTAATCAAGTAATGTCCATTACATGTACATGTAACTGAATGTCACTTTATTTCCTGGAATGATGTGGCAAGCTTGGGTGGCTATCAGTCTGAAGTCGGATGATTTTGTAATTTTTTTTCAGTTATGACCAGGTGACATAAATTAGATACAGAGATAGCGCAGAAACACAGCAGCCTGGCGTCATAGAGTAGCAGTTGTAGTTAAGTTTGACAGTAGGAAGCTGCTGTGCTGGGGGTGGTAGTGACGGTGACAATGGCTGTGGTGACAATGGTGACAGTAGTGACAGTGATGGTGGTTCCACTATGTAAAATTATAAATACAAAACTACTACTAAATGATGTATCCCCATGTAAATCCTATGTGTGCCTGCTTACTTACACCGGTACAACTGTTCAAAATTTAAATCTGTTGCTCTGAACTATCTCAAAAGGTAATAAATAACAATCTGGTCAAAAGGAGCAGATGAATGAGCTACACATATATGCATGTGCCCAGCGCCCTCATTAGTAAAGAGGCAAAAGTCCTCATTAGTAAAGAGGCGAAAGTCCTAATCATGTAAAAAAAAAAAAAGTTGGTTAATGACAAATTCTTAAATTTATGACCTGAATCCACTGGAAACCCTACAACGTTCATATCGATCTAAAGACTAAAATTTACTATTCACTTTGCTAAGCTGGCAAGGTCTTCGCAAATTAACGGCAAAAGAATGACGATTTTCTCAGAAATTCACCACACAATGCGGCATAAAATGGTGGAATGGAATGAGCGCTCACACATAACACCATGAGGCAAGTCACTGCACTTGCGAACAAAACAATACAGAACGACATTCTGACCACTACAAAAAGAATAATTCATGAAGTGTAGAAAAATGAAGGTCAAAAATACATTCTGAGGTAAAATGTAACACCAAATGAGGCTGATATTTCTGAAGAATTTGGCTGCCCCAGCCAGGCAGCATATAAGTGATCCGTAAGCAGATTACACCACATGACTTGCCACTTGATTTTGCCAGAATCGCAGGCAATTGCGGGAGAACATTCACATCTTATTGTTGACACCATATTGCCTGTGGGCCATCTTCCCTTTTAATACTTACTGCTCTTGCACTACCTTTCTGCAGCACCTTGCGAAGTGGGCAATGACTGCATGAATGGCGCTACCTGCATCAACATGTTGGCCAACGTACGCGGATACACCTGCACCTGTCCAGTGGGTTTCATGGGAGACAACTGCCAGACGGGTAAGATTTGGACCAAATTTAAAGGAACCAGGAAATGAATTTTTCTTAGAATCACTTGTTGTGTATCTCTATACTGTTCTTTCATGTATGAAGACTGTTTGACATCTCTTTTGAGTTTCGTGAACTGAACAGTGCACTTTTTCAAACATTAAAAATTGACCAAGCATTTCTGGACAAGTGAGGGTGCTTTTGCTTTGATTTAAATCGAGGAAGACATGGTTCACGTTGAATGTTTTCATGTTCAAATTGTGAATCCCAAATTTGCTATCTGAGAACATTTCTGTGGAAAGGATTTTTGTTGCATTATTGCCATATACTTACACAGCAGTAAATTGGCAAAGAAAAGAAACTCTGCCATAGCAGTGGTTAAAAAAATCTAGACATTTTCTGTGCACAAATCAGCGCAACATTGAGATTCAGTGCCTTGGATGACATCATAATTCTGCTCACGAATATGCAAATATGTATAAGCATAAAACAAAAACATCAAAATATGGGTTAAAATTGCAAAACAAAAATTTAAAATAAGGTTAATTGAAACCCCAAAATGTAATCTCAAGGGTTTTTAGTAAAATTTATAAAAATATTTCTATTTCTTGGTTCCTTTAAAAAATTATTATTGAGGGCAGATGTTTCGATGGACTCTGTACACACCTGTGCCTTTAGCAAGAAAATGAGAAACATTAGTGAATGACATTTGAGGAGTCACATTTGGAAACTGAGAACAGATTAGGAGTGATTCACAGAATGATTAGCCATGGACAGGTTATCATGGATTTTTTTTGGATGGGGGGAGAACATTTGATCACAGTTAGCATCCATGTGCCAAATGATGTTCCTCTTTAATAAGGGGTAATGACAATTTAAACTACAATCCGATTGCATGTCAAAAACAGCCCATGTTCATTCACACTGCCTCGAAATGTGATTCTGTTTGTCATCCAACTGCAGTTTTGAATGGTACTACAACTATACATTTGTTTCATATTAAGTGTATATTGTAGGATAATGTTCATGAGAGAATATTCAAATGAGAAAGTCTTTGGTGTTAGTGCCTGGTTGTTGGCTGCCTGGAGGTTCCAGTCTTTCCAACCTACTGATCTGTACACCAGCTGTAAAACGCCAAAACCTTCATTAGCCCAAATGAAATGGCTTGTAATACCTATGATACTACCGCCCAATGCGACTGAAATTTGAAGTCCTTCCTGTCAGTATCTAGCATGCCTGTGGGCCTCCAAAGATGGCACCCAGTGACTCCCACAGTCTGGACACTCTGTTGTTCTCTTTTTTGCAGAATGTACACTGTCATGCAGCAATAACGGCACGCTTGACCTCGCCACCTGTTCTTGTTCCTGTGTTGAATACTGGGATGGACCCAGCTGCTCAGGTAGGTTGGAAGAGACTTCCACAGTTTTTGTTATCCATGATAGAAATGCCTTGACCGGTATGATATGAAGTTCTGATTCTGGTGAAATCTGACTTGTCCATATTCTAAGTTTGTCAGTGAGCCCATACTTGACGAAGTCCAAAATTTTCAATGATAGCAGAATACCCAATTACTGTCACTTGAAGTTGAGGTACTTTTGTTAGTTTTGTAGGTGGGTGGTGGGTTCGTTTTTATCTCCTTCTGCAATAAATAATCTTATAGCCACTTTTATTTTTTTACTAATACAGAGAAGTTAGCAATGCCAAATGAAATCTCAAAGTCATATTTTTTCAATTTGGCTTCTTTTAGTAGTAAATCAACTTTGCAAGCTTTGAACATTTTCAAGTCAAGCTTTTCATTTATACTAATATTTATCTAACATTGGAGAGGGCTAAGTTGTCAAAATGATTGTACGCATGTACACAACAACCAGTAAAACTCTGAACAGTCTAATAAATGAAACTTATCAAACACCTAAAAATAACAAATATCAAAGATAAGATAATAATAAATGCATAATGTTATATATATTTAATTATAAAGAACACAAAACTCTTGAATTTGGTCAAGTGTGATCTTTGATTTTGTTTGAACCTGTAGTTTATAGTGTGCAA
>NW_019091467.1:693390-728393 GCF_001949145.1 Acanthaster planci
TTTACTAGTACCTACCTGACACGGCAGGATTATTAAAACAAACAGGTTGCAACTAGGAGAACCAATGACAATGAACCTTTTTCATTGCAGCTGTTACCACAAATACTCTACTTACAACAGAGACACCTACGACCACAACACCAGAAGGTATCTTTGTTTTTATCTTGAAGCATTTTGGAGCAATCTTTATGGGTACTTTCTGTGTTCCCAAGCAGATCTAGAACTCACTAGCATGGCAGGGATGTGCCCATTTTGCTCCATCAAAGCCTCCATCCATTCTGTGGAGAGACCTTAAGTTGTAAACGCAGTAATCAGTTAAACATAAATAATAGAGTATATTTAAAACGGGGATAAATCAAGAGTGTGTATGCGTTAATTCAACTCGGTCGGTAATATAATATATATCCAATAGCAATATATATCCAACATGGCTGATTAAACAGTGACATAAGACCTGAGAATAGCCTACCAGATCTCCATCAATATTAGACTGCATTCCAACACCTGCAGGTACCAGGCACAATTCTAGAGCCAAATTTCTTTGGGGGCTAAACCCATTGCACATTACTTCTGCTAATGCTTGGTCTTTTTTTTTAATTCTTTTGGGGGGGTGGCTAGACAAATGTTTGGGGGAGTAGAGCCTCTAGTACGCCCCTTAGAACTTTGTCTGCCAGGTACCTGTTTTGGTTATAAGTCCAATTTGCTGCACTATTATTTTGAAAAACCTAAGAAACCTTAGTTGAAGTAACTAGGACTCTGATATTGTTTGTCATGGTCGCTGGCCATATCCAGTCTGTAAGACTATAAAACCAAACATAAAGCAAATGTAAAATCTTGCTTTCTTCATACTACCTTGTTTTTGCTACTCATTGAGAGAAGGTGGACTCAATATAAGTGAAGTATTATTTGAATGAATATTTTTGATAATTTGTAGCTGAGATGGCTCTGTAAATATTAAGTTGTACTTTACCTTTGGAAATATGCTGCCAAGGTTTTGGGTAAAAGAAACTGTGAAGAAATAGATCCAGGAAAGGACTATTTTATAGTTGGTATGCCGATCTTGGCCATGTAAGCCGTGTGCTGTCCACCTCTCTTTACCTCTCTTTAATTGGATGTTCACAGATAGGCCATCAACTCTAGCCGCAGTGCTCATCATAGTCGGCGTTGTCGTTTCTCTCTTCGCGTTGCTGGGCCTGATCCTCTGCTGTTGTCTTGTGCTACGCCAGCGGTATGAGAAGGGCCTGGCCTACAGTCAGCGAGGCAGCTTGCCCTACGACACACGGTACAAATATGGCCTGGATGACTATGATCGTCGCAGCCAGGTTTCACATCACACGTCTCAGTTGGCAGAGGACGAGCAAAGAATGGATCGTCTGATGAGTATCATGAGTCGCTCACCATATGTTCAGCAGGTACAACTGGTCAGATGTTGAGATTTTACAAATAGGAAGCACTTTAGATTATGATCACTTTCTTTGCATGATCATTTTAAAACAGTTTGAAATATATAATAGCATAGAGGATGTTATAAGCTTTCAAATGATCCTTCATTCACCATACTTTGTTAATTTAGTAAGTGTTCAGGCGCAAATATAGTGTGCCAACTTTCAGTTGGATGTATGAATTTTGAAATTGGCTCTGTGGATAAAGGATGTTATAAGCTGTGTTGCCCATCTCAACCACTATTTGAAAATTGTGCACATTGTGGGCATCTGCCAAATTTGAATGAACTTTGCTTGAGTGATGTCCATTTCGCTACTGGATTTTGCTTTCATCACTAAAGTGCACAGAGCACAATCTATATTAAATGAAAGATTGTGAGGAAATGGTAAGAGCAAAAGACTTTTGTTTCCATGAATGTGTATGCGGTTTGACTTATTCAGCTGATACCGGCAGTGTAGCCAAGGGAGGCTAGGGGGTAACCATCCATTGAAAATCGTCGCCTCCCACTGGAAATTTGAAAAACAAAGAAGATAACAGTGTTATTAAGAAATTCCTGGGACCTACGTCCCCCTACAGTGAGATTACTGGCTGGTCTTAATTTCTGCCTGTTTGAACAAAATGCACCCTTTTCATGTATTGTAATCATTCTTCAACTATTGCGCTTTCTTTGATCAGGGTTTGCCAGGCCGACAGGAGTTCATCCGACCCTACATAGCGACAGGAATAGAAGCACAGTATATGGGGGATCCTTTGGTGAGTTCAGATAATGTGGGTTTAGTTCGGATAGAAGGGGGTGAGGAATTTTTCCTGTAATGCTCTAGCCTTTCCCCATGAACAGGTTCTTGCTATGCTGTTACTGAGTTTGACCTCTATCTTCTTCCAAACTGTGACGTGTGGCAAGGAGGCAAAAGTTACCCAAAGCCCACTGCTCGCTTATTCCATTTAACCTGTTCATAAAGCCTCTGTCAAGCCTTGAGAAGATATATCTGCTAGTGTCCATCATCTTGACCATCATTGAATGCCTTGACCAAAATTTACTTGACCAAGATTCACTAATCGGTAAATTAGAAAGGTTTACATATTGGTGATATGTTCTTTGGCTACCAGTGTTTTCAAGACGTGTATTTTAAAATGTGCCTGAAGTATGTTATTTCATTTTGCTTCCAACAGAATGATGAGAGCAGTGTTGCAGGCCGTGTTGTGTACAACCCAGTCGCCCGCTAAACAGCCTTGAAAGGGTGTATATTTTCTAAAGTCCTTTTTTTGAACAGTGCCAAGCAACTGATTTTATTAATTTTTCATATATGTCTTAAGAGTCTGATCTTCAGATGATTCTAGTTGAAATTTCAGTGGAGAGTTGTTTATTTTGTCAAAATAAAAATGGGAACTTAGGGAAAATATGTGGAAATGAGGGTCTAAAGCAAGGCATCAAAAGAAAAGAACCATAGACTGTTAACTGGAGGACCTTGTGTTGACTTTTGAAGTTTTAAAGCAATTCTTGTCGATTACGCCGGATGTGGACCCACAAAACACAGTGACAGTTTGACAAGAGTGTTTAAAATCCAAAAAGATGGGTTCAAAATATGAGGAGCAGCAGTAACAACTTGAGTTGCCACCACGAGTGACTGTTTTCCAAGGAAAACTGAAACCGTCGTTGATTAAGATCTTCAAAGTGACACTGTAACCTTCCCTTCTTCCTTTTCTTGAAATGACTCCACCCCCTATCAGGTTATATACACTCATATTTTTAAATCATTTTATACTCTAGAATTCCAAGTTTGGAAAATTGATGGGTATAAGGTTTATATTTCTTTGAAACATACTACTGTAAGCAATTTATATTTTAGAAATAGACAAATATTATTAAAATAGACAAATATTTTCTAGCCATTCTGCAGTGCAGCCATGTCTTTCATTTTTTAAAAGTTGCGTATATCAAAGTCTATGCATTAGTTTTATATATTCTCATAGCAAAGGCTTCATCTTAAAAAATCTGAAAATATAACTATTTTTATTACTTTGGAAAAGTCAACTGTATTCTCACGGAAAACGTTTGTCGGTACATTTAAAATAAAAACGGTGAAGGCAAGGGAGTCTTTTGTGTTTTAATTTGTTGAAATTTGTAAGGTGCAAGATTACTGAAATTCAGTCAACTTGTGTTGTTGAAATATGCTATTTAACAGTGAATCCTGAACAGATAGGTATGAATTACACTCAAAAGCAAATCAAGTGGCACATCACAGGAACAATCAAAGGTCAGAGGAGTATTTGACCATGCCAGCCATTGCGTAACATCATACCTAACAAAACCACTGATTGGTCAAGGCAATGTAGTCTCAAGTTGGTTAACTTTAAAAAAATTTCTGGAGTTTCTACAGGCACTGATAATGGTTTATCACTCTACTGTGCTGTTTAACCCAGTCCCATGGTAAGCAGTCCCGTAAGGAAACCATGGTGCCCCATATTTGACTGGGTATTTGATATTGTTACTGCTCATCTGTGCAAATGGGGCTCTTTGAAGGAAAGAGAACCTACAAAGAAGGCATTGTATTCAGGCTTCTCGCTTGATACTTTTTAGTATAAGCGTTGAGCCTGAAGAGAGTAAGGACATACATGTACTTGGCAACTTTGGTGATCAAGTTGACATCTGGTAGATCGTACTCGCCCATCCACACCCAAAGGGTATAGGGGGGGGGTTAGGAAAGATACATCCCCCAACTGTAACTGCTGTGCACAAAATGTCTCAAATACCTGTACCTACACATATAAATGACTCCAATGGGCAGGGAACAACTGTGGTCCCTTCAGCTTTGAACATAAACAGCCACAATGCATCAACACTAACATCTCCAGACAGCAAGACACCTTTCAGTTTTTAAACATTTATTACGATATTTCCCACCAAAACGGCAGTCATGTATACATTCCATGTGCATTTATTATTATACAAAGCACTATACCTGTACAGCATACGCTTATGTAGTAAAGCACGCACAATGTCTCCATACAGTTACCTTTAAAAAGTATTACATGAAAATACTGTCACTAGAGGAATAAATTAAGTTCAATTTACAACTACATGATGTCCATAATAAACCCATTTACATTACTTTCGTCTGGCACTTCATTCTAATAATAAACCCTTGGTTAGCTTCTTTCTATCGTATAGGGCATGGGTACGAAATTTTGCTGCAGGTGGTCTTTCTGAGGAAAAAAAAGTAGTGAGAAACCTTGTCATGTAAAAATACTGAATGGTAGTAGCATAACACATTCACTATGGGCACAGATACCACACATTCAAATTGTATCAAAATATTTAATTCCCCAAAACACCCCGAGATTGAATGCTTAATTATTTTAAATACTTAGCCAAGCTGTGTAGAATAAACATCTATACAACAACATGTAAAAAGTGATAACCCAAATGCGACTAGATACAACAAAATGAGTCTTAAGCCATTCGTCAGTAATTCTGCAATAGAAAGAACAAACTGAGCTTTTTTTTTGATGTATCACTTGGTTTGAAACCCTGATAAAAATGGACATCATGTGGGTGAAAAAAGTTTGGGGTTCCTATTGTTGATTTCATGCAGTCCAAGACCTTAAAAGTCAAAAGCAGTTCTGGTGACTTGTGACTCATTTTGTTGGGCAAGGTGAAAAATGTTCTTTGGCTTTAATTATTTTTTTCGCAACTGCAAGAAAGGTTTACCATACACATGGACATCACTTCTGATGGGCTGAATTTTGAATACTTCCTTAGTGACTGATAAGAAGATATAAATTTCCCAACTCTACACAGAAGTTACCAGGCTTTGTGTAAATGAAAAAGTTACAAATTTGAAATGAACACAACCATTTACACAAAACATGCGAGGAATCGACACATTTCTAACAACTCTGCTGCACGTATATCGAAACTGTAAAAGGATTATTATAAAACTGCAAAAGGTATTCCAATGTAATTCACAAAACTGCTGCATTTGGGGAAAAAACCTGAACGATGCTTTTGTCAGCCTTTGCGTTGTAGAGGTATGCTCTTAATTGTTTTAGAACTTTAGAAGTATCGTACATAAAAAAAAAAGATGTAACAAAGTGCACTTCAGGTCTCCTCTTTCCATATCAAACCACAAATCTTCCATTGAGGGACTGTATTTACTCTGGGCTGAGGTGTACAAATTGTTTAATGGCCTGCCAATAACAAGTTCAAGTGTTACCTGTATATTTTAGAAGCATGCTCCCCTTCAGTTTTTTCCACACAGTGCAACCTTTTTGATGCCTCAACTTCACAGTTTGGTCAAGTTAGACTAGTGTGAACTGCATAAGTTGATAAATCTCATGTGGTGATCTAACAAATTCACATCTCTCCACGTCCTTTTCCAGTTCCAAGGAAGACACTTCAGTCATTTTTCCAAAGTCACTTTTTTTTTTCGTTTAAAAATTCTACTCATATATTACTTTCCTCATCCCTGCCTCTTTACATCCACAAAGCCTGCATTAATATAGCTTTTGAGTTTAGGATTCAGCAGTTTAAGTTCATAGTAATGTTTCTTTCAATTTTGAAATGTTGTTCACTAATTACTAGGCCATGTTTACTTCCAAATAATCTTTCCTACACCATGCAACTCAAATGCATCAGAATAACATGTAAGCCTATTTTCACGATAACATGACCAAAACAAGATATAAAACTGCAATTCACACATTCTGGTAAATTCTTTTACCTGAACTTTTTCCTCCACTCAAAACTACAGTATCCAAACCAGACATTTGCTCAAATTCTTTAAAAGTGCTACGTGTACTTATGCATAGCAAACAACTGCCACACATGGGCCCACACATGCGCCAACACAAGCAACCCAACAAACAGAGACTTTCCAGGACCTCTTTAACTGTTCCTGGAAATCTGTGAACCCTATTCAACACGGACTGATTCCCCCACGGCCGAGCGCGGAACAGTGGTGGTACATTCATTTCCCATGCACATTATTCCTCCTTATGCCACTTCGTGGAAGCCAATGTGGCTCTGCCCTATGGGGACTGCTACTATCTGTGATGCATCTGGCCAACTGTGGCTGGGACATGCTGCAAAATCACCCGGCTTTACATTTCACATTCTACAAGACAGCACGCTGGGGCTGTGTGGAATCCCACAAAGTGCAGAGAGACGGTGTACTTTTCTACTACTGTAGTGAGTGCATGGATGTTTTTCCCTTGAATGAAATTGCACTCCAATGAACAAATACACAGGTCAGGGTCCAGTGAACTGACAGTTAAGGTAAAGGTCAAGCGCATCGGTGGGCAAGGTCAGTCGCAGGCCTTGGTTATTGCCTTGACTATACCTCCACACAACAGTGAATGGGGTACACAACAGTGATCTAGGCCCAAAGCACAGAGCTGATCCTGTGAGCAATCTGGGCAGTGTGACACCGGCTACAATCACAGAACACTTTGTGACAAATACCCTGAATAAAGTACACTATACCCCAGCCAGACTCAAAAGCAATATCACTACGTGTACATCATAATCAGGCAAATGATCAGCACTCACTCATTCTGGCTTTCTCTCACAAATGCAAATATAAATAAAGCAGTAAACAGCTACAGCAAAGCCTTAAAGGAAACATAAGCACTGTATGTACACAAATAATTTACAAATAATAAAAAAAACAACACTGTATAGTCTTAACAAAATAAATTAATGATTGAATGAAACTGCTTAATGCAGACAATCATAAATTAATTAGACGATGGCTTTTTATCATTGGCATTTCAAGATACATGTACATAGGGTACATCTCAGCAATATGCAATACAAACTGTACAGATGGGCTTTTAAACAATTGTCGTTAATTCGGAATGCGATTTGAGGAACTGGTCAGGGAAGAAAAAAGGGTGAGGCAGTTACATGTACTTTCCCAGCGGGGCAAACATTAACAGCATGTTGTACACTACATGTAGGTCTCTCCCTTTGACCCCTGACCTCCTACACCACCACAAACACGCACACAATCTTTTTGACACACAAACTAGCTGCAGCCTTTTTGGACAATAATTAAACTGAAAAACAAATTTTCCAGTGGTACCATTAAATTTTGGTATACAGAAACCTGACAAATCAATGCTATAAAACACTACAAAAACGTTCCATGTATTAAAAACAAACTGTATAGGAGAAATCTTTTTTAATATAGTGCACATTAAAAGAACTTGCAATGTCCTTGTTGAAACAAATTTTTGGAAGGGATAAAAAAGCACTTATACAGTATACTGTACCCCAAATGTAAGAGGTTTTGGTGGCAACCGATATTCTTCACTTACTGGATTAATATTCAGTGACTATAGGTTCCACTACAAGAATTGAATGGGGAAAGATACAAGTTGTCCTGATATGCCTGTAACATGTACATGAACATGTATATGTACATGTTTGATAGGTAGATGAATTCACTGTGTCACTGATTAAAAAGTATCACAGTATTGATTTCTTCTCAATTTGATTTCACAATCTGTGTTTCACGTTTTAGCCTGTCATGACAATGGGCCTGCCCACGGTTACATTTCACCACAAATTCAACATGTAATTAAGAAAAGATAAGAGGCAACCTATTTGCGTAAATGATTGTTTTCTTCTCCAATGGCATGCCCAAATGACTTCACCACTGGCAATCAGTTTCAATTGAAATAAAGAAATGGTGGCCAAATATTCCCAGATTATTTTTCCTGCTGATTGTAATACAAATACAAATGAAATTCCTTTCCGCGAATTCAGCCATGGACCCAGTCTACATGTACATAATACCCTCCCCCTCTTCACACACAATAATGCCATTTCCAGTTAGACACCCAAGACATTCTGCTAGTATGTAGGCCTACATGTACATGTACATGTACACTGGAGTTGCACCAGCAAAGCCCTGTAGGCAAGTATATGCACAGTAAACAGGTACCTAACATGGTCAGGTCAAGCACGACTAGTGACACATAAATTATAATCAGAATGGCAGGCTAATGGCATGCACTGCCAATGAATTTATACTACCAAGAGAGACAAACTGATTGGAACAACTAGGTATGTATCCCCATGAATTACTGATCAATCACCGTCCCCCATCTCTAAAACAAAACAAAATTACTCTTTCTGCAACGTCTGATTCTGCTCTAGCATATGAATCTTATTGACTTAAAGAAAAAAATCAAAATTCGTGTTTTTAGTGGGCAATTTTACAAGTTCATCTCAGATGGGTTATAGAAACTGCTTATTCACCGTTTGCATAGAATATGACTATGGAGGAATCAGACACCAACATGCTGAACTTCACCCCTGCATGATAACCTGTGCATGTTAATGGGTAAATTTTTGTCTTCATAATAATCAACCATTTACCCTCTGCCAATACTCATTAAAGATGTTCTGCTAATTCCACTCACTACAGGCATTTCTCACCTGACAGTTCAGGGAAAGGTGACAAAGGTTAGGGTTGGCAGTGCCAATGAATACTTAATGTGCAATCCCTGGGAATGGCTGTTAAGTACATGTACATGTAGGTGTACATGTGCACTGTGTACAAATGGCATACGACTAGTGAGAGTGTTGTTCATTGGTTAGGAATGTCCAAACATTCTTGAGGTCAAAAGGTCACTAAGGAAGATCTCACTGAATAGAATTCTTATCAGGCATTGATTCAATGATTTGTCTTCATTCTAAAATATTGGTGCATGTTAATGACCAAACCTGGGATTTTTATTTAAAAGTAAACTACCCAACATACTGAAAACAATAGTCAGACTATGTACGAATAGTATGTTTCATCTTTTTTTCTAACATCATTGTTAGTTTTGAAATATTCCCATGCATACACAAAAAAGAAACTTTTGGAGAACAAAGTCTCATACACATTCATCTTGTACCTTGTAGCAAAGAACTAGATACGATAAGTACACAGAGTTCACCATTGTCTCACAAAAGGTTGGAAGCAAATGAAGGAACAAGAATCAAGGTAAATCCAAGTTCCAACAAAAACCAGGTTCTACTAATGAACAAGAAACAGGAAGTCCAAGCTATGAAGTAACGACGAACGTTAGGTAATCATTAAGATACTACATGTATTTTATCTCAGACTAGATAAAGACCAGGGGGAAAAAACTCCCTGGATCTTGGGAGTTCCAGAGCTTAATGACAGTGAATAGGTTGCCATGCCAATCCTAATTTCCTTCTGCTTTTTCTGAGGGGCGACAACAAGCGGAAGCCAGCTCGACCCAGGGGTCACAAACCCCCCAATTCCTGACAGCATGATTTGTGCTTCCTTGTCAGGCTTTGAGGATGGAGGGGTAAAAAACAAAGCCATAATCTCCCTCCCGACAGACAAATTCTTACACTCTTCAAAGAAATTATCCTTTTCCATTAGCATCTCTTGGGTTATGAAATTAGTTTTCCCCTTTTCATTCTTGATATTGAAAAATTACTACACAAGCAAAACCTTAACCAATAAGGAAACACAAAGGAGATTGTGAAAGTCATTTTTAGGAAAGCTTTATCACTGATCAACAGCAACTACTAGTCTACATGTGTTAGGAAATGCTAGGAAGCACAGAAATTCTTTTTATGCAGGAAGTTCTGGAAAGTGTAAATTACTGGTAGTGCCACCTAGTCAACTCCAAGCCTACATCTGGACAGAGGAACAATTCATGACGGCAATAAGTGTAAATATGTTTTGAAGATACCCAAAGCATGAGACAATTGATGGTTTCTATACTGAACGCTGAATCGATCACTTGAGTAAAAGTAACCCAATCCATAAATCATGTTTATCACTGCAAGCAGATTGTGGGTTGTGTCACAGACGAAGTTATGCATGTGTAATTATACATGTCAAAAGTCACCTCTGCATGTACGCGTACATGTGTACATGTACACAGATGTGTTTTAAGCAATGGATCACTGTAATGCAGTGTGCTGAATGGTGATCTCATGGAGGGTGTTCATGTTCACGTCAGGTACCATTTACGTGTACATGTACTTCCTTTTCAGCAACAAAATCATTTTTCTTTACATGTGCTTCCAACTACTTCTGGCTTCCAGGTGAATCAGAATACATTCCAAGTGTGCATTGGTAAAAAAGAAAACTTGAGAAGGGATGCATTCTTATGCACGATGAAATAAGGAGATGGGATCCATAAGAGAGAGGATTTTTTATTTTGACATGACCCAAAGTATCGTGAGAATGAGTTCCAAAGTAAAGAAAAAAATGGAAAGGGGTGAGTGGAGTCTAAATTCTAAAACAAATATTTTCCGAGTCTTTTTATATTAAATGCTAAATTGCATAATTTAACTGCCACTTTCTGATGGTGGGTGAGGTACACAAAAATGCAATTTGGTTCACGTTCTTTTTTTCATACATGTATTTCTAATGAAACTTGTTGACATGACACACATCCTTTGATAACACATCATCAGAAATTGTTGAAAACCTTGTCTGATACATGTACAAATGTACATTAATGCAGCCATTCTGTAACAAAATATAGACACCTTGGAGAGTCCGAATTGAATTTAGGTATATGTTCATGTACCTTGTTCCTAAACTTTTTTTGTTATTTTGTTGTGATTTTCACGTTAGA
Organism: Acanthaster planci; assembly: GCF_001949145.1. Next base: position 704,452 of record NW_019091467.1, read on the forward strand.
ATACAGTGGAAAATTTGGTCACAAAAATTTCAGTTTGTTTAATAGCTAAGGCTTAAACCCAACAACAGTGTAATGCATGTATACGTACATGTACAATGTACATGTACTTAACACACACAAATGCATATGCACACTGTTCATGTACATGTACATATTGAAGTGGTATATGTATAATACCATCATATTTCAATCAAACAGCGACAAAACTAAAATGTACTAAAAACAAATGCTAAAATCTACAATCACTTCACAACTGAACAGATCTCATGGAATTTTTGACTGAATCCAACTTTCTTTTTCATTCTGAAATTTCTGTTTAACATAGAAAGTAAAAGTGTGACCACGATATTGATTGATCCGCAGCACTTTTTTTCCTACAAAGAATAAAAAGACATTTGTTTTTAATAAGTTAAATTATCTGAGAAATATATTACTGTATCTTACATAATTTACTATAGTTCATAAAAACTTTTCTTACCAAATTCAAGTCGCCTATTTGAACGCAACTTGGAAGATACTGTTGCATACCGTAATAAAAAATACGACGTTACTCTTACAGTTAGATATGTACAACGTTTTGTATAATTACTCTTTGAAAGAAACATTGAAACAGTCCTCTCTACATGCATGTGGCACATGTAACTCCTCTTCTTATCCTTTTAAAATACTTGGAAGTCTTGTACCTTTACTCATCCATACTTGTGCGGTTCATAAATGCAATGGCGTGATAATAGTCGCATACATGTAAAGGTCTTGCCAGTCAGATGTGCTGGCCTACATGTGTAAATACATAGGTATGTATTGTGCAGTAGACACACAGGGGCCTCAGTTTTTTTCAAAACGTAACATTCACTTTTTAACTGAAAACTGTCAATGTATTTTTCTTTCCACTCAAAGAAAGCTTCACAAATCTTGTTTAGAATGGACATAGAATTTGGCGTTTCCAGTGTACACGTATGTGTATAATACACATGACTTGTTCCATTATTCCACCTAAACTCTGTTAAAACGAAAAGGCCAAAAGAGAGTGAAAGTTAATGTAGTGTGGTTGATCAACTTTAAAAGATATTCTGAATTTTAGATTTGACAGCAACTTGCAGGAGTCAGGTTCCGAGTTCAACCATAACAGCACCCACCCAAAAAAATGTTGAAAGAAGAGTTTGCCTGTCATGTCTCCAAACACAACTGGGAGTGGATGATACAAAACTGTGGCACCTGTAATGTAGGCCTGCATGAACATTAAAAATGACATACAACCAATCTAATGACACAACACTACCGGTACCAGCATGTCGTCAGATGATACCAATAATCATACCAACGATCAATAAAATTGTGACTGACAGAGCAGTGAAAATGTGATGGAAATGGAAAGACTCAAGATTGAAAGTACACAGGATTTATGTGTACATGTTAACAGGCACATGAATTCAGCCAAATGTGTGCCGAAAAGTACACATATTGGCAACCAATGTGTGCTTCTACATACATGTACAGTGGGTGCTTCATCTTCCTCATGTACACCAGCTTAAAAATATACAATTTCTGCACTTTGCTTAAACATCAGTAGGACCCCAAAACTCAATGCGATCCAGTGGGTTTTTGACTGCGATTCACAACTATATACCTGTACCTCTTTTGTTAGAGTCCCAACACTTTTCACTCTTCAAGAAACCCCCAAGGACTCTGGATTGTGAGGTGAAATTCCCCTCCACTGAATACAGCTGTTGGGTCAAACCCCAGCTGTATTGTATTCAAAGATCTTCTAGTAAATGTACATATATTAGATTCTGAGTGGCGTTTGTGTAAATGCAACCAGTGCCACCTCAGCCTTTGTTTCCCCCCCCAAAAAAAGGCCTTGGCAGAAATCCAGACTTCTGTGCAAGGGACCTGTCTGTTTGCAGGTCAAGAAATTGCAAGGCTCACATGGCTGTGTAGGATGTGTTGTTGCTGGCTCACCCATGCTGATCAGGCCTGAGTCATTCCAGTCATGATGCCACTTGAGTTGCTGTGGGTGGTGCCAAAGATCCTGTGGCACCAACACTTTTACTCAGGTCACAATCGACCCCCCCCCAAAAAAAAAAATCGGCCTAACTATAAAAACTTCTGAAAACGGCTACTATGGATCTCACAAACATATTTGGGGGTTGTTCTTTTTTTTTTTATGCACATGTGAAATTATGAATATTTTCCTCTTTATCAAAATTTATTTTAAGTTATTGCATTTCGGAGTTTCCTTATTGCGATCAGATGTTGAATTTGCATAGTTATTTCAGAATTGTGTTTTATTTCTTTTACCTGGTGATCAAAAAAGCTGGTGTTTGCATGAAGTACATGTACCTCTGAGAACTGATGACATGCTGGTATTTTCTTGTGACACACAAATTTCTTTCACATTCCCACATCCACTAAGACATGCATAATCTGATCAAGCTCATCGCACACAATGTCACTGCGGCAATTGCTACCCTGGCTGGTCGTTGTAGTTGTTGCTGTGCTCACATCTGAGCTGAATGTGTAGTCCCCAGAGAGGGGCCGCAGCCAGTCCTCCGAGTTACTGCTGGAGCTGCAGATGCTGCCGCTGCTGCTGCTCAGTGGGGTAACAGGAGACACTCTTTGATTCGATACAACAGGTGAGGCAATGTCAAAGTCATACAGCGACATGTCAATGTCACTAAAGAGCTCATCCCCAAAGTCAAATATCTCTGGGTTGGTTGCTGGAAGTCTTGTGAGTTCTGAGTTGGCTATCGGAGTCGTAGGGTGACTTCCCGAATTCAGCAGCACCATGTTTGTTGTTAAATGCACGTTTGATTGTACTGTCGTAAAGTTTGAGATAGTTGTCGATGCTGCGGTTGCAGTTGATAATGTCAGTGATGAAGTGTTAGCACAAGAATGGGTGGAAGTTCTGCTCAAGAGACTATTCGTATCCAGGTGCCCATTTACTAACATCTTGGCACAATCGCGGGAGTGTACATCTCGGAAGTGGTTACTGTTGTTGTCCTTGGCCAAGGTGAAGGCGCCGTTTGCATCGGCACCCGGAAGCCGGTCCTTGTCAGCTGTGTCCGTGCACGTGGACTGTGTGCTGGCTATGAACGTGGAGAGCTGGAAGGAGTCCTGGTGTCGGCCCTCGGCGCGCAACTCATGGTCAATGTGCAGCAGAGTGTTGCGGATGAGCACGGACCGGCGCAGTGACGGGTCGATGAGTTTGCAGGTGGCCTGGAGCTTGCAGATGGAGGCGTTCATCACGCACTTGCGTTGCATAGTGTAGGAAGAGCACTTGTCTTGAGACGGGGCCGGGGCGCCATAGCAACTGGTGATGCACTCCTTGGCATCACTCCCCCCACCTTCGTCCAGCGCATGGTGTTTGCGCTTGATACCTGTGCTTACTAAGCCCGGCATGGATCTGTGGATAAAAAAGGGAAAAACTATGTTATCTTGTTATATAAATACACAATGTGCATTAGTCTTGCCCCAAGACTGGTTTTACTGTTTTTGTTGGTGCACCATAGTCGGCCTGGCGCGCAGTCTTCAGCAGTGAGGTACAGTGTATGCTCGCAATTTTTCGGGTAAGCCTGTCCAATTCTACAAGACTGGTTTTCTTGCAGGTCGTCTCCTATGAATATAGCACCCTCTACTGGTACTACTATTCGGCTGTGCTCACAAGCGCATGTCGCCTGCACGGTGCACTGACCAAAACAGAAAAACCAGTCTTGGGGCAAGACTAAATGGGCATTTGCACACCTCACAGATCAGTTCTGTACCAGAAGCTGTGGTTTCCAGGACATCTACAAATGCATGTGCATTTAAGTTAACCCTAACCTACCCGAAACCCCAGATCTTTTCAACTCCAACAGCACAGTCGGGGAGATTTGTGGCCAAGCCACTACACTGTATTTCACACAGGCCTTGAAGTCTCTTGTAAAATCAAAGTGTACAGATCTGATCTCCTTACAAGTGGATTCTGCGGGTGCCTGGCAGAGTGGTTGGGGTTTGTACCTTTAACATCAAAGTAAGCTGTACCACACCCATTTGGTGAAAATGTTTTGACAGCGAACAGAGACAGCTATAATACATGTGCATGTACACTGTACATGCATGTACAGTTTACTTAAGAGTACTGTGAAAGTGAGTAACTACAGTACTGGTACCACAGTGCATTAACACAACAAGCGGCAAATCCATGGAAAATAGTGCCCCTCAGCAGTCATAAGCAAGTCGCAATTATTGCACAAGTTCCCACATACCCATTTTTGGACATGCACTGAAAACTAAAAAAAAAAAAAATCCACACCCGTTAAACACTCCCATAACGCTTCCTGAATGTCCGAGCTCATCCGCCAAACATAGCAACCCGGCTAATCAGTCGCAGGGCACAAATGCTAGTCATCGTGGGCATGTACAACATGTACATGCACATACATGTTGCTGTGCCATGACTGGGCCAAGTATGCAGGCATCCAAAGACAGACTTCAACAATAAATCTTGGAATGCACACTGTACACGCACGCACGGTACATGTAATGAGTGCGGATTTTCAAGCAGTATGAATGTCTCTTATGTCACAGGGACACGAAAAAACATGCACGTGTTTTTCGTGTCCCTGTCACATCTGACATATGATTTTGTATGTTTGGAACAAATTCTTCAATTTCCAAGAGTGATCAAAGTACATGTACCTGGCAATGAAATCCAAATTTTATTGATATTTCCATGTCAAATTAAACAGGTCATGTGTAACGGGAATGTACAAAATGTACTTTACATGCACATGTAAAGAGGAAGGAGAAATTACACAAAAAGTGTTTGAACATCATCCCAGAATAGCTTGCAACTTTTCATGGTCAGCTCAGCTATATAAGTATCATCCACATTTGTTGAGGCAAACATGTTAAATGGTCAGAGAGTGACAGAAACATGTGACTGCTAAATCTATCTCCTGCACACAAAATACAATGGCAATGAGTTTGGGTGTATTAAAGTGTGACCCAGAGGTCGCACTTGTGACCTTCATTCAAGTAGCTGGTATTAAGTGCAGGTACATACATGTATATTCAAGTATGAAACATGTAGAGACAATCTACATACAATGCACACTAATACAGCTTTGGGCTTAGAAGCCTCAGGGACACATATGTACATGTATACTGAACAAGTACAGACAATTTAACACACTTTCAGTCACTGGAAAGTACCGGCACATGTACCAGACTATTTCTAAAGCTTTGAGTGACCATACAATTTTCAGGTGATCTTGAAAATTATGACTGCTTTGTGATTAATACAATTTACAATCAATGTGAAACAACTGTGCAGTTGTTTGAAACACAAAAGTCCAGAACAGGTCTGAAAGTCAGGTGGCAGTGACCAGGGGACAATTTAGGTAAAGGAAAAGCAGTTATATTTTGGAAGGAAACGCTGTACATGTACATTACTCCTCAGTATAGTAACACATTGTAAGTGTACATGTTCTGGTATGATACATGTACAAGTAAATGCATGAACATGCAGATTTAATCACATTTACATGTATGGGTCAGCCGGTCAAGTGATAATTTCACTTTTGCTGGCCCCTGCCAATGTGGCCATTTTTTGTCATTGTTTTCTTGCCTTATACATGTATGTTTTCTGCATTGGCTCAATAAATAATATAACAATAACACAATGTGCACAGTGCATACGTTAAACTATAAGAGGTGAATACATGGAAGTGTACATGACCAAAGTTCCTGATCATGCATGGTACAAATATACCAGGTGCATGTACTATGCATGTACCTGTAAATAAACATCTAGACATCAAGTTCCAGTCCTCAAAATACACTGTACATTATTTTCTGTTGAGCATGAGCCTGGAACTCTGAAGGTGAAATGGATCATACTCTCACACCTTGAACTTATGAACTTGTTAAAGTGAGACACGGAACGCCAAGCCGTTGCATCACACAACTATGCACCTGAGTGTACGCACAAGTATACAATGTGTTTTCATCTTTAAGTTTGAAGAATTCAGTCACAAATTTAATGAGAAAAGACCGGATGTAATAAAGGACTTGAAAAGTATATGTATAGTACATGTATGCATGTTAATGTACATGTACCTGGGTCAACATGTACATGTACGTACATGTTAGGGAGGCAAAACACTTTGAATTGTGAAGCTTCTTCATCTCTCTATTTCTATGATAACTGTGTCCAGTTACTTAACACCACCACTGAAATCAACAAGCATGAAATGCTAGAGTCAAGGTAGGCCTACCGGTATATATACATGTACAAGTTGTGCTTTGAATACATCAAACTTACCGACGTGATCATTAAAATGCAGTTACCCACAAGGAAAAACTCTTTTTAGAGTCTGATACCAAAACTACAAACGTCTGCATCGGATGGGGAAAGAACAGGAACTGGCCGCTCCTGATTCAGCAGTCAGCTACCAGGATACATGTAAGTTGACGACAATGAATTGGTTTAAGTTTAGCAAGCTGACCTCATCGCAAGGCCAATGTTGCACCGCACAGGGAAATACCACTGGTGTGTGTGTGTGTGTAGCTTGCTTCATTCATGCAGGGGAATTTCCCTGTTTGTGTTTCCCCGCCCCCCCCGGCCTACCATGAGTCAATACTTGGTCAGACATAGAAACTCGGCAACACTTCCTGATGATGTGGGGGAAAATGTTGTGTAGTCATGACGTGGATGATTTATATACATGTATGCACACGTACACTCAATTGTTGATGGGCAGTAGTTTCGTACAATAGATTCACCACCTTACAATAAGCACCACAAAGCAATATCATGAAGTACTAATGTTACATGTAGTCTGTAATTTTGTCCTGACTCAAAAGTATGGACTGGTACAGTTGCAACAGCCAATGCTGTGATCGCTATAAAATTTGTTGTCCACAAACTCCAAAATCTATACAGCAGATACCGGAAACAGTTGCTGTTAATGTTTTAGGCATGTACATGTACATTGTACACTATATACAGATCTCCAAAACTGACCTAAAAGGCCCAGGGACCAATTCAAGTGAAGTTTCTCGGAAGTTTGACATTACTCTATGCATCTACATGTACAGTACATCTACACAATGTGCTTAACAGGTTCGAGAACACAAATGTGGACAAGATATCTCAACTAAAGACAATGCCCTTGCTGATACAGGTTGGTATCCATCAAGGAGAACACCACGCAGTGTGACATGTCTGTGTCCATTCTTGTATCCAACACAAAAGTGAGGCTGATACCTCCACGTGGGCTGCAAACCATGACAGCAGGAAGAGGAAAGCAACACCAGAGTCAGGAAACGGTGTAATCGGCTAAGAATAAATATCCTGTGTGCACCAAATCCCATTATACATGTATACCGGTGAGCAACTGAAGCCACAATACCCGTACCTTGCATATCATATACATCCACCACGTCTGTCAACAGCAGACATGAGTAGAGATTCTTCTCTTTGCAATGGCAGTCAAGTCAGTCATGTGGCAACAGTGCATGACAGTATTACGGTACATGTCCCATGCACATGATACCAGTACGGAATGTACCATACACGTACCTCATACACGTACATGTACATGTCCCAGGTACAGATACACGCACATGTAAATGTACATTACTGTACACATTCACGAGTCAGTTGCAACGACAGCAGTTTATCAGGTGCACACTTGCATTCCAAGATCCAACTATTAAAGCCCCTCCTTCACCCAGCCTGAACACAAGATTTACTCCGTAGAACATAAAATGTGACACGGTCTCTTTTTTGCAACTGAATGTGTATGTACCAATGCACATGTAATTTTGTATAAAAGTGTGTGTACCAGTGCACTGTACACAAATACATGTACAAGTGTGTACCGTTTACACCCATACTTGTTTTGCAGTTGGATGGGGACAGAAAATGCTGTGGATGTTTGCCCCCATAACTCAGCTCTGAATTTCCCAACCAAAGAAATTGGTCCCTTTACCAAGACAAAGCCTACCCATATGCATGTACATGTAGTAAAATGTCTACCGGTATGTTATGTCTGAATACCAGTACACCTGCCCAATCAGGACTCCAAACAACCTATACAGGTACGCTGTAGATGTACCATGGTTGTGCACACCTACAACTACAAGGTCTGTGACAGTGATTGAGTGGTTGAAAGATCTCACCCTCCTGACCCTCCCCTCTCCAGAGAAAAACAATGGTACATGTATATGGTACAAAGGCAGGGCCTAAAAAGGGCCCTGCAAATGTACATAATGTACCTGTACAAATGCACACCGGTTCAGGTGCAGCACTTGTAAGCTGACAAATATCTGAAGAATGTTAAGCCTAACAATGTACACTACAGTAGGTATGGTATTTGAAACTCACCTTAACACATTCAAAGAATGTAAATTAAAGTATTACTACCGGTAGCCCACCAGGCAAGCTGCTGTACAATGATCAAATCTGGATGCTACAGAGCAACACCATACCACAGGTCAATGCCAAGTCTCACAGCGAGATGATTTCTGCTCTTTTATCAAACTCAGTCTTCTCACAGGATAAGTACATCCACAAGTAATATAGTGCGCTACATTAGTACATGTGTACGCTGTGTTGTTTTGTCAGCAATATGTGAATTTCAAACCACCGCATAACCAACTGACCAGTTCAAACCTGTTGTTGCAGATACAGTACCCGATATGTCCAGTGACAATCCCAAAACATCATACAGACTTCATGGTTACTCCTACGCACACAATAAACAACACTTACGTGTGCACAGGGAACTTCACTATTAATGCTGACGTCATTGTCCCTATTGTGACATCTTCTTTCTCCAACATCACAACCCCAACGGATTTAAGGGTTTCAATTTGAAATGTCACCAAATGCCAGGTATTATTTCTTTCCCAAACATCGTGGGTGGATTGTTGCTTTGCTATTTACTTTTTGACATGTAGTTCTCCTTCTTCACGCATACATGTACATGTAATAGCCTCTTGATCAAAGCAAGCTGTTGAGGTGATCTTTTTGACACAATGAAAATGAAAGTTTTAAAGGAATTTCAATCTGAACAAAGCAGGACTCTTGATTCCTTTCAGCCAGCAAACATGTAGGCTTACATGATACAATGTAGAATGTCATTTGACATGTATGTGTAATTTATTCAGCACAGCCTCTGGACCAGAGGGAGCTGTTGAGGTAATCTTTTTCGCACAATGAAAATGAAAGTTTCAAACAAATTTCATTCTGAACAAAACTGGATTCCTTCAACCAGCAACCATGTGGCCTACATGACAGAATTCAGCATAGATGTACACATGTATATTTACATCTGGACAAAAACAAAAGCAAAATACCTGAACAAGATATAGGTATTTGTAATACAACAACAGTAAACAAATATTAACACGAACCAACCATGGGGGAATTTTCCTTTCTCCATGAACCAAGTACTGGTACATGTACATGTAAATATACATGCTAGTACATGTAAATGTACATGCTAGTACATGTAAATATACATGCTAGTACATGTAAATGTACATGCTAGTACATGTATTAGGTATAACAAGGAAAAAACAAAAAAGTTATTTTCTTTTTTTACACAAAGCAGGACTTTTTTTGGCCATTTTTCTTAAGATTCTTGAAATTTCAATTGGTGGCATTTCCACTGTCGGAAGACATAAAAAAGTAGGACAAGAGAATTGAATTATTTCAGTCATTTCTTTAACATTTGTTGAACTACTTACAAGAATTCAAACAAAACTTCGTCCAAGAAATTTGGATGCAACCATTTCAAGATGTGTTTGGAGATAGAAAGGTCAACAGTATAATGTGCAAAGCAACACCCAGAGTCTAAAGATAGAAGATTCAATATTTCACTCCAGGATAAATCTGTTGGTACTTTTACTTTTTCAACCTCTTTTTTCCTGAGTTTAAAATAAAAAAAACAAACTTGTGACTGCGAGTGTAACTATTTTTTAATTTGCAATTAAAACCAAAATACAGCAGCAATGCTGCTTTCATGGAACTGGAACATGTATGTACATGTATTAGTTTTTTGAACCCCACATTTAGGGCAAGTTCCATAATGACTAAAGTTACTTTTGTGATGTACAAGTATTTCCTTATTCAATGCATGTTGCCACTTCCTACTGAGACTGACTGACGCATACTGTATTTTCACTTTTCAAAATAGGCTTCTGACGCTGTGTAGAACTGCATTTCAGTACGGGAAAACCTCCATCGATAGGGTGTTAACAAAAAAAATCATCCAAAGTCAAGCTACTCCTTTCAGCAGTGCACATCTGCAATACTGCCGTATGTGCACCATTTCTGTATTCTACCGTACATGCATAAATGCAGAGGTAGTGTGTATATGTTCGGTACGACCAGGTACATGTACAGAAGTCAATTTGCATGCAGTTTGGTAGTTAAAAATAAATCAAAAACCAATAAGAAAACCAAAATAGAAAGAATATAATGCTTACATTATACATACACCAAAACAGACCTAAGATCCAGACAGGACTGGTGGAAGAATAAATTTGAACCATTTTTCACTTTTTCTCAGTTGCATCCACCAAATTACATGTACATATAGGCGTACATGTAGTTATAATGACACAGAACTGGACACTTCATGTACATCATGCCAAACTCTTGCTCACTGCACTTTTTAGATATAGATCTGTTTTGTTGGAAGACAGTATGATGATACATACATCAAGACAACCACACCCAATGATACACATCACATTTCCTACTTACATAGAACTCCAATTGTTGGAGCATGTACATACAAGGGAGCTAAAACAATTCTTTTCCACAACTAGCTGGAACCAGATGAGCAATTTACGCATGTACGACCCCTCTATCCATGGTACAAACATGTACCAGTATACTTCTTGTACGACGTTACTGTATGTACACTTGCTAATACTCACACTCCATGTGCAGTACATTTTGTTGTGTGCCTGATGATATACATGTATGGCAATCAAGCGACAAAGAGCTTCGGTTGAGCCACACAGCACACACCAGCCTATAACCCAGCCACACAGCAACACATGGTCCGTGGCAGACCGTCACACGAATCCCTCAGCCACATTGATAAACCCACCTTTTGTGCCAGGCCACTCCGGGACCCACAGAGCAACACAATGCCACCAGAACAACCTCCTCAGTCCCTTGTGCTACCAGAAGTCATCCGGTGTTCCTATGTACACCAACCCTCACCAATGAAGGACAGCTCTACAACTACTGTACCCCCTCCAGGACTACACAAGTATACATGTGAGAGAATGGATAAAGAAAAAAAAAAGAGGAGGGGGGGGCTGAGAGAGGAGAAAAAAACCTGCGATGACTCCCTCTTAGTGAATGGGTGGGAAAACTTTGCAGCTCGTGCCCGGTTTCCGTTACCAATCATGAGTTGGTTGTGTGTGCCAGCGTGTAAGTGCAGCAGGGCAGGGGGTGCGTGAAGTATTAGTAATGCTTGTCTGGCTGTTTGTGAGGCACACGTTCTGTGAGTCATAGCCATGATGTGATTCATAGAAACAGTGTCACCAGAAAAGTTGAAAGTTATGTACATGCACAGGTATAATTGTGTGTACACTGGACATAAATGTTACTGCCTACATGCACTTGCAATTTTCAGGCTTTGTGTTACCAGTCCATAGATTTGTTCTATTGTCCTCAAAATACATGTAGATTATAAGTATAATGCCCTACACATACGTACTTCATACATGTACTGTACATGTGTACCCCAGTATGCATTGTACATGTAGACATCTGCAAAATCAATACATGTTCTAGAAGTATAAAACACACTTGTGTCAAGTTGTGTTTGCTTCAATGCAAATGTCATCCTGGGTTTCAGATTTTGGTTTAGACAGACAATGACCATGTTGAGCAATGTTGTGATACCACTGGTATTGGAAACAACTATTATGAACAGATTTAGCAAGGCCCCGTCTTTACAATACTGTACATAGTATTTACATGTGCCACACTTGCTAACTTCTATTACTTTTTATTCCACATTATACCCCAAAAAGGCAGGCTGCATAGGCATCAGTCTGTCACCATGCAACACATACATGTAGCTTTACGGAGTACCTCATACTTGCAAAGTCAAAATTTCAAATGAATTCTACATGATAGAGGCACACTTCCAATAAAGAAACAGCACTAGAAATTAGAATGTAGGTCCTACCAGAAGCTTCCTAGGTACCACCATATGATAATATTGTGGAAATCCTTCCAATGTCAGTCTCTTACCCACGGAATTACGGTGCATGTACCCCATTCATGAAATTTGTAGAATACACATGTATATTTTTCTCATTTTCACCCATCCAATGTTATGTTACCTATTGAATGTCAACTTAAGTGTGTAACAATCAATGGCTTACACTGTACCAGTACATGTAAATAAACAAAAAATATAAAAATAAAGTGACAGGAAAAGTACCGGTACAGTACTTACATGTACTTTCCTACATTCTCCCAAGATTTCCAAGACTTACGCGTAAGTACACGAAAAACACTTATAAAAAAGTTTTGTAGGACACAGATCATCTATGCCAAGTGATGTACAGTGTCCAAGTTTACATGTACAGTACACGTATGTGTACACGTACATGTACATGTACATGTAAATGTACACACACGTAAATGTACATGTATGTATAATGCCCAACATCTGCTTAATAGTGAACAACAGTACATGTATGTATGTACACTGGGTGGAATCTGAGCTCAGAATGGACTTTAGTCAACTACTGTTTGGGGAACAAGCAGTGTACACACTTTTTGTGTGACTGAAGGGAATGAGTGGCAATACACGTACATGTACATGTATACAGGACCTATTGGCCTGCACAACAGGTACAGGTGTGAGCACACTGACATACGGTATCTTACCATTACATGTTCATACACGTACACGCACTGCACACTTGTTGGGTACATGTACAACTCAGCAAAATTTCAGTCAGTTGAGTAAGTGGTAGTCTGGTGTGGGTCCAATATTGGAAAGTCACTAAGCATGTGAAAAGGAACCCAGCTTTATGGTGTATGATGAAGTTATCCAAACCTCCAAGTCCTTGCACACTGAGAACCACAAACGTTTTCAGCACTGGTCTCTACAAAGGCAACAAAATGTGTTTAAAGTTACCAGTAGCATGCAGGCATGCATGTAAAATTTAAAAATAAGCATGTACATGTACACTGTACTTGACACAGTATTTCTGAAACATTCAGACGAACTAAAAATTTTAATTGAATATAAAAACAAATTTATGTAACCCACGTTTTTTAACAAGCATGATATTAAATATGCAAATGGACATACTACATATTTTGCGTTTTATGTGCCAATGTACAGTTGTGCAACTTGTGTCAAGTTGTTTGTTACTGCCACCAATAAAGTTTGTACCAACTTTTCACCAACAAAAAAAAATAACAAACAGTTCCATGATGCAAAATACCCACTACCACACCTCATCTGATTACACATGTACATGTACAAAGGCAATGGGCTCATTTTTGCTGTCAACAATTTTATTGGGTAGATTCCTACCAGCCACTGGAATACCACCAAGTGTACCGGTATGTATGAATTACCCTTAAGAGATACATGTACATAAACAGTGTGGTGTTTGCACAGATTTACATGTATGTATACACACAGTCCACAAGTCTAGCATGAATAGAATTAAGGAACAGCTTCCAAGCCTACCATTGTACATTACATCATAGGGTATTGTTAGTTAAATTGGTGGAAATTCCTGAAGTCATAGATCACCAAGCACAGAATGTGAGGCTGCTTTGTGCATGTACATGTGTGGTAAATAGAATCTGTAAAGGATACTGGTATAACTGTACAATCGCTGTAAAAGGGCTATCGCTTTCCCTCAATGATTTTAACTTCATTTCATTTTTAGTGCCTTGGAAACAAAAATACCCCTTGAACTTGTTGCCATGGTGTGAATATTGGTACTTTTTGTATGTGTGTTTTTACACCCACTCATACCGGTTATACATGTGATACAAAGTTGTTGGGCAACACACGTCAAAATAATAGGCACTGTAGGGACCAAAATCACTATGGAGACACATTTTTTATCCCCAAAATTCCGTCTCAACATTTCTGAAAGAAATGGTCCCTTTAATGCAGTGATTAGGTCGGCCCACATCCCCTACATGTACTACCCTCACTATAAACATGTAAAACACATGTAAGTACCATAAAAAAGTCATGACAGTTTTGTCAACAAGTTTTATGGCATTATCTTAGGTACATGTAATCTACAGTGTATACATGTACGTGTGTTTTGCAGTGATACAATTGACATGCTCCAAAGTCTAATACTACATGTACTGTACAAGTAAAAGCAGTAAGCTACATGTACATGTATAAAAACTTGATGAAAGTAGACACACACTGCTCCGGTACATATCCATCTGAGTGCATCCCTACACGTAACTGCTGTACACATGTACATGTACATGTGGTATTATAAACAAGTACACATATTTGAACGATTTTAAGTAGATTTTGTAATCTTGACTCTGTACTGGTTCCTTGGGACTTCTCTACTAGATCCCACACAATCCCTTAACTGTTTGTGAGTTACAATTGTGAGATAACCTGCTTGCCAGACCCAACAGAATACACCTGTGCCTTTTTTTTCTGTAGGTCAGACAGGTCCAATAGAATGTGACACATGCCAACTGTACAGTTACTGGCTAGGAAACCAGCAGCATCCAGCTATTAGGTCTATTGATACAGTCATAAATAAATCAAACAGACTTCAACAGGAGCAAGTCTAAGAAATTTTACTCCTCAATGGTGAGGATTTTCTAAAAGCACCCCCACAACCACAAATTTTGTTTTGCTATGGGGGAAAATGGCATGTGGCCTCACCACATGACCAAAATTATTAGATAAGTGTACACAGTGTCCTTATTTCCATGCTAGACTTTGTAAAGTGGTCAACCTCTATAGAAAACAGCTTTGGGCCAATTTTCAGACTTCCTACATGTTAGAGTTGGCCAACATTTTCTCGATTCTGCAGGAAAAGGACAAAATTGACAACATTCCTTTTGAAGCAAACATTCAGTGCATGATTCATTGAAATGTACACCGTACGTGTCGTTAGACAACTTCTGCATGGAACACTCTCTACTTGTGGCACGTTTTGTGAAAAAAAATGTGGGTTTTGTTTTCAGTTAGAATCTTACTCACAATGCCAGAATGTTAGAATGTGGTAGCCAGATGCACAGGCATCAGCAACAGTATGTCACCAGGACGAAAAAAGTCAATTTGGGACAGAGAAATACAGATTTCTCAGCCATCTCAAGTAGTTTCCTATTTAAGAGTGACATATTAAAGACAACACTGAACATGTTTTCGCTGTACTCTCTGTTGAGTTTCAACAATTCTCTCATGTGACCACATTGATAAAGCCAAACATTTTTTGTTTTTTGAGCAGTTTTCACTGAGCAAGTTGTGTTTATTCTCTCTCTCACAATCTTACCTGAGCCTGACTTTCTCCAATATCAAAGCAATGCCACACTCTCAAAAGGGTTTATCTTGCTGCTTTTTTGACCTGATAGCATCACATTACTGGCATAAGAGACAGCAAACGAGTGATGCCCTTCAGGTCTTTCTGCACTCATCAATGGCTTGTCCACCCCTTCCAAGCTGAATGATGTTCCTGCAGGAGATTGTCAGCTAGCGGTATACCAAGTGAGATCGAGATCATCACCAGCAAGGGCCAGTTGAATTAATTTTTCATTAGCTTTACCGGTACACTGCTGCCAGCTAAGATTTTTAATATTTTTTTGGTTTTTTCTGCAAGTGTGCCTCTTGTCAGAGTGCACTTTTTCAGATGAATTTTTCACTAAATTCATGGTCCTATTGACCTGCATTTAAATTTATGGAGAAACTATTTGTTAGATTTCAAGCACAAAACACCACATTAATGCTCCCAACTATAAAAAATGACAACACCTTCTATATTAGCACACTTGATCCATGTAATTTGTTGTGTAAAAGGCAGGATCATCATAAAACAGGTAACAGTTCTGTTGTTTAGACTATTGTAATTTTCAGTCATTCTGTTCCTGGTTTGCAAATGTCAGACTTCGGCCCCCTCAGTGCACTTTGGATGTGAAAAAAAAATGGAGTTATAAATACAAATTCTCCATCTCATCTTTTTTCAATCTGAGTGACAGGCCTACATGTACATGTATAAACCTATTTCACTTTGGTCTCCCTTGCACCAGCACCTGTACACGTACGTGTGCATACATGTACATGAGCTACAAGTACATGTACGGTATATGAAAAATACACGTACCTACTGCGCATATGAGCCAAATACAGGGGCACCTGTAGCTCTCCATGTGGCCAAAATAAACAAAAGTTCTGTCTCCCATGACATGGTACATGTACATGTATCTGAAAATAAGGTGGGTAGATCTATACATAGGGTACTGAGCTTAACATACACGTAGTACTGAGCTTGCTCAAAATGAACTGTGAATTAAAACTGGTCGGACAATGTCAGCGACTTGAATTCGCTTTTACATCGACAATGTTGATCCGACAAGTCAAGGTGATGTCAACACTTGATCGTATGATAAAGTTGAACGTCCCAATTAAAAACAGAGTACTCCTGATGAACTTCAGGAAGATAGCAGATGGTCATATTTATGGCCGCGGTCATTTGCATTTGCCAAGAATGACATCTACACGTTTATGTACCATACATGTACATGTAACTTACACATATACATGTAGTTCACCCGTCTATTCTTCGTTCTTGTGCTTTAGAACCCTAAGGTCAAGAAACTCTGGGGGGGGAGTTAGGAACTGGAGCCCCATTATGACATGATCAAAACATTAGATTTGTTTGCCGAAGCTTTTTCTTTTTACTCTGAACATTCTCACAGTAGGCTTGAACACCCAAAATGGCAATTTTTTTATAAATGCGAAGAGAAGCTGCCACGTTGGTCACGATATGGTTAAACAACCATTTTAAATCGAGGCAATGTGACTGATATTTAAAAATTGGCAAGAGAGGTTGAGGGATATTTCTTTCGACTGAATGAACAGTACCGGTACTTTAAATGGTACTAGTTACATGGATTTAAACAAGTCCATGGAACCACTTTTGTACCACATTCAAACTTTAAATTTGCATTTCCCTGGAAAAAAAAATGAGTTACACCATTCAGATAGGGTTCATGCAGATAGGGAAATGTTCAGTAAACATACCTGTACATGTACATGTATTTTATTTAAATTAATTAATTTTTTTCCCTAGGCCATCCAATACACACCACTTGTGGCAGCACGGAACCACTGGTTGCAGTGACACCAATGCCCTCCAACAATGTTGATTCTAGTATTACAAGGATTTGTTTCATTGAAGCACAACATCAGGTCCTAGCCAGGGGAAGTTGTCAGCTGTAGGTTTATATGACTATTCAAGCAAATAGGTATTGACACTTACATCAGTACATGAAAACCATTACAGCCTACATGTAATTACCAATAAAAGTACATGTGTACACAATATGTACATCCGTATGTACAAATTCATGCAATGAGCGGGAGTGATTTCATTCCAAATTTTGTACATGTACAAGTATAGCAAATATGTTTGTAGAGCAAAAGTTGATTTTGTGTCGCAATCAATTAGTTATGGACAGAAAACACAAAATAAATGATTAAAGTAAAAACTGGGGGGGAGTCAGAATATTTGCCATCGACTGTGTATCTGCGGCACAGTGCGACGGCAGGAACCAATCTAATGCACACTGCACATGATTTCTCCACAGCGAAAACTTTCCAAGTTGCATGTGCAATACGGGGAATTCACAATATTGTGCCACCAAGAATTTGCAACACGCTGGCCAATCATAACGCGCAAAATTTGTCAACGATTTCCAAATGCGCATTGGGTCAACAAATTTCGCGCATTGTGATTGGCCAACGCATTGCAAGCTCTTGGTGGTGCACTATTGTGAAACGGTCGTATTGTATACATGTTTTGTACGTGTGGTCCCTGTGATGCAGCAATTGGGTCATGGGATTTTCATCCTCTTTGACCTAATTTACCAATAATTGTTCGGGTGACTACAAGTTTGTCAAAAATCTCCAAAGATTTTTTTATTCATTTTTTTGATTAGAAATCTCAGTCGGAAATTGTATTACAAATTGCACGCAGCAAATGTGATGTAATTTTGAGAATGGATCACAGAATTACCTAAAACCATTAAAAAATGTGATGCAATACAGATGAAATGATTCAATGCCATAAACAATTTACATGTAGGCTAACATGTACATGACATACATGTAATGTGCAATGTGTGGAATCTGCTTGGGCAACTACATACACAAGTACATGTATACAATGTAACTTGTGTGTACATGTTAAAGCACACAACAACACACACATGTGACCAGTACAGTATACTCACTACACAGGTATGCCATGGGGAAGTACATGTGTATACATGTACACATAAACTTTGAAGTACATGTATGTGCAACTTCTACATGTAATTGTGTACAGTCCCTTTGTGGGTGTTGTTTCACTTATTGATACGGGTACAACCCCACTGTACAGGAGAATGCCACATCAGACCATCAGTTTCAGGTGGCAAAAATTTTAGGCGGAGTTCAGCAACGGAATGTACATGTACATGTATGTACCCTACTACTCCCAACTCAACTTGTACTCAAGTCAACTCACGCTCATCTTTGTACGTGTATCAGGTAGCAAAGTGATTGTTTTATTTGAGATACTGAAAAATGTTTTAAAAGCATGCATGTTTTTCATTGCATTTTCATTTTGCATTATTTAGGGCGTATGATTAGTCAATCAGTTTTCAAATCAAAAGCATAAAATTAATTCCCCTTTCTGCAATGGACAAACAGAACAACATGTACCGTATATGTAAATGTAGGCGATTTCAGTTAGGTTTGCAGCTGTGAAATTTATCAAGCTTCCCCAAATTTTGAAAACATTCCCCCAAAAGTGTTTCTGAAATGAACAAGATAGCCCTTGTATCACAAATTGTTTCCTTACCTGCGGCCAGGAAAAGGCTTGAATCAAGCTGTCATGAATCTGCATGATCTTAATGTTTATTCAGCAGGCAAGATGTTACATGTACATGGACAAAGTTGTGAAATTGTCAACTTGATCATGCAAAAACTGAATGAAACAGCCTGACGTTTTATGTACATGTATTATGTAAAATGAAGTAAACTTAAGGTTAAAATCATCAATGAAAATTGATTAAAAAGAATACATGTAAAATGAGCTTAGCCGGTCTTAAATGTACACTTAAGGTATGTAAGACCGGCTCAAGAGAATGGATGCAATGCGGCCTGGGCATTATCAGTATTCAATCTCCTGAGCCAGTCTTAAAAGTTACCGGTAGTTTAAAACCGGCCGAGCACATAATCATTTATTCCCATTCATAAATACCTTTTTTAGTCAGACAGTCGAGAGAAGTCAATACATGTATATTGTATAATGGATTTCCAACAATGTTGTTCTAGAATTTTACTTTCAATTTCCCGAACACTCCCGTCCTTTTTATGGTACTGGTACATGTATATTCCTTATATGGACTTGGCAAGCCGTCTACAGACGCTTGACAAATCAGAATAGATTAAACTGTCTTTATCCAGGTGCCAGTGTGAGATTTCTGCAGTGGGCATTATCACTTCTCAGCGAACATTATGAAATGTGAATACATGGTCAAGTTGCAAGTTGTTGAATAGGGAGACTGTCTGAGGTATTTATGAATATTCCATAAACCCAATGATTAAACTAAAATGCTTGTTTACACTACTCTAAAGTATCCACAGAGACGAAAATAAATGACAAAATTGTGTAACTGTTTGTGTAACGTGCATGTACATGTACATGTAACCATCCAGCTCCTGATTCTTCAATAAAATGTGAAGTTTGGAACAATTCTGCTTTTGCAAAGTCACAGTTACTGGTACATGCAGCAGGAATAAAGTTCCAACTGACTTCAGAGCCCAGTAACTTAAGCTATCTGTAGTTACCCAAAGTCCCAAGATGAATGTACTGGGCCGAGTTAACTCTGGCAATGGCTTGACCTGGGTATCAGTTGACTTGGATGCAGAGTTGACCAGGGTGTCAATTTGGGGTATGAGTTGACCCGAGGGTATGAGTTGTCCTGGGTACAGAGTTGACATTAAGAAACCCCATTCTCTGTGTCATAGGTATACATTTGTGGTTGACCTGAGTTACTCAAGGTTTCTCAACACAGGCCAGCAAAAAGGTAAGTTTTTCTGCCATCCCCATCATTTTTTATTTGAATAGGAAATTATCCCACACTTCGTCCTTCTACACTTGGATGTCCTTTTACACTGGGATACACAGCATTGGCACACTACCACTGTGATCTGACAAGTTGCAATGTCCAGCCAGTAACTGCAAGATTGCCTGATTGCTGATGTACATGTACTGCTAACTGAATTGTAGCACGTGCACAAGCAGCCCAATCCCAGGCTCTTTGTGGTAGTCTTGTGACCACACTGTAAATCTGACCTCGTAACCTGATCATGATCCCTAGCCCAGATGCAGTTCATGGTTTTTGTGGGGCAACACATGCTCATAATACAAAACAAAACAGCAAGAAATAAAGATTTGACTTAATGCATTTAAATGTATGATAAAATCATGAAAAACCTTGATGCAAGAGGAACATAAAAATTATGAAAACAATAATTTGGCTAAAAACTGTCGACAAAAAAGGAAAAAATGGGTGCATTTTGCCGGTCCACCCACTCCTGCAATGTAGTTGTGGGGACATACAATCGATATTTCAACAATTTTGTGGGGGCCAAAAATACTCAAAAATGTGATTTCATGAGACATGAGACATTTCAAATTTCCCTAACAAAAGAACTTGTCTCCTGAACGTGGTGAATGCCTGAGAACACGGACCAGATGTCAATACTTACAGTTTTGTAATATTTTGATTTCCAATCTAAGTCACAATTCGCCACTAGGCCTATGTTGCACTTATAATTTCAAAAGTAAAACTGATGTAGGGCCTACATACAATAGCCACATTAAAGACAATGGAAAATGATTAGAGAATCATTTTGTAACTGATCTAACAGTGTGTGACTTAAAATGTACATGTGGGCCTGATGTTAAAAGTTTCAACATGTTCA
The DNA here is from genome assembly GCF_001949145.1 of Acanthaster planci. The sequence goes on from NW_019091467.1 coordinate 725,685, forward strand.
ATAGCATGGACATCGTATACATTGCATTGTGACCAAAGATTGTATAGCAAGGTAACGTAAGTTCACCCCGAATACGTGTAAAATGTTGAAATCGCATGGGCACCATTTGGGTAAGAATACACTATGTTAAAGCAACAGGTGCAGGCACCACGACAGGCAAATATGCCTGCGCCTATGCATTCACGTTCACACTCGAATGGCACCCATGGCGATAACACTACGTGGTACTGGCACAATACGATCTTTGATTGTGACTAACAGTGTATTGTGGGTGGTCCTGTTTTCATGTCCTTACCTTCTGCATTACGCAGTATGATGTACACAACTTCAAGTGATGTAAATAGCTTCAGACTTACTGAAGATCTTCTCTTATCCCCGTTGACTGAGAAATGTGAAGGCTTTAGCAGTAAGTTACTCTTGTAAATATATAGAGTTTATGTATTTAGGGCAAGTTTACAAGATAGAAAAACATTCTACATTGAGGGCAATTAATATTCATTACAGTGTTTAAGATAACAATGTTTCAAAATCACTGCTCATGTACATGTATGACTGAAGTCACGTGACTCCACTGACAACTGAGCATGCAGGAGAGGTACAGACACTTCGAAAAGACAAATGTATTCCTAAATATCATTTTCTCACTATCTGGGAAATAGTTTTGCCCTCACATTATGATTTGGAGGGATGAGTTGGCATGTTGCAAAAGCTTATTTTTTTCCATGAAAATTATCAGTTCCTGCATGCATATTAAACATCAAAATTAATACATTTTATGTTTTTTAGAAAGGTAATTCAATGTAAGTTTTTTCTTTCAATCCATTCTTTCAACAAATATTAAGGTAAAAGTGATTGTGTGGGGGTTTTACACTTAAGGCCTGCAAAATAAAAAATACACTAATATGGATCGATATTTTCACAAAAATACTTGTAGATTATTATAAATATTCATTAGGCCCTAGATATTACAACCAACATGCGACATCCAACAGCAAAATACCACTACATGTTACTTTCTCATCTTGCAGAACATGTGCACAAGCCCGTGCTGTGGTCTAGGGCATGTGCCTACAGGAATTATTCACCATCAATGCTTACATAAGCATTTTGGTGTGATGTTGACGTGAATGAACCAAAGAGGCCTTGTGTGATTTCTCCACTTCAACTTGATCCAAGTCATGCTCATGCACCAGAACACAACATCGCTTCGGAGTACCACCAACACCGATGATGATGATAGCGACTCAGATATTGATGACAGGGATAAGTGCTGTGTCTTCCACTGATTTTGACCAACTGAACTTGCAATCTCCATCTACATGTATTTAACACCATGGGGCCAGTGTGTGTTTGAAAACTGCTTGCATTGGACACACATTAAGTACTGAATTGCAGCGTTACCCCTCTCCTGACAAGGGATACATTTTATAGTCAGACTCACACCTTGTCACAGTCTCTGAAGCTTCCAACCCACAGAGGAGTAAATTTTATCAAAGCAGGATATTTCTTTTTTCAGGAGATTTCCCGGGGAAAATATAAGCCATTTGTTTGTTTGTTTGTTTGTTTTTTCAAATTAAAGAAAAAGTCTTAGTCCGTCAAAAACCAGTCTCTGGTGGATAACTATTTTTAACTTCAGACAACATCCAACCTGGGCTAGGCTAGTATTAGTAGTTTGTTGTGCACAAAAGTGTCAACTTCACAATCACAGTAAAGTGATGTCTGTGTGTGGAACTCTTGCCAAAAATTCGACACGTTTGGTACACCAGGCAAGACAACATATTACTATTGTTGGCCTTTCATTCTTAATCTTAGTTACCGGTATACATGTATGTAGCCCATAACAGTCTTAGCAAGTTCAATAGCAGCTATCGCTTATTCGGAATTCCATGAACTGATGAAGGTCAGGCTAACGTTTAACCTTTACTGGCAATTACACGTAGGCCTAGGCATACAGTACATGTACTGTACATGTATACTTATGTACGACTACGACTTACGAGTACGCTACTGCTCACCTTGTTGGATCCGTCCTGCAAGCCGATATCACTTCTTTAGGACATAGGTCAGATCTGAGTCATTTGCAAATACAGAGGGATCTCTGTCAGTTTTCATGCATATCACAGGGATATCGTCGACGTTTGCATCGCAAGCACTAGCCCCCTGACGGTATTCTTTCTGCTAGCTTTTCGGTCCTACTTCGTCGCGTCCGTCACGCATGTCTTCGTCTTCGCGTTGTTGCTCGTTTGGCTACAGTGCAAATGATGTGACGTGCATCGACGCGACCCGGTCGTACATTTTGTACACGAGTCTTGCTTACACAATACACGGCCACTTCAGGGCTATGACTTTAATATCGCCTTGCAAAAGCTACAGTGAACAGCTTCAGCCATAAACAATAATCTCTGATGTGGCTGTGGAATTAGAGTAGTTCCAAGTCCCTCTGCCACAGTTTTAAAACTTCACATTGTGGTCAATAAAGTCCATTACGAAATCTTCTTTACCACTACCTCATTAACTAAAGGGAACAAGACTAATTCTTATTTGAGAGGAGTACAACTTGATATTGATGCAGTTAATGCATTTCTCGCAACCAGAGCTTGTTTATGACGAATGCAAGTGTTACATGTATCATGTTATCGAGTAGTGAGAAAGGTCAAACATTTATGTAAATAGTTTTTTAGAGATAATGTTTAATCTTGCATCAAAGAT
>NW_019091467.1:728588-773560 GCF_001949145.1 Acanthaster planci
CTATGCATAACTTAACCGGCTAGATTGATATGACGCAGGTTTGTAGTGTAATTTAGGCGTCTTTTCAAAGACACAGATTACACAAAGCAAACTTGAATCCTTTCTTTGGGCTCATAATAGTACAGTTGATTCTATAGATCTCTTTTCATTTCCAACCGACCCTTGTTTTTGGCTCCTGAACTGAGAAAAAAAAATTATGCCGCCGACCCGTCTGGAATTTCCTACCAAAAAGGCAAAAAGACATACATAAAAAATAATAATCTTAAGAGCTTCCGGGGATTAGCAGGTAATTTTCCACGACCGACGGATCCTCTACCTCCAGATTAAAAAAATGATGAGAACCATACAGTCAACAACGGACGCCCCAATTAAACTTCTCCGTTGCACTCTTAATAAGCCTCCACCCAAGAAAAAGGGGCTATTTGCGGTATTATGTTAAAGGACATTTTCTAAGTCTCGAGTGTCATCAGTTAGAAATAATAGTAATAAGATAATAATAATAGGGTAAAGCTGTTTTTATTTGCACTTTTGATGGAATTTTATCCTTCTGTTAAAAAAAAAGACAATTCTGAATTTATTTTAACTCTACAATTTTGCCAAGATAGGCCTAAAGCTCCATTTTTATTCATACTCGGGGTTTTAATTTTCGCATGTAAATGTTTCAATCAAAGAAATTACCCGCTCAGCTGACTTCGTTCTCAACGCCCCTTTAATTTCGGGAGGCTCAAAAATGGGGTTGGCCGATGGCCATAATATCAAGTAGTGTAACTATGTGACGGGGACAGTGGGACGGGGGGGTATGACGTAAATCAAAAAGAAAAGGCTTTTCATGATACCGGTGAACATCTGCATGCTTTCACTCCTAAACCTTACATCCAAACGGGGTATATATATTTTTTTTCCTTACAAATCCTTGGATATGATAATACTGATGAATTACCACAAAAGAGTAAGATCGCTTTGCATATCTCTGTGGTTTGGAAGCTCTCTGTGAGTTGAAGATTAGTGGTTCGAATCTCTCCGTCAGACTGTCCTTTTTGCAGTTTCTTTTACATTACATTTATCTTTTTCAAAGTGTCAACGACAGGAAGAGGTTGGATTTGTTTTAACACTGAGGAAGCATAGAGGGCGCAATGCAATGATGTGTGGCATGCACAGGGGGAACTGAAAACAGTGTAAAATCAACAAAGTTCACAGCTCCGATCCGCGGGCATCCAGGTCCCTCAGGTCTCTCTCTCTCTCTCTCTTTCTCAAAAAACAAAACAAAACAAAAAACCATAAACAAACTAAACAAAGTTTTGTTTGGTCATTCAGATTTCATTTGATTTTCAAATTTTGTAGGTTTACCAACTGAATTTTTAATTGCCACCAAATAACCAACAAGTGAACGTTACCAAGTCTGCCAGCAACCATTTTTCAAGTAACACCCTCCACTTATTTCGGCGGGGCTCTTCGGACAATTTTTCAGCAGCATTTTCTCTGCTTAAATTTGCCCTTGGGTGGTTGCTCCTGGGTCATATTTACACAATCCCACAATTTCTTGGACCAACAAACTCCTCTTTTTTAGAAAAAAAAACTGATAGGGGTACTTTTTCAGTGTCTCCTCCGGACGGAGAATTAGCCGTGAATTTGGACAGTGCACCCATAGGATTGCAGGCCAGTAAATAGGTCCAAAACTACATTATCTGCTATTACAGCATTTCGTGGCACGTGGACTGGGTGTTTTGTTAAGGGAGGACGGATCAGGATCAGGACTGCAAGTTTGTATTTCTGAAAGTATCAGACCAAACGGAACCCTCCAAATTGCTCTATTTTGCAATGGAGTGTAAACATCAATTTTCAAAATGGCGATGGACGTCATGAGTGTTTTGAGGGGTGATTTGCCCTGAAGAGAAATATCTTCAAAAGTCATCGGTTAAGCCAATGAAAATTAAAAGGAAAATGGAAGATGGGGAAGTGAGCTTTGATTTGATATGTGTCTTGAACACCTGGAATATTTATCACTTTTGTCTATGGCGATTAATTAATTGGTCTGTAAACACAGAGATCATATTTATTAGGAGAGACTACACGGAGTCTCTGATCCCAGATTGGGTTGCGATGATAATTCGCGGCGCAACAGTGCGCCCTCACTAGACGCTGGTAGATATTCCTTATTTAAAAAAAATTTCCTTTGAGTTTTTCTGGAATTTCTAGATCGTTGTGCAATAAATAATTATTTCATGTAAAAAAGTATCTAAATATTCCTTGAGGGAGTTTCCTTAAAAGGAGAAGCCCCGTTTTACACTTGTAGCGCTAGAGGGGCGTGCGGGAGCGCAATCTAAGGCATGAGTCATTTTTGTTGATTAATGTGGTGGTGCTGTCGGAAAGAAGAACAAACAATCAAAAAACGAGGAATGGATGAGGAAGAAAGGGAAAAGAGAAAAAGGGGCTGAAACCACTTTACCAACCTCCTATTCAAAATGGTCTGGGGAACCCATGAAATTATGCTTTTTCGGGGGGGGGGTTAACGGGTAAAAAGAATGATTGCACACGTATAATGATTTAAGTTGAAAACAAAACAAGACAAGACAAGACAAGACAAGACAAGACAAGACAAGACAAGACAAGACAAGACAAAACAAATGAGCACTTTCATCAGTGAAACCACTTGTTCTATTCAATTCTTCCTCAGAAAAAAACATCACAACTGGAAAGTCGGAAGGGGAAGGTATGAATAAAAATGTGAAGCCGGTGACTACTAAACCAAAGAGGAGAAGTTTTGATCACCCCCCCGCGTGAAGTGGAGTGCAACAGCAGAGGGCGTTGTATGAACACTGGTAAGCAAATACGAACCTGTGTATACCAAATTGGCCGGATACCCGTTAATAGTCATGACAACGCAGCGCCGTTGTCCCTGTCGTCTGCTTGCACCGATGCGATCGACGTACACATATGTGTACGTAATAGTAGGCCTATAATAATAACGTAACTTGGAGATTCGGTTTATGACAAAGTCGTGTGAATAAAAGTTAACTTAGCTGCAACATGACGGCCCAATGTATGGGAAATTTTGGTTCTCACAAGTGGCTCTACCCGGAATATTTGCTGGACAAGTATGAGGACCGTGTCTTGAAGCCACGAAATGAACAAAATGAGACCGATATATGCGGATACAGCAAGGATACCGTGTGGGTCAACAAGCGGTACATCCCTACCGATCTCCGTAGCACGGCACCCGTACCGCGACACAAACTCATGGCCCCCAAAGCTCTGCCGCTGGCTGAGCCGCACTGGGTACCCCTCGGCGAGCCATCCCTCAGAAGTATTTCGAGGGCCAAGGAGGAGGCGGGGATCTGTGTATCCTCGCCGAGTACTCGGTGTGAGGAGTGGTCCACGCTTCGGCAGATGTTGCCGTCCAGTGGCCGGCCTATCACCTTCAGCCCGCCCAACTGGGGCACCGGGATGGCGATGCCTCCCCGAATGGTCAGAGAGAAGCAGACTAGATTCCCTCACATAAACAGCCCAATGACAAGGTATTAGGACTAACTACCTGTAGAGAATCGAGTTTTGTTGCAAAGGTTCTGCAGTACACCTCCTGCATACTGATGTCATGTTAGACTCGGAGAGGGCATTTTTTTTCTTCCTCTTGGTCCAAGGCTCAAGTAAACCTTAAATTGCGCATTCATTGTAATTAAGTTAAAAGAAAGAATAGCCTCTGATTGCACCTTAACGCAAGGGGTCTATAGGCCCATTCAACATTTTCGCGGCAATTTTGTTGCATTAAGCAATGGTCCAGCAAGAGCACGTCTGGCTGGATACATTTTTTCACTAATTTAGTGACAGCAATGCCAACAAATTGACTGACTGTTACTCCATGAATATTGCAACTCTTTTAGCTATGAAACTCGAAAAAAGTAGATCGAGGTTTGAGAAAATGGAATTCTAGCTTTATCAAGCGCTGGCCCAGATTCTTAATCATTACATGTATTTTCAATCACCACATATTTCATTTTTTGTTTTGTTTCTCCTAGGCAACCTGCTTTCCCTTTGTCATCCTGTTTATTGTTTTAGGAAAATTGCGTTAATGTTAATGGAAATTAACGAATCTTACCATGTTTAAATCTTCGGTGGTTTCTGTTCCTTCCTCAACGCTTCAGGTTTGTGCTGTACCAGGTACTAGAATTATCATCCACACTGGGTTAATTTCGATTTTTGCATAGTCCTTGAGTCCATTTATTGCTTGCTTAATGGAAGTCCAACAAGTCGTGAATGTCTTTACACTTTGCTCAGCTAATGGAGTTCCTTTTGCAACACGGGATGGAATGGCTAATCTACATCCATCCATTGGTGTCACTAGAATTTTTTTAAGAGGAAGCATTTTCAGTGGGGTATCCAGGTTTTATTTCGAAATTTTGTTTCAGCAAACCGTGGCCTTTTTTTCTGCTACCGGTACTTTCCCCTTTCAAGATGGCAGAAGACTAAAATGCCAAAATCACATCTTTGGGATTCTTTATCCTCTGCAGATATACAGATGACATGCACCTGACAAATCGCCTCTTCAAGTTGCATTAACTTCTAGTTTCTCTGAGCACCATGTATCCGCAAGAGCAAGAAAAAAGCTAGGAAACAGTGTGGAATCCAATCTACACTTCTGTTTGTGGCCATGTGATCTTCCTGGAGCTTGCAACAGGCAACAACTTGATGGAAACCTCAGGACAGCCCTGTTCATAGATATTTGCCACCAGATTCTCCAAATGAGCAATCTTTCTTATATCCATCTATCTGTTTTCCTCACCAATTGCTTAGATTTATAGCCAAAGTCAGTAAATATTTGTATTTGCCGATAGTGGCAAATATTAACCAGTATAATGTGCATTCTTTGTCTAATAAAAGCTTTCCAAGAAACACTATTTTCCCCCCAGATAGTGGCTTGATTTCTGGGTCAAATTTTGCCTGATTTCCCTTCCAAACTTTGGAGGTTTTGGCTCAATACAAAGTTGTATTTTGCTGTAGGAGTACAAAACTGTACTTTCAAGCCAAAGATGCCAATTGCTTTCACTTAGTATTAACATTACATAGATGTACAGAGGGGTTTGGGACTTGAGACAAAGCTAGCAATTTGCCTTCATGACTTGGCTGGCATTAGATAGGATAGTGTAGCTGTGAGGGAGGGCAGTGACTGGGGCAGATATCACCACTCTGGGTGCGAGCCCCCCAATGCTTTTAGTCTCCACTCATGCTGTTTTGCTTTCTCACCTCTAATGCAAGTTAAGCAACTGAAGCCTTGGCAAATAGCTAAGACAAAGCTTGAAAAAGTGACAGCCAAGATCTGAAACTTCTTAGTGCTGGGGTGGGGAGTGCCATTTCCATTTCAGTTTTTATGTGTGCTGAGTGATCCACACCCTATCTCACAAGCAGGAAATGTTGTCTCTTCTTGTCAAAAACCAGCCAAGAACCAAAGGCGATATCTATGCTGTTGCATTGCAGGTTGCCAATATTTTTGCCGAGTGGAGATGCTGGGCGCTGAGTATTCATACGCTAAGCAACATCATAAAAAAAAACCTCCTCTGCTAAAACTTTTGCAAAAATTTATCTTTCCATTTCCAAGATTCATATCTGTATAAAAGTGGATTGAAATATTTGGTCAGGTTCACGAAGAGTCAGTTGATGGTATCGTAAATGGTGTGTGGAATGTAAATGGTACTCGAAAAACCCATCTGGAATTCAGTGTTTTTGACAATCTGTCCAGAACCAATGTTTAAAAGACAAAAAAAAAAGCTTTTACCTCTGATCACTGTGAAGTACGGAAACAGAAAGCAGGGGAAAGGAATTGTCAAACATCAAAATAAGCTTCTTCAGCCTGGTTTTGGAATGATGGCTCATATTTTAGCTAGAAAGTGGGCAGCACTTGTTGCAAGGAGCATTTAACTATGGATTCTGTGCTGTTTCCTAACCTGTTGTGGACAAATGATCTTACATGCAAAATGAGACTCGAGTTTCCTAGAGTTAGGCAGGAGTTATTTTCAGAAAACTTTATTTTTCACCTTGTCTTTTTCTTCCCACAAACAATGCAGACTGAGTTAACAAAAATGTTACATAACACTGAGAAGCTCTGTTATCTGTAAAATTACAATTTTTGAAAAAAGCCCAAATGAAACAAAACTAAAATAAAATGCCTAACAAATGAACAAACTAAAAACTGTTTTTATCACTGGTGAAAAAGAATTGATGGAAACAAATTACGCAGGGTATTTTTGTACACACATGTGGCAAACTGTTAATTTTTAAGGACCTAAATACGTTATTTGACATTACCCTATGCAATTACATAGGCACATTTTTTGGTAGTTAATATTCACATTGAGCTTCACAATTCAGGCAGTTGGCTCAAATTACCACATGCCTGCAATATTTTGTTCTGACTTGTCTGTTCATGGGAACATTGCCCATGATTTATATGTGTATTTATGGATGCTCTTCATTTTTGTGTGGATGACTTAAATTACCAATCTGACAGGTCATGGTCTAAAATGCAAGGGAAATTGGTCCATAAATTTAGACAGAGTAAGGAATTTTTGACGGTAAATGTAATGAAATTGAATACAGCAAATTTTACTTGACTCAATATGTTATGTCATACATTACATTATCATGCTAGACTCATTACTTAACATTTTAGCTTCTGCAGGGTTATATAACGGGTCCGTGACCACAAAGCAAAACCTGTTTCTTTTTATATAAAGCACAAGTGTGCATTGGTACAACTACATGTTATGGATAACAGGGTTCGAAGATTGTTGCTCACTGAATTACGAGTGTGCTGAAGTGTTTTCATTATATGATTAATCCTATGCAAACATTAACTGATTTGGTCATTTGTGAATGCAGTTTCTCAAGTCAGCTCGTGTGGAATGTCTCCACAGCTTGTTGCCAATGATGGGGTTGAAATGGGTCTTATTTTTCATGTGTAGCTTCACAGATACACCATTCATGCATGAGGGCAGGACTTCACTGCATGGGGGCGGATTTCCTTTCTTAGGAAAGACAGGACAGAACTGTGGGGTCAAAAGTTTGCTTTTGGTCCCCACATCTATATTTCCCCTCATTTGTGAAACAAGTATGTGTGTGTACTTCATCAAAAAAGCCACACTTTACATTTACATCTTTCAATATCTGGTTCAGCACCAGCACAGGAAGTCCATCAGTCCAAATGTGCAAGGATGGGGAGTTCTGCAAGAGGGTCACATACCTCGCCATTGTTTTCACCCTAAACAGTCACTCAATGAATGATGGGTAAAAAATGGAGCCTTCATAAGTGTAGTTAATGTAACATAAGTAATGTTAGTAATGATGTTTCCTTTACAGCACCAGTTGTCTCTTAATTCAATTGAGGTACCGGTACTGTATTGGTTCCGATCATTGAAAACATATTCCACTGGTTTTCCTCAAAGCCTTGCCCAAAATTTCTGAAGTGTGTGCATGCTGTCATAAGATTTTTTTCTAGATTGGTGTTTTTTTATACCTTTGTAACCTCAAAACATTTTGTGACTTTTCTAACTTTTCTACTTGTTAGCATACATGTGTGTCAAATACATACATGTAGAGTCATCGGTGCCCAGTGCTCCAAGATAGTAATTTCAAGTTGCCAACATGATCAACCATTGTAAACTTGCCTTTATCTAACCCTGTGCTTCCCTGAAAGCCTTGGTAAGTTTTTAAACTAAACACAAATGGCCAAATGTGTGCTTTGAATTTGTTTTATAAAAGGTATGCACCTGCATTTTGTGTAAAAACTAAATATGATGGAGAACATAAAGTATCATGTATGTGTATTTTTGCTAACTGATGTGAATAAATATGAATGCAGTGAAAAAAAATTAATGTGAGGGAACAGTTGCTTATTAATACAAATACATTTATAAATTTCTTCACCATTTATGATTTTCGAGTAAAAAATTAATCATAAAGGTCTAAATTTCCTGCTGGTGTAGAGATGAGAAAAAATACCAAATAACCACATGCCTCTGTTTCAGTAAAATGGTGTGTCTTGAATGGATATCTTTGAGGAATGTATTTGTGGGATGTAGCAAAACATGTCACTTAGCCAAACCAATTAATTTTTCCACATTGGGAGATGCTGTATTATCTTCCATATTTGAGGCCTTCATTTCTCAAGTGATTTTCAAAATCAGAAATAGCCCCATCACTTTCAAATTGGATTCTCTCCCGGAATCATCCCAGATTCAAGCATAAACGTCACTTCACCAAATCTGGGCCGCCCACTAACATGTTCCAGAATTAGATCAGGTTGTGCATCATTTTTATGATAGTGCAGCTGCAGGCCATGCCAAGTACAACCCCAATTGCCTGACAGCCCCAAATCTGCCATAACCCCACTTAAGGCTTGGCAGGAGCTATATGACTCAGTCCCCAGTCTCTGGAACAGTCACTTGAATAAACCCTTTTGACACTCTCACTGCATCATGAGCACACTGGTAACAAGCAACCCATGTAATTTATGCATGACCCTGGGGGGGAGTGAACCAGTCAATCAATTGATGCTTTTGTTCAGAATATATCTTAGGTCTGCTCAACAAGACACAGATGGATGCATAGTTTACAAAAATACTTTCTGGATGCTGAAAATGAATGTGATTCGTCAATGCAAGATGAATGAGCTTCATACCCTGATGCCGATTGGCCAATACCATCCATGATCACAATCCTCACAAGCTCAGAAGTGAAACTGTACAATGTAGACGGTGCTACCACAAACTTACTCTCATTTCTTCCATAGGATTGTGCATAAAATGCCATACTTATTTGTCACTCAATTCATATGATGCACGTTGTAATGTCAAAAAGATTTTTGGCAATACAGAATCAATGCATTGAACAACAAGTGATACTCAGACTAAACACCAAGTGGCCGCTCTTTCCATGAGGCTTATTGCTCTGCATTTCATTACTGGTACAACGTGTCCTTACTTTTCCCCGCACTGTTGGATTGAGCAGAAGTTGGATAAGCTCCATAGGAATAGTATCCAGGGAGTAAGGATTAAGGACAACAAAATTAACAAGCAAGCTATAGACCAATCTGAATCTCTTGACATTTAATACATTCACATCTGTCACATTGATTTTAACACAAGATTACTTGTACAGTACAGTTTGCTAAACCTGCCGCTCCAAATATTGAATGCAACCTTTCAATATCTTGGCATAAATTCAGGTTGTAAGATAAATTATGAAGGCTGCTGCCTGCAGTACTCAGATAAAGCAACACACTGATACAAACTGCTTCTAAATCCCGTTTTCTGTTTTCACAAGCCAAGTTAGCTGGTCATGTTACTAAATTAGCTGGTAACCACTTTTGTGAAATAGTAGAAACTAAACCTCTAAATTTCATTGTTCTAGGATGAATGCTTGCCATGTTTGTAAAAAAGAAAACAATTGTGACAGTATTTAAGTCACTTAATTAAAAGCTGCCTTATACACACTGGCATCACAGAGTCACTGCACCAGAGCATCAGACAAGAAGGATATGCCCACTAGAGCATTTGTGTAACCTCAGTGTGGCGTCTGGCAGGAAAGCTCACAATGACCAATAAAATGTGTCAGGATGGTTGAGGCTTGCTCAACAAGCTAGAAATTATTTTTTGCCAGCAGAGTGAGTCTCAACCAGTCATTTTCTCATACTTCTATGTGACAGAACAGTGGTTGGCTGCTATGATATGGGACATTATTTTATACGGCATACATGTACATGGCACTTGCACCTTCACCATGAGAGCCATAAGCCATGTACAACAATCAACAAATCTTAAATAGTAATTACCAGCCAATGGACAACTCCAAAAACACATTATCTTGCGAATACAGAAATCAGGAGTGATTTAAGAGCAGCACATCTGTGTGCAACTTTCCTTCTGGTGTCACAGGAAACAGCCTCATTATTAGTTGGATATTAATTAAAAAGGAAAGTGAAAATTCATTACCATACTCAGACCTGTTTTTGGAAAAAAGTCACAAGCAGCAATTCTTAATGCAGCACAGAGTTGTGCAATTTTCAATGCTGTTATCATAAATTTGTTGAACAATTCTCTTTGTTTTAAAATGCAGTCAGTTATTCTACTTTGGTATTATTATTACAGTAACACACTGAATATGTCAAGAGTTGCCCACTCGTGCATTTAACATTATTTTAATGTGTTATAAATGGTCACCACACTACAACATGATTTCATTTTGACAATGATACTGAGAACTGTACTTAGTTTGGACGTGTAGAAAGTAGAAGTCCTGCACTTCAAATTTCTGTACACAGCAATATTGGGTACGTGTGATCAGTGGCAATTTGTTAACCACTAGTCGATTTTGCCTGGTGTCCGGTATACATTTCAAGCATAGGTTACCAGTCAAAGTCGACCATTAGTTGACAATCTGTCACTGATCAAACTTACCCATTATGAAACAGTCTGTCAAGTTGACAGCTGCTATTTGCCGAAAGCCAAAGGATTCCAAATCTAGGAGCTGTCACAACACCTCCACTGAAATGTCATTTTCACATACATTTCCCACAGAGAAAAAGTTGGAGTGTTTCACAATTCACTTTTCTATACATGTACGCAAGTGCACATGATTAAGCTCTAGAATGCGTCAACGGTACACATACCTCAGCTAAACACTCACTAAACTTCTGACAGGCAAATGGCCTCATCTTCAACCTACTTTAGAATTTACGACAATAGCTTTGTTTTTCCAGGTAAAACATCTTCCAAAAAAGCTTAAACAGTTATGCCTGGGGCATGCTTAAATACAGTACAAAAAGTGGTGAAATGTTTTCATCATTTCTTTAGGGAATATATAATTCAAGGTTTTCGATTAAAAGAGACATTAACAAACAAATTAACCAAGAAAAGGAATTGAAAATACGAAAAAAACCTATTTCTAGCACTGTGGATCATGGTTTTCTACCGAGGTTGTGCACGACAGCCATTTTTCCAGTAACTGCCTGTGTTATGGAGGAATCTAGCAAAAAAGGTCTACTCATGTACGGGGCAGATCCTGTTTTTTTCAAAAGGGGGCATGATCCTGAATTTTTCACAGGGGGAGGGCGTGAGCTAAAGCAGTAATGGTAAAATGCCAGTATGTCGTGGAGTCTGGAGCCATTTTGGATTCTAGGTGCTCCGTGGTGCAATTTCAAGCAGTACGACACCTTTGTTCTCCTTCCTCCCTCATTTTTTCTCATTTACTTATTTATTGTCTGGGTCAAAAAAGGAGGATGCGCCCCTATGCCCCCTGGATCCACCCCTGATGTGTATCCCTGGGGAACAAAAGCCCTTACCGGAAAAATGACTACCATGCACAACCTCTATCAAGCACCAGTTGTGCACAATATCTCTTCTCAATCTGGCTACTACAGTTTCTAGTGAATGTCACAAAAAAGGTGGGAAAGGCTAACAACACCACACGCCAAATGACCATTGAAGGTACAGAATGACCACGTATCAGCTAAGCATTCTCTACACATAGTACTTCTGGATCTGCTGAACCCAAATGGACAACAGAAAGCAGTGATTTCAGTTATTACTTGACTGATCTGCCTTCAGGATTTAGGTCTCTTGAGCACCTTTCCCATTGGTAAAATCTCAACGAGCACGTGCAATGCTTAACCAATCAGGACGGGTTCACCTGACATTCTCAACTATGTGGAGTGTCGGTCTCTCATGATGATTTGTGGAAAGTCCACCTTGCACTGGTTGAAAAAGCACACTTGGATTCTCTCAAATACATGTTTGAAAACATATGACAAATATGATGGCATCTGTGAAATCTTTAACTTTTAAAGTTCTGGTTATGCAGTTGTGCATAGTTCACAATTTTTCATAGAATCATTGGTATGACCTTCTGAAAACATGGTCCTTGGCTCAATTTTTTTTTCTTTTTTTTTTGACGAATGCTTATCATGACATAGGCTGTGTCAAAAGCTCGCACCTTGCCCATGGCTTCTGACAATTTACTGCAAGCTGTCCATGTGAAAACCTTTAGCTGTAGGCCCCCCAAGTTTCTCCTGTCTTATAACAAAGACTTGGTCTATTACTACACCCATACTACTAATTGCCGTGTACTGGTAACAACTTTGTTGCAGAAATGGTAAAGGAAAATGACTTATATGCTTAATCCAATACAAAGTAAATAATACTGAAATGTAAACATAACAAAAAAACAGAGGTACAGGTTTGAACAAATTGACATTTATTGTGAATGCAAAGCACCTGAGCAACGAATGACATGTAAGTATAAAAAAATAATGGCCCAGGCTTTCAATATGCCGCTTACATGTACGTCAAATGGATTTTAAACAGTAGTCCATTATTAAATCTGATGTGAATGAATCATAACTATGCTAAATATGAGAAGTACAAACAGCAAAATTGGCACAAATTTTACAAACACACATACACAATGAAGCACCAAATAAATTTCAATTTCCAATTTTTCTAGGGCAAAAACAGAAGTTGTTCCTTGTTACTCTAGCATGGAGCCTTAACTTCAGATTTTAAAACTTCCAAGGATAAGGGTGCAATTTTATTAGGGGCCACGAAACTGCAACTAGTTTTCGTTTCTTTTGACAGGCAGGTGAGCTCTGTGCACTCGTACATGCTTGTTTCACATTCCTAGTGTTGGCATGCCGTTGGTCTCCTGCAGTTCAGAAAACTTGAAGGGAGGGGGAGTGCTCCTATTTCTCCCTCTACGACAACAAGCTGGATTTGTTTATCTTTCTTTTGCCATTGATAAACCCGACCCTGAAATGTCTCTAGAGGGGAAAATAGAGTGTGGATGTGTGCAAGTCCACACCCTGTATTATGTGGATTTCCTTTGTGCGAACGTCCACACTATGTATGTTTTATTCGTACCAACATATAGACTTACATGGCACACTTATCTGGAAAACCTATCAGAGCGCACATGCTTATTATCATCATCGGGCTTATAAACATTTCTGAATCTCAGCTCCCTGGGGAGTACACAGCCTGATGTTGCCATTTCAGGTGAAATGGCTAATCAGAGGTAAGTAATAACCATCTCTGCCCTCACAGGTACCCATTTACTCTCTTGAGTGGAGAGAGGGCAAGTTGGAGCTAGGGTTGGAGTAAAGTCACTTGCCTAAGGTTATAACATTAAGCCAGCTGGCTGATTTGAACCCCTGAACCTGTGATCAAGAGTTTCAAATTTTAACTTCCAGGCTACACATCCTCCCACATACCGTAAATGTACATGTAAACTAGTTTTCGAACTGCCAAGGGACAGATACCTGTACACTATCAGCGTATTTTGGGGGCTTCGAGAACGTACACTGATAAACATGCGTGAATTTGTCCACGCGGTGTTTGAAATATTGTAAAATGTTTCCTTTTCAACAGGTTACTATGTCCTTTCTGTCTCTGCACACAGCTATAACAGGCACATTGTCACATAGAATTACCTACAGAAACACAGCTAATATCCTTCACGAGAACTACAAGTAACACTCCTTTATCCTACTACACTGTGTACATTATATCCATGAGGAAAAGTCAACGAAAACAACAACTCGTGCCAAAAGCAAATTTCCATTCAGCTGACCGCCCCATAGTTATCTTTATGTTCTACATAACTACACACTTCCTGACACTGATCCAAGAAATTGCACTTTTTAATCAAAAGAGCTGCATTTTATTTACAGTACAAATGCCACAGGACATGCTACCTGTTACAGAAAATGGCCATGCGGGGAGTTGGGCTAGTTGTTTCAGCACTGATTAAAAACGAGAAACTCTAATAAAACCCAGCAATACAGGGATGGTGTTTCTTTTCTTCCTTTTCTTTTTTTAACTTGTGATGGTAAAAATGTGAGTAACTGATCAAGTTTTGTTGAGGTGCTGGGTGCAAGGTGCCAATGACATAACATTACCATTCTAGTCAATCTATCTGTCGTCAATGAAGGGGATATTTGTTCACTAAGCAGATATAGATCCCAGGTGGATCAAGAGCCGATTAATGAAGCACATGCAATGCAACAACACAGGGCTGGCATTCCCAGGAAAAAAGTCCTTGGCCTTTGTGTGATACGTAATTCAATAAACCGAAGTGATAGCACTTCGAAGTGCTATCACTTCGAAGGCTGACTTATGGTGCTATCCCTTTGGTACGTTGATGTTTCAAGCAGACTAACTTGTCTGTACGCATCTTTGTCCATAATACAGACGCCACATTGTGTAGAGAAGATGCAAATGAGTTTATAAACAACACCCACCAATGCAACAGGTAACTGTCCCTTTGAGATGCTTGATTTGGTTTGATACTTGATTGTGTGACAATTTTCTGAGGCGGCCGACAATGCTGTGAGGAAGTCTATACTACATGCATACATTTACACACTGCAGTCCAAGCCTGATTTACAACTGACATTTACTAACACTGATATTGCAGTACTTGTCTTTTATTACATGACAAAAGTTTAACATGTATGCGTTGTGCCTTATTCCCTACAAGTGCCTGCGCTGGATCACTGTCAAATGGCGCCAAAATGTTTGAATCCCAGAGGCATTTCTCCCTGGCCCAAATTGTGCCCGTGAATCCATCTTGATGAGGTGTCACTTTGTAATGACCTGCTGATGCTGAAAGGCAGAAGTGTTTTCATGAGAAACCATACGACTCTTTGGGAGGACATTTTGTGGAATCGATGACAGGAAAATCCTTTGCCAGAACAAGCCAGAATAAAGTTGGTGATATGTCAACTGAGTATGAGCGTATCATGATTGCTTGAGTCTTACCTCGGGATATAACAACCCACTGTGTGCTAGACACATCACAGAGGATACCAAAAAACTGAAGAAAAACTCCTTATCAAGAAATAAAAAAAAGAAGCCTGCACCAAACTTCACAATATATATTTTGTACTCTATAGGCTAAGGTACATTCATCTGCAATGTTTATCATGTGTTAAAAATTGTCAAATTGTGTACACCGGTGGTTTGTATATCCGACTAGCCTATCCTATTCGAGACTCCAGGCAAATGACAAGCACTTCCTGAAGAAAATGACTGACTGTAAAAACTCTCCGTTGAAGGAGGGAATCAGACCAGTGTGCGTACCTGCTATATGAAAACACAGCCTATTGCATGTAATATTGTAAAATTTGAAGACATCTTGGACAAGGACCTATTTCCTGGTTGGACACAAGGAAAGTTCCAGTCATATTCTGTGATCCAGCAAACCGTATGCGTGAATGACAGTGACGAGAATGTGGACAAAGCACAAAACTTGGTGACATCAAATTTGCTTTGGCTTTGCAATTTGCGTGAATAGGACGAACCACCCTTATTGCTGCTGGTCAGGCTGGTGACTTCCAGGGATGCATGCAGCAAAAACACTGGAACACAGCCTATGATTGGATAGGTGGCCTATTTCTTTTTTTTTTAAGCTTTGCTTGTTTAAAATATTCTAATTAAAAATGTCATTATACCGGTATCCCCCCATCAAAAGCTCCCCCCCCCGGTTGAAAAGAGCCACGTTGGTCAGGAATGTTCAATTTGTTGGTAGTAATGCGACTGTGACACCTGCATTTCCTATTTGTTCGTGAACAAACGAAGTTCAGTTCCTCTTTTGCTTACAAATATTGCCCTCTTGGTCCAGCTCGAGGCCCATAGCAGGAGGTTGTTACAAGTCTTAAAATTCCAACATTTTGCCTGATAAGAATGGTAGTCCATTAATCCACTCACAGAACTTGCTAGTGGCAAGTGGCAGGAGAACCCATTGGGCAAGCATACACGGCTGCTAGGAACCGGAATAAAATAATCTTGGGCCTGGAAACTGAATGAGGGTGGGCAGCTTGAAGTGGTACAAGTATATTGTTAATTATGCACAAGTTTCTCTCATTGATTGTACAGGTAGAAACAGATTATCTTTTCCCCACACATAGAGAATTTGGCTGCCAAAGGTACATGCATCGTGGAAATCAAGGAGTGGCTATTGCCGGATTGCTAAGATGTACTACAGTAAGTAGAAATGATTGAACTGTGCCTGGAGTACTTAGCCAGAAACAATCTTCTGTTTCTTTAAAAACACAGTACCGTACTCTTTTTCGTTGGTGCGTTTGCGCGAGAAATGACTAGGCAATTTTTGTTCACATTTTCCTCTGTAAACCTCTTTCATCTGACTTACACTATTTTGGCTTCAGTGCGTACCATTTCAACAATGACCACTACTATTTTTTAATGGATTTTTGACAGGATAATAAATCTTTGGGCATTTTTAATAATTAAATCTTCGTCTCTTTTTATAATACACAAATTTACATGAACATATAAAAAATTCAAAAAGAAAAAAATAGCACGACGCAATACAAAAAGCGAAGTGAAAGCTAATTCGCTTCAGTCCAATTACTGACAAAATTTCAAATAAAGAAAAATACTTGCGCATTACAGTGAAACAATTAACTGCATTACAGTCAATTTAGAATTTCCAGCACGTGAGTATTCAATATATTAATAGTAATATATTTTATTTTACAAAAGAGCAAGAACAAATGTACGTATTTATTTTGATTTTTTTTTGCATTTACCCTACTCTATACACTCTAAATACGAATATCTCCAAGTACTATTTAGAACCCTGCACAAGATCGCATGATGCGTACAATGTACATGTACGTCACAGAATATTACTAACACTACGTGAATGACAATACCTTCTTGCTACGTTTACGTTATGCTACAAAACCACAGGGACATGCAATAGAACTTTGATGAAAGTGATGAAATCTGTTGGCGCTGTATTGCTGATGAACATTCAGAGCTTGATGCAAACCCAACACGTCAATTTAACTGTTTTAATACCCCCCGACATCAGCATGTGACTGCCAACAGTACCGGTACTTCTCCCAATTCCTCCCCCCCCCAAAAAAATGACTGAGAATAAAAAAGAAATTTCTTGGAACGGGTGGCTTGGGCCAACTGGCAATGGGCAAGATGCAAAAAACAATGATGATGATGACAAAATCAGAGCTCTTTCCTCGATGGCTGACCTCTCACATTTAACCTTTTACCTGACCTGCATATCCATGGGCAATGGTAGTGGGATATCGCCATCCTTCTCTGGTTTGAACAACACTGCACGTGAAAAACAGAATTCTGTATCAACTGATTTATCCAGTCTCACACATATAAATATACATCATATATATGCACATGCATATGCATAATGTGCATGAATATGAATACTTGATGACACATCTGAGGCAAAACTGTAAGTTGAATATTTTCTGCAAAGTTGCATGATATGAGGGGCCTTGAGTTTAACCACACCCTACAAGCCTAGTTTCCATATGGTTGTAACTATCGGCAACAATAAATTTTCAAGATGCAGCCACTTGCAGAAGAGATGGGATGTGACATCATTCGACAAAACAAAATAAAAGAAAGGGGTGAACTTCCGCATCCCAGCAAAAAAAGGTAACATAAAAGAAAAAAAAAACAAACCTACGAAACCAATGAATTGTTTGGAGTACACCCAAATCACCTGAGGAACAAATCTGCCATCCCAACTGTGTTTTTTTTTAGGGGGGGGGGTTGATCTGGATACAAATCCCTCCAGGTCCTGACTACAAAGCGTAAAATATTGAGCCATTTCCTGGGCCACCTCAAGATTCAAATCTGGATGGAATCTGGAGGCTCAATGAAATGATAGCATCTCCCTTTGCTCTCATCCAGGACATTGCACTGAAGATGGAGTTGAATGCACCAGTAAAACACTTTGCTGAGAAGGGACTTACTTTTTTCCTCCCCCCTTCTTTCTTTGTTCAGTAAATGCAATTTGCAATTATTATAAACAAGTTACTCCAAAGTGTTCCCAGAGGCTTCAGTTTTTCTCTGATAAAAAAAACCCTGCTGCAATCATGCAAACACAATGCTCCTTAAATCCTTGATTTGGTGACTGATCAAGCACGACAAGTAAAATTTAATGCAGATTCTTTCCTCCACTATTTGCTTTTAGACGTTAAATTGAAGCCAATTCAAAGAGGAAAACAATTTTGAGCAGTAAAGATTTTGATAAAGATAGGGAATGGACACTTCCAAGTGTAGGTATGAGTCACAGTAGATCCACTGTAATGCCCTACATGCACAGTCACAATCATGGGTACACTGAACTATTTACAAAGACACCAATATGAGCGACTGAGCAACCTAGAATATCTCTCTGCAAAATGGGATTTCCCAAACTTAAAAACACTTTTCATTCTTAAGATGGATGACTGATTCATGAGTGACATCACCACATGTTTATGTCATTTTAAAAAATGATTTTCATAACATCCTCTACATGTATGCATCTATGTAACTTCTCAAAAGCAGTGAATCCTCCAAATGTAACCATGGTAACACATACTGGCTAAGTTGGGGAGATGGAGAAATCAACAATTGAGGGACTAAACTGTAGTACATGTATACAGTGGTATATGGGCAATTCCAGAAATTAGGGGTCCAAAAGTGTGACATTTTCGTGTCCCTGTTACATGTGACCTTTGTTATTTGACATGGAAATATCACGGGAAGGGTTTCGAGCTATTACTATTTGTTCGGCAGGTTATCTGCATTAATTCACCACTCTTGGAATTAAGAAAATAAGTTCTGAACTTAAAATATCACATCAGATGTAAGAGGGACATGAAAAAAAAATGGACCCCTAATTTCTAGAATTACCCATATGCAAGAGGAAATACTATCTCTTATTACATAATTCAAATCCTAGAGAGTGTAAACCCCAGCTATGAAATGTAAGACCAGTAATGTGGAATTTATGTAATATACATGTAAGTGTTTATTTTTGACCCACTTTAAGAAAGAGGGGTGAAGTCATACTTTTGGTGATACAAAAACTAAGCCAAAATTTAACATTTTCGTTGCATCTGCCCAAATTTTATACATGTATGTTTGAATCCAGGGTACATGTCTCTGGTTACATGAAACAAATCCAATGACATGCTTACAATAAGCTATTTCTGGCCATATCATTTGTCATTATCTCTTTGCCATCTGCAAAATGTTCAAGTTCTGAGTTGTGGCTTCGAAATTTTTTTCGCAGCATTGGCAGGGAGGTTGTGCTACTAAAGACTATTGGGCTCTAATCCCAACAACCCTAAAACTAGAAATCATCGAAGCTGTCAATCCCGAAGTCTCCTGTTAAGATGGGAGGGGGGATACTGGTGGAAATTTGAGCATGAGACATGATCCAGATGTAAACAAAGTCTGGTGCCCTGACCCAGTTAGGGTTTTATGGAAATGGACAGTCTCTGCTGTGCCTACCTTTGAGGATGTAGTTGGTCAGAAGGTCCGGGACGTCTTTGCTGTCTTCGTTGATTGCTCTCAGAACTGCAGGATGAGAAGGGAGGGCAAACACAGTGGGAAAATGAAATCGAGAACTGGAAAAATAGATCCTATGTTAGAAAATTGACGTGATGATATTTGTGAGCGGAAAATTTCTCTTAAGCTGAGGCTGGCTGCTGCTGGAGGTAAATTCAATGGACAGAGGATCTTTGTAAACCTTTGAAGCCTGTGCATTTATGCCAACATATGCGTGCACATGTTTAATGGTGGTCAGTGTGTTGCAAGATCCGAGAATACACATTCAAGCCCTGCGTGACTTTTTTCGGTGATACCAGTAATAACCAGGAAAACTTGAACACAAGCATCTCCTTGACAGCAATAAAAAGGGGAAACACAGTGGCGTAACTATGGGTGGGACACAGGGGGCCATGGGGGAAAATTCCCACCCCATTTGAAACTTTGAAATGTACACAGCCTATGTATGAGACACAGTTATTAGCTCTCAGTAACCCTTGAAAACAGTATGCATCCCTATGGGCCCCTCAGAAATTTCAACCTACAATCCTAGACAAAACTGCTGGCACATGTTTCAATAGCCATACCCCTGGCAGGTCTCCCACTCCCCGGTCAATGTTGTCCTGTCCAGTTGGAGCGCAAACTGTGCATTGAGACACAACACTGAGAGGGGGTCCAAGAGGTGGGGGGGTCAAATGAGATTTGGCCAGGATTGAAGTTATGCTACTTAAGACAGATGGCAGAACATACAACTTCTACTGTATGTCCATCCCCTGAGCAATACCATGAACTTGCGCACATTCATTCACTGAATGTCAGTCTACGCCCATCAGAATGCATGGCACTTGAGAAAAGATGCACAGGCTACAGTATCTCTAATCTGTGTAAAACGTTCACATGCAGGTGACTGTCTAATATATGGGCATCTGTGTGCATTTGCCGATTAATTATGCAAAACGATGCCATTTGACTTGCAGAAGTTGACCAATAGGCGGACACGTCATGGTCTTCAGCTAGGTCTATCAAGATATAGACATCTGAGTGCATTTGCTGATTAATTATGCAAAACAATGCCATTTGACTTGAAGAAGTTGACCAATAGGCGGACACGTCATGGTCTTCAGCTGTGGTACGTTAAGTTCGATGATGTGAAGAAAAACATGGCACATACAAATCTACCCTTAATCATAGGAATCTACATTTTGTGTGTGTTATATTCTGTCCTGACTGTCTTTATAAGTTCAGATCTGAGTGTTATATGGAGAGTAAATCTTACAATGATCATTTTCATTTTTTTTTATCATGCTTGGATAAATCGGGGGGGGGGGAAACCTGACTGGAGTGACCTGAAATAATGACATATTGAAAAATTTGACTTTCCCTTTGTGAACCTATTTAAGGAAAAGTAACTTTTGGCATTACTATTGGGCATAATCCGCATATGAATACAGCTGCCTTTAACATTTTCAAATATGATTTTTAGAATGCCAAATTTGAAAAACAATATGATCAAATTTTTCCCTTTTCTAATTCATTGAATTTTAACTCCCAATAGTCAATTTTGAAAATAAATCCAAATTCTGGATAATCAATATAATATCAGAATATTCAGATAATTGGCACAGACCTACAGTGCTACAGGGCCATCACTTTGGCTGTGAGAGGGTGGAGATAAGCCAATTGTACTACCTACCGGTACATGTACATGTTCATCACTTCAAACATGTAAGGCTGATCAATACAATTTGTGAGAGTAAAAAGCTTCCGCAAGATAAATGGCTGTCCAAACAATCTGTAATTAAATTGCTCTCATCAATATCTTTGAATTGGAATAATAAGAGATGAGACCATTAATAAATGGCCTAAGCACAGCCCCATTTTAAAGCTGGCTACAGAGGTATTTTATCCATTTGTAACTGGAGATATTGATTTCTAAGCCCTGACAGATCTATTAGGGTTAGCCTGCTGTAGCCAAATGTTCAGGTAGATTTCATCTCAATCTGAAATCTAGAAGATAAACTTAATATTGAGATTGATGAGGAAGTACAAAATTACTGCTCATGTCAACTTGTATGTAACCCTATTCCATGAATGTGTCCAAAAAAAAGGAAATACAATAAATCTTTTACTTCTTTGTTTTACAGGAAGTCCCAAGAAGTACGGTACCTGTACGCGTGGACAGAAGTATCGGCAGGTATTCATGTACATCAAATCATACTGCAAGTACAGCATGTGTGCTTAGAAAACTGGGAGCAGAACACAGCACACAGCAAGGAAACCATCAGCCGTACCAAGCCAGGGGAGGGGAGGGAGGGGGTAAGGGGGAGGTGAGGGTCAGTGGCAGGAAGGATAACTGGCTGGTATTAAACATCAGCGATATCCTATCACAGGTCCTGAATATTTCAGCCACATACCGGTATACGACATTCAAGTGAGTGTATTAGTCATTCCTCCCACTGCTACGCATGTACTTCTGCACAGACATTATTAAGCCTGTGGCACAAAGTCTGTGCCCAACTTTGCCTAATATGGGGAGGGGCATAGGCAGTTACTGACGAGGAGG
Source organism: Acanthaster planci (assembly GCF_001949145.1). The sequence goes on from NW_019091467.1 coordinate 750,519, forward strand.
GGCCACTGCAACATGGCATGCAAAAAGTGGACTTTGAAAGGATTTCAGTGATGATGGGATGGTACAAGCTTGCAAATAATGCAAGTCAGATACCAAAGTGTCATTCACTCCACAACACACTAGAGGACTAGGAAAGCTAATCTGTACCAAAGCCATGAGCTAGAATGCACACAGGTGACTTGCTTAATTAGTTAGTTGGAGATGGATGATGATCTCTTCCTGCCCTTCCCCTTCCTTGCCTAGATCTACACAAGCTTGATCACAAGCTGTCACCTGTCATGGTCACATCTACATGTACTTATGTACATGTACTAATGAACGGTACACTGCATGTGCATATTAGCTTCATGGGGTACCAGAGGTTCATTAGAACACCAGCCAGGCAGAATACCTGACAACTGGCCAGCCAGTTGTCAATGAGTAAGAACAAAGGTAATCAACTGCAACTCTGGCCAATTTCATGGAGAGCAGAATTCTGCTATCATTATAAAAAACTGAACAAATTTGCTAAGCAGAGACAGGTTAGGCGATATAGTTTTGCTTCCTGTTAAATAGCATCTCAAAATAAGGTAGGTACCACGGTAGGAATGATTTTGTTTTTGGGGGGGGTTCACTTTTTGGCACTGATTCTGTGTAAAGGAAAGTGTTTTCTTGTTGAAAAGAAACAGCACAAGTCAGGTGGCATTTGTTTCAAATGAAAGGAACACTTTAAATAGAGGGTACTGCATGTACAGTACACGTAGCAGCACGCATATTAATGAGTCAGTTGAACTTTTTACACCATAGCCAAACTACAATAGACACATTTTTGTCTCAGTTTCAAATTTCACATTACCTCAACCCCCCTTCCCTGAAAAAAAGGGTTGTGCCTTCAAAATGGGGCAGGTTGGAAGAAACAAGAAAAACAGCTTTTTCTGGCTTTAAGTACTTCTACTTCCTGGTTCTCCATTAATTTTTGCTTAATACACAATGTATAGGTACACATATTTTACTGTGTATTATTTTTCAGCTTATAGCAACTCCGTGGAACTGGGCCCTGACAGCATGGGAAGAAGCAGCACAGAACAAGTTGTCAAGGCCCACTATCCACGCAAGACATCCACCCTGTCACACAGCTCAGACCCAAATTTGGGATAATTCACTGTAGTTTACTGCAGTCTGCAAGGCTTTACTGCAAAGAGAGCAAGTGTACATAGGTGTGACCATGTGTCTAACCATGCAAATTGCCTAGATGCATTTTAGTCTGCATCTCAGGCTAGCAGCAAGCATCCTGATTGGATTTCCTGCATATCCAATGTGATTAACTCATGCTAATCTGCATTAATACCTACAGCTCTGGATGACAGTATAACGGAGAGCCACTATTAAATTGTCAGGCAATTAACCCAGATAGATTTGTGTGTTCCTCTTGACTTCAAAATCTCTGGTTTAGGAAATTTCCTCACATACTGTAGTACAGTATGTATCTGATTATCCATATTCATGCAAAACGGGTGTGCACAGCTTCTCAAGTGCTACTGGTATACATGTATTGAAATGTCCCGACTTGGAGTGAATCTCCTAAAATCCTGTATGGCAATTTCTGGGGCAAAATCTTTAATTTTGGAAATTCCCCCAAACTGAAGTCTGTTTTTGAATATGCTCGTGTACATGTGTACTACTGTTATTCCCTTAACCAGGAAAACAGGAGTCTGTCTACCTTACATGAAGATTCTGTTATCAATTGGGAAAAAACCTCTAAAATCCTGAACATAATGTGATTTCTCGGAGTTTCGCAAATTATCCAAATTCCCAGGGCAAAGCTTAGCATAAATTTAGCGCTAGAATGACCAGGAGGAAAAACGTCCACACGCACACTGCCTGTACCCTGGGAAGATGATATTGGGGAGGACTTTAAGTGCAGCAACCGTGGGGGACGGGGGGAGGTATGTACAGAATCAGTTTTCAGTCCCCTGACTACCTCCCAAGAAGATGGGTCAGACCATGGAGGAAGTCAGAAGCATCAGATGAGAGGATGTGACCTGATAACTTCACCTTAAATTTACGTGTATATCAGATTTTTGTCTGGTTTGACACTGCTACAAACAACGAACTGCTTGCTACATGTACCGGTACATGTACCAAGGAATAACCAAATTCATCGATTACTTTTCATACATTCATGAAGGTAAATCAATTTACTCAGTCAATCACTTGCTCTTCCTTTTCCGAGAAAATCTTTAACTCGGCAGGTTACAAGTTAAGACACCAAATGCAAAAGAAAATAAGAACAATGCACCTACATGTATGTGTAGAAAGTACATGTTGCTTTTTAAAAGTTCTCAAAGGCGGTCACTGTAATAACAACAGTCCTCAATCCTCCAAGATTTAATATGACTTTTCACATAGCCAAGGGTGTTAGGGTTCATGTGGAGCAGACATGGAGAATGTTGAATATGATTTACGGCTTTGCAGTTTTTCACATTTCTGGAGAGGACTAAATTCACCAACTCAATTATGTATGCTACTCATATCCACATGTGCTGGTACATACCATTGCATAAATCAATAATTTCAGCATGTACATTTACAGTGTAAATCTGAATACCATGGGCTCATCTTGACATGTGACTACATACGCAGGAGGTTGGCAGAGTTTCCCTTTTAAATACGAACATGTACATGTATGGGTATATATATGTAAATTTTGTCTTTCTGTTTGATATTTGAATTTTTTTTCAAAAAGAGGCTTAAAAAGAGCAAACACTGGAAGTACACATAGGCAGAATGATACCTTTTACCCTCTTTTGATACATGTACATCATTTTTCTTCTACTTTTTCAATTTTATTTAAAAATTTTTTTTAATTAGTTACCGGTATGTGAAGAGAGGTTTAATAGATAAGTGACAATGCCAAATATCAATACTTCCATTCATTTCTGCTGCCACTAGCCTGTGGTCGTCGTTATACAAATTTGCACAAGGACGACCGACTTCAGTATCTCATTTAATAGCATTTAGTTTAATTCAAGCAGAAAAAGGCAGGTTGGCATGACTGGTTAACAGACTGGTTTATTAAGTTCAAGTAATAGTATAAGCCCTTAAAGAGTGTGAAAATCTTTGAAGTTTTGGACTCCATCTTGGTTTTCATTTTTTTGTCAAATGACAAGTATACACTGTCTCTTCTGAGACTGTTTGTGTCTTGACATCTTTGTGTACTGCCCGTCATCGTTACGGCTGCATGAACAACAAGGCTTCTGACAGCATATGTCTCAACAGACAGGTCTATGAAAAGCTTTGGAGTACATGTACTTTTGCTTTTCCTTCACGATTTTCACTTCAAAAGAGTGCACGCATCTCTTCACAGTTTATCCCAATGACAGGGAGGCTCCAAGGAGGCTCCAACTGACCTGAAACACTGAGATATGGATATTACCCGAATGGTGCAACTGTCATATCAAATATCGCAATGATTTCCATAGTGATGTGGTGCAGTGCCACACCACTTACAAGCACTAACACACCAGTGCTAATTGAGGTTGGGGTTATGAAAACATGTACAGTAGGTGACAGTCAAGCCTCAACGATAATTCTGGCCCACGAAAGTGACCATGAGTGTGTATGAGACATGTCTAGATCAAAGCCAAAGATGGCACATGACATGACCCATCTGAACTACTCAAGGCATAGTGCAAGGTTGGATTGTACGTGATCTACGAACAAAATATGGAAGAGGTGCTGACCAACTTCAGGCATGTGCACAGAAGCAGGCATCAACAATTGTTTGCGCTTTGACAATGCTGGCTTCCAAAACGTTCCAGGGCCTTATTTCAAGGAATCTGCACTTAGGATTCAAGGATTTAAGAATTCTGCACTTAGTTTGCGCAAAGCCCTAGGCCAGCCCTGTTATTACAAAAACCCTTACACATACTTTTAGGCTGTACAGCATGCTCGAAATTCCCTGCAAGCCCATGCAATATGGTAACTGCTAGTGAAACATTTCCTGCTGTAGTTACGAGTGGCAAATTTTTGCTGATGAGATGCATGAACCAGTGAGTTCCCATGTAAACACAGATCTCTCTTGTTCCCACTCACAGCAGAGAACAAGTCTGAGCCACATCTTAGATCACACATGTACATGTGGACAATGACATGTCAGGCACTCTCAGACTACTACACGTATACATGCAAATCTGAGAGAGAAAATTTATGAAGCTGCTCTCAGACCATCACGTATTAAATTGAAAAGGGCACATGTATGCAGGGCACTAGTTCATACAGCTGGTCATCCATATTCACACTTGAGAATGACTTGCCGGGCAGGACTTTGCAGGGTCAACATCAGGAAGCATCCGCAGCTGTATTTGCTAATGCCTGAATTTCACGAGTTCTTTTTAAAACCACACTTTTATCCTGAAACAGTTTCTGCTTGGTGTCACTATGAATTTTTGCTTTGGGTGTACACATGTACGCGTACCTCACCACAGACATCTTGAAACGTCATTTGTATTGCACAAACTGAAACGGGAATATCTGCTGCAACATCAGCGATTCATATGTGACCCAAACTAACACCATGAGTTGCAAGTCAACTACTTGTAAGCCACTGTTGAACTAAATAATTTTGCAAAATGTCAATAACTAGGAGCCCCAAACATGTTTCCTCCACCTTCTGTCCATTTTCATCTGGAGGACACATTGTACCGGGTACGTATCAAAACAAAAAGCTCTCTTTGTTTTGTGTAATGCAAACTAAAATCTTGTGGTATCCATTCACATCATCACGACAGCCTCCCACAGAATAATAACAAAATGCCACAAAATTAAAAAAGTACACTTAAAACTGTCCTCTGATGCACAAAACTTACACAACTTATAAGAGTGACTAAAGCAGGTAAGATGTTGCTTTGCAACATTTTATGTACACATGCTCAATTTCCCCTACCCTCAAATACACGTATGCAAATATTGAACAGTAACCAATTAATACATAAGCCCTCTTGCAGTATGTGCATGCACCATAAAATAGGGACATCTGAGGCACAGAATGCAGCCCAGGGGCAGGAGAAAAAAGCAATCCATTTACGTCAGCGTATCTCTAAATTCATCTGCTACCCCTCACACGAACAGCAACGATTCTGTAGCATTTCTTCAAGTGGGGATTATGTTTTAACACATCGGCTTTTACCCTGAAAAGGGCTTGCCATCCCCCTTGGCTGCATGGTATTGCTCGGCCAAGTATTGGGGGGGGGGGCTTAAAGGAATTGCACGTGTGTGGGACGAAACCTATGAATATCATGGTTGTGAGTTCAATAAATGATTTTTGAACCTTGGACGAAAAAAGAAAACTATATACATGTATGTTGTCTGACTACGGGGACAGTTTGGGGCACTGCAGCTGCACAACAAATCAGAAAAATTGAATTAAATTTTTAAAAGAACAGCTTCGAAATGAATTGCTGGAAGTGCTGACACAATGTGGGAGTCAGATTGGTGTAGCGGCCCTTTCCTATCCCACCTACATGTAGGTCTGCATGTGGATCAGGTTTTCAGTCCCTGAATGATTCTGTGGGTTTTCCCGAGAATACTTATCCTGGGGCTTCCTCCCACCTCTAAACCAAAACACGTCTTTACTGTCTTCTTAATTGCCACTTCATCTTGTAACTGCGCTGTTGTACAACGTACGACCAGATATTAATAACTAAATAAAATAAATAGATTCTGCTGGACAGTTCAGCCGTAGAATGTATCTGTATGCACACATGAGAAATCACCCCAGCAATGAGTCATCAGTGCATGTGTCAGAGAGTGGATTTGGAGGGAGGGGCCCACCTAGCTCCTCCTCCCTGGACACTCATTCAAATGTATGTACACCTAGCTGATGAACATGGACTGTACACAAGTCACTCTTTGTGTATGGCTGGTGAACGACTATGCCACTGGAAATTTGAAGTCAAAGGTCAATCAACACTCATGTTCAAGAAAGAAAAAGGACAAGAAGAAGAAAACATAAAGAAAAAAAATACAACTACATGTACGTGTACGTGTACAGTAAACTTACTTTTTGTGACTTGCTGCAGTGTTTGGACATCTGGAGGCCCACTACCCTTGTGGTATGGTATTCTGGTGGTTAAATACTGAATCAATGAAAAAGAAAAGTTATTTATAAGCAATCCGCACAAATTTATACTCAAATACCTGTAAGTCTATATTTTTCACAGTCCTCTGTTGATCCCACTATGCTACTACATGTATTTGAAAACAATTCAAGTGAGATACCCCGTAATGTTTTGGTCTTAGGAAAGTGAACTGAAGTCCTGCATTCTCTTTCCCAGATCCAGCTCAGCTTAAAGGTCTGGTTGAAGTTTATACTTGTAAGAGCTGCTCACATTTAGATTACTTGTAAACATGTGCATATGTAAGTATAAGGTGTGTCCATGTGTAATGTTTTCTTTAATAAATACAACCACCACAAAATCTAATTATGTGCATAATTTTGGGGGTGTATGTTCTCCATCCAGATACTCAACAGCACAATGAAAACACTGAAATCCATTGATGTCTTTAAGGATAAATCTTCATTACCTGTAAGCATGCTGGTAAAGCAAGGAACAGAACAGGTTCCTTGCTCTATGGTATAAGTTATGCCATGCCCAAAATTGTGGGCTTGACCCGTGACATGTAGACATTCATTAACCCGCATTTCCCATTGAGGATATATCAGACTACATGTAATTCCTAAGAAAAGAAAGTAAACGTACACACTTACATACACGTCCACGGGTAAGTAAATGTACAGAGGTATGTCTATTTTGAATTGACTTTCTGAGAGGAATTCCCATCAATGTAATTGCAATGTTAGAGGTTGGCTTCCCGATCTATTAGTGTGTCCAGATTTCCAAAGGTCACTCAGTTTACAATAGCACTATTAGCAGTCTCCATTGTTGTGTGTTGCAAAACTGTGTCTGTGGCATTTAATGATGCAATATTCTTCTTGCATCAAACAGTTGCAATACTAAAGTGAAACCACTTCACATCAGCAATGTCTTACATGTATTTCTGTCACTGCCATACAGATGTCCAACTATGCTACAAATTAAACTCTACCAGTACATAATTTGTGATGATTTCCCAACAGCAAAAGAGAATCTGTCGAGAGAGTGCACACATTTCAGTGAATGTCAGCCAGATTCAATTCCTTTCACTACCGGTATTTTGCAAAATACATGTAACTGTGATGCCGCCGTTTGCTCAATGTACATGTACATACCAGTATGTACATGTACATGTATGTACCGGTATACGACATGTCCATGCATATTACACATGTATGGTACTGTCAGCATGGATTTTAAATGCAGTATGTGTAATACACATCATATCGGTACTGAGTACCATCCATGTACATACATGTACATTTGTTAATTTGGCAAAGGAAATCTTTTTTATTTAACTGTTACAATACAATGGTACACGTACATGTATAAGTGTACAATGTATGTCATACATGTACATGTCTATCAGTGGCCCAAGAATTATATGTACGTGTACTCCCAGTATTGTGGAGAGTAAAAAAACAACCTGACAACTGTACATACATTGTTCATGCACATACACTGTACATGTACCAGTATATGAAAATGTACGTGGTTTTGACAATTCTTTTTTCATTTCTTGGGGATATACATGTACATGTAAAGATGGGGCACTCATGTTAAAGTGAGGGTAGTGAAAGAGCAGTTACTAGCAGAAACACCATACACGTGCATACATGTACGGTACATAAGCCCATGTTATACCACATGAAAAACAATTAAATAAAATCAAAATTAAGAGTCCTCTGAGAGTATAATTAAGCAATTAGGGAATTGAATTTTAAGTTAGTTTCTGACAGCAAACCCTTACAGATTTTGAAACACTAAACAACAAAAAACTCAAAAAGGAAACCTATAAATAATCTGTCTGTTCAAAATGCAAACCTTAGACCTTTTTGACCAATTCTCTGGTACGGCAAAATTGTTTGATTTCCCACCCACCATAAGCTGTGCATCAATGCTTCTTCACTTCACATCTTAGGCATGATACACAGGATGAGAAATGTCCCCCCACACACCCACACTGCATTTGGAGGATTATCAAAATGGGTGATGAGAAATGTCCCCCCACACACCCACACTGCATTTGGAGGATTATCAAAATGGGTGATGGACTTTTTTTTCAAATGGAAAATGTACATGTAAGCCTTGTTTGACATTTGGAAACTGGTTCATTAAACTGTCAATTTCAATGCACTCAATGTCTCAGTGTTAGTCAGCTGCCTGTACCACCCTTAAACTCCTGAGGGAATGTGTCACTCCTACCGAGTGGGAGCATAAAGGCAGGTCTGGTCGTTGGACCAGTAGCTGCAGGATTACACTAGCAGGCTCAGGTGCAACAATTCTATGGAGGTGTACTGAATCACGAAATTGTCTGGTATGAGATCTACATGTACATGTACACATGTACATGTAGACGTACATGTAGATGTAGTGGTACATGTTCATTTTAAGTTCTTATTTCATACATGGGTACACCAAGACCAAAAGCAATGTCGCTGACAGTATTATTCCATGGTGCATTTGTACCAGGAAAGGCATTATTTGTGGCCTTGCATCCTTAGAACAAGATATTGCAACCACAGTCCTCTACAAAATTGGACTTTACAATTGCTGTCCTAAGGTGGTCATCTGCTCAAGATTTTTGCAAACAATCTTGAGGCATCGTCCGTTTTCCAAACTCTGACATTATATCACTGCGCAATATTTTCTACAATGCACAGCCATGGCCCATGGACTAGTTCTGCAGTCTGTTCTTGTGCAAGTACAGACTCTACGGGAATCACTCAAGCGCGAGGATCAGTACAGATGTCACACAGCACTGCATGAAACATTAGATTGCCAGAATGTTCTCTGTGTTATGACTCAGGACATCCCTGGCTTTTTATATGTCATCCAGTGTCAAGTGCAAAAAGACACCGTCAGGCCCCTTACCGTTCCCGGCTCCACGCCGTTCTTGTTCTTCTTCTTGCCGGACGCCGACGGCGGCTGCTTCTTAAAACCTTTGATCTTGTTCTGGACGGCCACCAGGGCCGAGATGAACTGGTTCTTGGTCTCCTTCTCAAAGCACAGATCCTCCCGCAGCGCCAGCTCTGTCACCAGGGCCTCCGAGTACTCTTTGATGGTGGCCTCCAGGTCCTCTAGGAGCTCGTTCAGCTCCGACAGTGTCATGCATTTCAGCTCTGCAGAAGTTGCAACGATTGTATACAGAGACAGAATAAGAGAAAAAAGTCAGATTTTTGTGGACATCAGTTGTGTAATTATAAGGATGAAAGAAAGAAATTGACAGGAGACCTGCAGTCTCCAAAACTCCATACTGTTGCTCAACCATTTGAGACATCCAGCCCTGCGCTGTACATTGGAGGTTCCTCCCACTTTGCCAATAACCTTGTTCAGGGGTGTTGGTCACAAGCCATGAATTCGTTCGCTGTACAGCCATGGACCTGACCAATGTTTTAGCGGGCTGTCTGGGTGTCCTTTGGGATACCTTGTAGGCATTTTGGATGACTTCTTTTGTTACACAAACTCGGACCATGAGACACAGTTTTCTTTTACTTCAAGGCAAATGCAGACAAGCAGTTTTCAATTACTGATTAAAACATTAAATCCTACACTTCGCGATTAAAAAGTAAAGATGCATATATACAAACACCTTGTCGGTTTCCCCTTGTTTTATGCTTCACATGACTACAGTTTTCCATGAATTTTACATCCTAGGTGGCTATCTCTTTTTCTGACCCTTACTCTGCTATACTTTGCAGTACAATCCACTTGTACCAAACTCATGTAAGTCTCTTAAGCCTGTTCAGAAGAAAGGACATTAATCCAAACTTAAAGGGACAAAATACATGTACTTAGATGTATAAAACGGAAACAAAAAGAGTAGTTTTGTGAAATGGGGAGAAAGTTCGTGGTATTCCCTGGTGTTTTAGTTCATAGACTTTACATGCACATCAGAAACAAGAGACACTAGATGGACCAAAACTTACCAATCAATTCTTTTTCCTGACAACAAGATAAGACTAATTTCTAGAAACAGACACACAGTATGCAAGACTGGAAAACATTTGTTTTGTAATTCGTGCTTTACATGAACTGCATGTTGATGCATACGTGTACATTTTTTGAATGTATGGAAAGAACATCAGTATAGTGTATTGGTAAATTTGGACTTTGACACTGTAACAAATACTAGTTTAAGTAATGACAATATAGACAAAAACTGTGAAGATTTACATAGAGTACAAAATGCAAGAATAGAAATGTGCTTCATTAGCCACCAAAACACCCCACCCCCTGCACTCAAAGTACAGATACTCATCTGGGAATACATTCCGTGTTAATGGGTTAAATAACTACTGGCACGTGTAGGTTGTCTATGCGAATGGTGAATCTAAAAAGATACATGTACATGTCTGTACATGTATTACATGTACACGTACATTGTAGTACTGCACAACAAACAATATTCTTTCATGTTTCCAGAGAACTCATTACTGGTACTGTGCTCCAATTGCTCAGTGATGTGTGTGGTATGTAATAACATAAATATTTTATACCCAGAAGCTAGATATAATTTGTCAGAATGGTGACATGATCTTTTCAGTCTTCGTCAAGTTACTGTAAGTCTTGACAAAGCATAGATGTATTGTATTTGACAGTGCATTCTAGGGCATACACTGTAGGTTTGCCATCACAAAACTTTGGTATTTTGGTAACATAAGCAAGGAGTAATTAAGAACTACTAAATGTGATTCCGCACAGCTGTAACCTAGAGGCACTCTCCAGGCAGGATCGCATCTCTGTGTCATCCTGGATGAGACAATCAAGCTCTAAGTGTTTACACAACTTCAGAGAAGAGCCTGTCTATCTCGCTCCAACAATTCCAGACACCTGAAGCAAGAAAATGCCTAGAGTGCCAAGTAATGAGACCATTGAAAATACCAGCATGAAAAGCATCAGGCAGAGAATTAGTGTGCTGAAAGTGTAAATACGCAGGGGGTAATTAAAGCTTCGATTCTTGGCTACTGTCCATGGAAATACTGATCCAAGTTCAGTGGGGAGAAAAGAGCAAACTGCACTCTCTGAACGTGAAGAAAATGCACGAGAGAGATTTGGCAATTTATGGCAGACAAAGAAGGAAGGTAGGTCGCTCTGTGAGTCAGCACGTTGGCTGTGATGCACAGGAGGGACTCGTAAAGGCACGGGTGCGGGGGGGGAATGATCAATCATGGTGGAGACCTACCGGTCGCTACACAGTGTGCGTGCCAAAAACGAAGAATCCAAAGAATGAGATGAGTTTAAAATGGAGCTTTCGACTGTCCTTTTTCCCCCCTCACAAGATGAAAAATCCTTCTGTTCAAGATGAACGCCTGATCTATTTTTACACCCAAAAAAATATCTGAAGGCACATTTTGAAACTTTCAACAGAATAGAGCCAGATTATGTGTTCAAATAACTTTCTCTTTTTCTTTCACAAAAATTGGTGAACTGTGTAATTTATACTTGTGACATGAATACTGTGCATACATGTACATGTAGTAAACTCAATACACTTTGTGAAGGATTACTACATGTAGGTATACACTGTATTTACCAGTACATAACGGTGCATCTAGGGCAATAATATTTACATGAACATACAGGCATCTATAGACAATTTATGGTGCAATCACACAAAACTACAAACAGAAAAATGTGAAACACTGCTGGCACATACAGTATAACAATATTAACATTGTTTTCACAATACGTTAGTGTTTATTTCAACAAGCCAATCATCAAAATGGAAAGAAAACAAAACAAACTCAAATTGTACCTGGCGATCCTTCAGGCAGCAGGGGAAAAAAGGAAAGAAAATGAAAATAAAACCAAAATTATCAAATGAAAAGGGTGGAATAAAGGTATAACGTTTCACCAAATAAACCAAATATTGCAAACATTTGCACTACGTCAAGGAAAGAAGAGATCTGGCATATCAAAGGGTTGAAAATGATAACACAGAAACATGCTTCAATAGATTCATTTAATTACTGCAAGCAAATATATTTTTGTTCGTCATTAATGTCACTGGCATATCCACAGGGGTAGGGAGAAATTTGAGTTTCCCTCTTAAACATGTTGTGAACTTTTATGTGTACATTATATTTGAAACAAATGACTTATAGTTTTCTAGGAATTGTAAACATTACAGTTGGTAAGCAAGAATGAAAGCACCTTGGGGTGCTAATGATTCTATTAATCACTTACAAGCACCTAGTCAGTTTCCCTATATAGTTTCTTTCATATTGACGGATGGAAAAAATTAGACAATCATTTTTAGCGAAAAAATCCTATTTTCCCCCTCCTCCTGGACTCAAAAACTAGGCATGTGCTTTACACTGTGTATCACTGGGTGTATGTGTACACACACGCGTGGTAAAGTGCCGGTTTGTGTATGCTTACAACTCCACCCTCCCCACCTAACAATCATTTGTCAGTTTCACAGTGACCGACTCCCCCTACCCAAGGTACCACTGCCTGTACTATGGGTCCTGTGTGTGAACAAAAGATTGTGCATTGCCATCCAAAATGGAAGTGAGGCATGGCATCCAAATTAGTCTGGCACCAGATTACAGTGAATAAGATACTGTACGTAGTTCAGGAGCATGACTAAAAATGGCTCTCCCTCAACTCATGTCTATACAGTTGCCCCTCTACAAGTACATGTACATGTACACACTGGAACATGTAACGGTACACTGTGCATGTACAAAAGGGGATCCTTATACCTAGTACGTACATGGCTAGTGTGGGAGTGTTATGCATTTCCACTGCAAATAGGACCAACGATGGGTGGGACAACAGCAGAAAGTGGAAGGAGGGAAGAGACAACCGATGTACACAAAAATTTATGTAGACCTACCAGCATCCATCTCAATAATCTCACCTTTACGGGTACGTGTACATGTACATACTGCATGTGCATACAATTAGAGGCACAAAATACATGAATGTCAAGATTTAACACAACAGAGTATGATGGGATAAAATCTACAACTACCGGTAGGCGTTTATGATGGAGCTTTGATGGCAAGTGACTATTGAATTAAAATGGTGCCTTGTGAGTCGCAGCCCCAGTATCAATGGTAATGAAATAACCACACCGGCGAATCGGATGTTTAGGCCCAGGGCAGGACAAAAATCAAGTTACTGTGGGGGAGGGGGTATTTCAGAGACCAGGATTGGCTGCCTCTTGAGGTTGAAATGACCCTTGACCCTCCACAGCTTGGAGAGGTTTGCTGAAGCACCTGATCCACGTACCTCTTGTGTTAAGACTGATACAAATGTCATCCCTTTGGCACTGAATATGTGGCAGATGCGGCTGCATTAACATGTACATATGTTCCTTTGACTATATGAACACGTTTACATGTATTTATTGTAGTCAAAATGTTACTGCACTTGGCAAAGGGGGTGCTACTGTACTGTTGATTTTTTTGTAGGGTTTTTATGACTTGAAACATCAAACTACACGTACATGTATTATCCTGAAAGTGATAAGTATTCCGAGATTTGACAAAAACTTGGGGACAGTCACGTATTTCCTCGTAGGAACCACGATGTACACAAATGATTCTTACTTTTCTTAAATTCTTACTTTTGTTTACCCTTTCACTCAAGCCACTTAAGAAAGCTGTTAGCTCTTGAAGCAACCAAGTTGGCAGCATAAATCATTTATAACGCACTACTTCGGATGTAGACACTCTACACAATGTACATAATGCATGCACATGTACCGGTACATGTTTGGCTCAGAGCTGCACAGCAGCCGAAAAGTGTTATACTGGTAAGTACAGAGTGATCTACTGCAGGATCATCCAAGGTTGTTGCTAGGTAAATAATAATTGTCTACCGGTAGGTCAGGCTATGAGAGAATAATGAGAGAAAAGCAGGTTTCTAAATTACATGTACATCTACATGTATGCACACGTAACATACGCACATACTGGCTTATGTACCGGTACTTTTAAAATGTTGGCTTTCAGAGACCTTATTGCAATTAAGCGCTCCCCCAGAACTGGACTGGCCGGTGCAGTCATTCCTTAACCAGTCACAATGGCGCCAGCTCTCCACGCATATAATAATATGAATAAAAAAGAGTCGGGCTGCAAAACTTTTTCTGCCTTTTTTACAGTCACATACTCAATCAAATTTATGGGCCTCATAGAGCTCGTATCATTCCTGAGGCACAATCCTGAAGGTATTCGTGTACATCTAGGCCACAACGCATTTCCAATGAGACACTGTATGTGTTTGGAACATGTTAAAAGTGGAATAACTACATGACATGTTCCACTTGCGGGTGATTTATCAAATTTAACCTTCAAAATGGATGTACATGGTACATTGTGGTGTCAAGATTTGAAATACATGTATGTGTCTCAGACAACCTTGTTAAACCAATTTGCCCAAAGAGTCTTAAACTGTATTATTCTACGTGGTGAATTCCTTCCAAGAGAGAAACCAGCTGATTTTCATCAAACATATCAGATCTCAGTGTCATCCTGAAGGTAACAGTATGCTGATTTGTCATGAAATACCCTCCAAAGATTATCCTGCTCACAGGTTTGACTTCATGTGCATTCTAACATGCATACATGTACATTGTATATGACTCAATGTTCTTGTTAATTTGTTTTAACTCAAATACGAGCTAGATATCTATACCCTCTGCAGGCTAATTACACTGCACACAATGTCCCTCAGCAATGAGTGTCAGACATTCATGAATAAATACCAGACGATGCCTGCTCGTTTTCAAGACAATATCTTGGCTTGTACTGCCTCCAATAGGAAATTGAACCGTACTATTGACACAAGAAGAGAATAAAATGTCGGTATTTACTTAACAATACTGCCCCCGGGCAGTATGAATGGCTATGCGGACCTGCCGCTTTTGGACGAGTTTCTAGAGCTGTGAGAAATACCGAGGGGTAATAGTGCGTAACATTAATACCCTTGGTGTTTTTGCAGTGAACGGTGGTGTATGCTTGAGTGACTGCAGCGATATAGTGGTAGGGCTAAGCTGCACATGCTTGCGGCGGAGACTTGCGAGTCATCGATGTCTAGATGAACGTTCCACAGAAGTCCAAGAGCTTGCATAATGAGTCAGTGTGCGTACATGCTTGTGTCTGATCTCATCATCGAAAGTGCCTATTACTTGTACAATGCGCTATTGTACATTAAAAACAAATTCATTAGGAATGTCCTACTTGTACACCATATTACATGAGGTGCCGACACGTTTTACATGTTATGAGTTTGTTACATGTACGTGTACATGTAGTGATGTTCTTCAGTGAATCCAGTTTTCCTTCCTGCAACGTGGATGCTTCTGAGACAAACTGATACAAACAGGTGTCGCTGCATGCATTTGCGTATGGGAAAATAAGGTGAACACAGTTTTGGAATTTGAACCCATCATAATGTGCAGTATGTGCGAGTGCATGTACGCATACAATACACTTTTTCTTTTCAAGGCGATACTAATAATCCAATTTCAACCGTTCACTGGTACTACGTCTCTTTATGGGAAAACGAGGTAATAAACACTGCACTCCTTCTGACCATGTCAGGGATTTTCACACTGCCTCCCCCTTTTCAATAAGTCACATACCAGGCCAGTGCATATCTGACAATACTACGTGTCTGAAAGCTGGACAGCTGCGTGACTTCATGAATATTTGATACAGCTTCTCCCGATGTAGGTAAACTGTACATTGTGCCAAGCCTGCCCCAGCCAAACACGTACATGCCAGCTCCATCATATTTGCATCCGTATACTTACGTCTTAGAGCAACCGTCCTGACCTGGACTGGCTCGGCTACGTGCGTCACACCGGACCGACAAACTCGTTGCACACCAGAATGACTAACTCACTGCTGGCTATGGACCCAAGCCAATCCCAGACGGCGTTGACATAAGCGCTTTGCGAAGGAAAATCACCCAGTGCAGCAAAGTGGCATGACTGACAAATGAGTTATAGCAAGAAGTCACGGAATGGCAGCTGTACACTTCTGGCATTGAATCTTGTTTATACGTACACGTCAACACATGCAAACAATGTTTCACATACCTTAAGTGAACATTCCGTTGTTTCTCTGTGGTTATAAAAAACTAGGGAAAAAATGTTCTTTTTGTCTCCCACTGTGAGCATTATTACTAGTTGGATTTTACTGATGATTTCCTTAATCATTCCTCTTCACTTTGCCACAAAAATCCCTAACCTCAATCTGCCTCTGAAACTTTTTTCTTACAGAGGGAAAAACACTGTGTGGACCTGTGCAAGTCCACACAACGTCTTTGAACCCTACATTATGTAGACATCCTTTGCCCACAGGTCCTCACAGAATACTGTATGTATGCAAAGCATGCGCACCCACATGCCCATGTAGGAGTGAAATTTTGTTTGCAAGAAGGAATGTTTCTATTTGCATACAGGCTCCGCTTCGTGTCCGTATAATGTTGAACAGCTATGCGGAATTAGTGTCCTTGTGCACAGAGCTTGGAATGGTCATAATCCAATGTGCATGTGCATGTTTATGTACTGATGCAGACAGCTTCTAATATTCTGACACCATCCCTACAAAGATTTTGATCGCCCTCTCAATCATTTTGATAATACACCTGTAATATTTTGGCATTTGTTTGTACAGTGAAACTGCATGATGCCATGATAATCCCAGGGGCCAATTTCATAGAGCTGCTTAAGCACAAAATTTGCTTAAGCAAGAGAAAACCTTGCTTGATAAATCAGGTAACCAGCCAAAACTCGCACGAGAAAACCTTGCTTGATAAGTCTGGTAACCAGCCAAAACTCCATGTGATGTATATTGTTTTGGAATCATATTTAGCTGTCTTTTGGTTAGCATGACAATCAGATAGAGTTTGAGCTGGTAACCTTTGTATTTTAAGCAAGGTTTTTTCACACTTAAGCAGATTTTGTGCTTAAGCAGCTCTATGACATTGGCCCCAGATCTTATGACCTCCCTGCATTCTATACCAGGTGCAAGTACAAGTACCGGTACACACAAAAAAGGACTACTAAAATACACATTACCGGTATGTGTAGAGTGTGTAAATGACAACACATCGAGTAACATCCATACATGTACTGTAGGTGCCAAATGGTCAGGCACCCTTCTGCATGCAGCTTTGCACACAACCAGTTCAAAATTTATGCATGGTTCTTGACTTTCACTCTGTGCCAAACTAAATGCATTGCCACTTAAGCTTGCATTGATTGGTACATGTAGGCTGTACAAAGTCATTAATTGACAATTTATACATGTACCGGTACTTTTACAAGTGCCGAACTACCTGTACCCTGTACTTGGTGCGTGGATGGAGGATTCCTCTATGGTACATCCAATACATTTTAAATGAACACCTGTAGTTGTACACACACGTCTGTAGCTCCTGGGGATCACACACAACCCTCCGATACCAGCTTGGGGCATTTTTTCAGAAAGATTTCTTTCAAAATGGCAATGCATACACAAACAGTGCAAAACACCAACGAGGTACATGTACGATGTATAATAAAGAGCATCTTGTATTCATGTGCACGCATGCATACCGGTAACTGTCGGTATGTTCATATGTTGTATTCAACCACACTTGCAGGATGTGCAACATGTACTGTATGTGAACCTACATGTACTAGTAGGTACATGCACATATGGTACATGTTATGTACACTGTACGTGCAGTTACCGTAATTGAAACTTCATAGAGATTTTAGAGAAACAGCACTCAAGATGTGGAAGGTGACTGGTAACAGTATTACAACCCAAATATTCAGTCATACATGAACACGTAGCGTAGGTGCTGTTAGTTTGTCAGGATGAGTTTTCTGCATGGTGTGAAGTTCTTAATGAGGAAGCAAAAATCTCAGACATGGGTTTGATCGTACATGTACATGTACTTATCGGTACATGTAGGATTCACGCTGATTGAAACATATCCCTGCTTCTACATAATGCATGGCTGGCTAGGACATTTTTAAAAATTCCTTTCGCTTTTTTATTTCCCAGAGTATCACCAACAAGCTGAATATCACAAATCCCATTACCGAATTGAAATAGTCTGTACACTGTGCCAGTACATGCATTTTTGTACAGTAGCTTTACTGTCAGAATAATGGGTAATTTTCATCAAGTATCAAGTAAGTATACATGTACATGTAACTGTGCAAGGGTGGATCCAGTAATAATTCTTTTTTTGGGGAGGGAGGGAGTGAAATTTTGATAATTTCTTCATGTAATCTTCAATACCTTTCCACGGCCACCTGCCAGAGAAACGGAAACGGCAAGAAATTGAGCAGCTTCCCAGCCTTCGTATTTGAAAAGAAAAATTTCTTTTTTGGGGGGAGGGGGCAAATTTGACTTAATGGTACATGTACAGTTTGTTCAAGTGCTGGACAGCACTCGTTACAGATGGACATGCAGACTCAATACCTTAAAATATTTCTGAACAGTGAGGTTTTTAAGTACCTGAACCATATGGTATAAAGTGTAAATGTACACATATTTGAAGAGAACTGCATCAGCTTATCCACACGCTTTTATCTCATGAATGTGTGCATATACTGGACAAATTGTAACTGCATACATTTTCATGTACTGTATACGTACATGTAAGACATGCATTCAAACCACTTTCCGACACAACAATGAGTAAAATTTGTGATCTTAGTTTTAATTCTGCCAGTGCTGATCGATACCGTAATGAGTAACAGGTCATCGGATGGTGAATCATAGAGACAAGGTGGAGGGAGATGGAGACTGATGGATGAATACATCATTGAGGGTCTCTACTGCTGTCTGGAAGCCCACGCCATGCATAACGATGACTGACGCTGCCCGTGGAGGGGAGCTGGGCAAGCAATGTCCAATAACGTTACTGCAGGCAATGACGATGATATACAAGGCTTTGAGCATCATCACTGGCCCAGCAAGATGCATAAATGCAGTGATTGGATGCAGAGTGAATCACATGCTCTAATATCTCACACAACAGCTCTATGAAAGGGAAGGGTGTGTACCACTGGAAGCGGCTGAGGTACAGTACAGTGTACAGTACATGTACATGCAATACATGTATAGGACTCCACCAAAAGTACTCAAATGCTTAGCCAATTTGCCTTTAGAGAAAGCTAATTTCACTGGGGCCTGTAGTTCATTGAATCTCTCTCTCCTGAGGACAACTAGAGCATCCTGGTCAAAATGTCAAGTTCTAATTCACTGGTTCTTTTCAGAGCCACATTTCCTCCAAAAAAGAGATATTTCCTTACTTGTACCAGTACATGTACGTGGCCTCTCTGCAAACTGCAAAGCTCCAAATCTTATCATTGAGACCATTAACATTTAATTTACATTTTCTGGTATCAGTCTACATGAAGCTTGAGAATGCTAAGCATGGGATGAAATGCATTATCAAGGCCTCTACACAGCCTCTTGGCTCTGACATGGTACCATTCTTGTGTGTCCCAAAGGAAGCAAAGTTTATGGACCTGCATAAGGTGTCTGGGGTGCTAAAGGCACAGGTACACAAGGTGAGAACACCACTTTGCTCAAGGGACGTTGCTGTGCACAGTGAGTGGTGAACTGCAACTCTGTACATGCATGTGTGCATGGGCGTCGCACAAAACCAGTCAACGGTGAAGCTCTGATAGACATCTATTATTCCTAACCACAAGGGCAGATCCAGATTCAAATTTGGGAAAATTTCTTTAAGTCTTTTCATGGCTTAATTGAGTGAGGCTCAATAATAGGGCTTTCAGCATGCTTCGGGAAGGAAGGCAAATGAAATACATGTGGTTCAAATTACCTTTCTCTTATTGAATTTCAAAAACCAAATAGTTTTACCCATTTTTTGGGGGGAAGGGGCATGACTCGTTGGCGCCCTCTGTACTGGCCGAGATCTGACCATTTTGTTGTTGCTTTTTTTGTTTTTGACTTTGATGGAGGAGCCAAGCAGCTACATGTACTGTACTTTAATAGATTTCATGTTTCATGTCTTATTTCATGTGTGTTATTATTGGTTGAATGTAAGGTTTCAGAAAATGATCAAAGTAAGAACAGACAGATATATGCAAAAATAGCAGCCAAGAAACAACACTGCACAGAAGGCTATGTCTCATAGCAGTCTCGGGATTTCACCTTGGGCAAGTTGGCTCTCCTCGTAGCTGCTAGTGGTGATGGACCGATCTCTCAGGGCCTGCAACTCCCGTGAGATATTTGATAATGAGTCCTCGTCCACTTGGTCATCGGGCGATGAGTCTGACTGTGACTGCATAAAATGACAAGGATGAGAATGGACAGGACCGTTATTGATCTGACAGCTCCTGATAAAATTTGACCAAGTGAGCGGGTACCCCTTCTACATGCTGAGAATTTTTTTGCACGATGGGGCATATCAAGAAACAATCATAACATGTAAACATGTACATTATAGTTAATAAGTTGTCCCATAGACACTGTGGGGACAACACATACATGTACCTTACATGTGAATAAAAGTAATGGTGACCAATAACAGAGAACCGAAGTTTGAACTGCAGAAAGTGCAGTGCAAAGGAGCATTCACGTGTTGGTTCACGTGCTGGTTCTTGCGCAAATGCTTTTTATACACATAATTGTACATGTAACGTAGTCACTTTGGTACTCTATACAGTGCGCTACTGAGGGGTTGCCATAGAGAGGCCACTTGGCAAGTTTATGGTTGACAAAAACTTGGCTGACTCACTGTGATTGCTTTGTGCAAATGTCAATGGACATTCCTTACTCTTCAAAATCATCATCTTGATTGCATGTAGTGCTCAAAAAAGCTTTTCAGATCTTCATCCCAGACAAATACATGTATTGGGACAATTTGAAGTTCCCCACACACAGTGCAGCTGATGATGAATAGACCTTTGTCGACCATTTAGATTTTCCCACAATGTACTGGGAAAAAGGCCTCTGTGGCAACGTCTTGGTGACTCTTGAATTGTGAATCACCCTTGTCCCATCAACATACCTGAAGTAGCAGGCAGGTAACATGTATCATGAAAATGTATGTCAACTTGTAATGTGTACGTGTAAACAATTCCCAGCATTGTTGCAATTTAGCCTGACTGATGAGGTGCTTTCTTTAATGACATCCCAGTTTCTCTGCGTGCAGAGTAATCAATTTCAGCCTCGTTACCCATTCATGAGTGGGCCCCTTTCACAGCCTGGCATCTGGTTTCTAGACGCAATATGCAATCAACCTTCCAGGTGCCAATCGGCTTTTCCGTCCCTTTACATGTGAGATGCGTCCATGGGAGATGTTCAAATTATGTATGTGAGTGCCTGAGCAGGGAAAAGTATGTATTATTGGATGGAATATCTACATTTGAACCATTTACGTACACATACATGTACATGAACCCTGCACAGAACCATGCATGCTCATGTACTCGTACACAGCACAAGTAAATGTACACATAAGCATCATAACAACCAACCCATGGCCAAATTTCAAGGAGATGCTTAAAAGTCTGTGCCAAGCTGACATTAACATGGAACCAGTTGTAAAAAGTATACAGTGTGTGATCTAAGCCTGCAAAACTGCTTAACCACTTGCCGACAGTACATGTAACATTCCATGTTGTCTCGTTCTTGGTGTCAATTTCAGCCGAAGATACCGACATTTAAACATACCGGTTTCCACATTCCTTTACAAAGTTGGACTTCACAAATGTTGACCCATGGTGGCCATTAGCTCAAGATTCATGCAAAACTTTCTCGTGCATGTTCGCTCTTTGCAATGTCTGAGAGTGTCAGGGAGTGATTTTTGCTGCAGTGTCCTGCTGAAGCCCATGACAGTTTGAGGGAGACACACACTCAACCTCCATGGACTATTTTGCACATGTACAGTACATGTACATACAAACATGTACATGTACATAGGTGCGTACAACTTAAATGGGAATCATTTAAGTCATGAGGATGAGTACAGTTGAGTCAGGCAATACTCAGCACTACCATGACTACATGTACATTCAAAATTTGCCGGAATTGTTTAAATGTCCTCTGCATTTCAACACAGGGATTCCTTAAGTTTCATGTCCTTCAGACAGAAGTGGTTACCTACATGTACATACACTGCACATGTACACGTACAAACACATGTGTATGTGTAACTATACTTGAAGCACTTGCTTTTGAATAAAATGAACTGAAGCAACCAAAGACCTTCCAAATGTGGGATTCCCTATTATGCCCCTGTACATGTATCAGTACACTGAAAAGTTCTACACTGTTTTATGGCACACATACAATGTATACGGAGTACTTGACGGACCCAGAGAGAGAAATCAGTTACAGAATTTTGCACACAGGACACATCTACCCGTACATGTAATTCCTTCAAAAGCTGCAGATGCAGGGATCAAAAATGCACAATTATCCAGTGAGAGTAGTCTGCTGAAAAAACAAAGAGACTGCATCCTGTGCGAAGGCATCTTAAGAATGGCCTATACCAGTTACACTTTACCAGTACATACATGTACATTAACACAGCAAGACAGGCACTGCTTACAAATGGAATATTTTCAATAGTAATAATAATAATGATAATAGTAATAACAAGCACTTGTAAAGCGCCATCTATCTAGGCAACTATTCCCAAGGCGCTGTATTATCATTATCCATGCACATTGGGCTCACACATCATCTGAACATTCCTGAAACCCTCTCAGCTCCCTGGGGAGTATACTAGCCTGGTGCTGCCATTTCGCACAAATAGCTAAACAACCATGTCTGCCCTCACAGGTACCCATTTACTCCTGGATGCAGAGAAGCACATAGGCATTTAGTACGGGGGAAAAAGGCAGTACTACAACATACGTGTGCAAGTGATGTACAGCTATACACGTACAATGTAGATGGGATTTCAAGC
>NW_019091467.1:773654-849742 GCF_001949145.1 Acanthaster planci
TCTGATAAGAACCGGGGAGGCCCAACGTTTCGGACAGTGTGCTCTGTCCGTCGTCAGGAGACTCAAAAAGAGATATTGCATGGTGCTTACCGCAAGCTTTCCATCTTAGACGTACAATGTACATGTACATACATGTATACGACTGCATTTATAGACATGCAGCTTTAAAAAATAATCTAAAAATGCTACACACGTGTAGTTGACTAATTCAGATTACATTGTGTAAATTAAACACCTGTACGTACCGGTATGAACATACATGTACATGTGTAAATACTCTGATAATCTGTGCATGTGTACTACCGGTACATATACGTGTAGCACACTCTGAAGGTGTACATGTAGTAATATTCTGGTCATAAATGCTGATCGTTACATTTCAAGTTTTCAGTCGTCTAATCTATAAATCTCCCCAAGTACGATATTACATATACATACAACATGATGGCACTAAATGCATATATACCGGTAAATCTCAACTAACTTTCCTAGTCTCACAAGGCACCTTTAAAGTGAACCCAGAATCTTCTCCTTTCATCTTATATCTTTCCCACAAGAAAAAAAAGCAGAAGGACTAATCCAAGCTCATTTCAGCCACCTGCAATTTCAAAAGTGAGTTTCTGAAAAAGAAGAAGACATGTTTGCAAATCATAAACCGTGCCTTGCACACTACGGTGTCTTTGCAGCCCCTGTTCATTGACAAAAAAATTCATCACTCTACAACGGAAAACGTCACAGACAGAGTGGCACCAATGTCTTCCACTTGGCAAGACAGCCGTTGACTCGAGAGATGCAGTAGGCTGTGGTCCGGTGACCGTGGCCTTGGCAGTGAGGATAAAGGAAGATTGAAGTTGACGCTCAGCCACAGTTTGGGGGAGGGGGAGTTTACAGGGGGCCCGTTGCATGTGTTACGAGTGAGAAGTATGCATTAGGAAGTCTTGTAAGGCATTTAATGTCACTTTACCAATACTTCTAACCCAGGTTGAGCAATGTCTTCAATACACTGCCACTGAACATCCATGGTATCTATTCTCCTGTCGTATCAAACTTTTTACAACACTTCAAGTAGCGAAAAGTTTGTGCACATATTTCTGTGTCCGGAATAATGTTTATGTAAATACATGTATGCTTGGTTTCCATACATGTACATGTACTGGTCTGTCCTTGAGTGGCGTGTCCGTAGAAAATATATTACAGCTCCATGTTTCCAACATAGGGTACATACAATACACTGTACACACATTTACATGTATACCAAACAAACATTGTGAAGACTTGTACACACACTACACAAGCACAAAATACATGCTTGTCCTCAACTGCCCTGAGAGTTCTAAAAGGACTGTGGACATGAGCAATGAATTGCAGCCAACCAGTCAGGTAACCAGCCTACCCGTACACGTACTGGTAGTCTTCACACAAGACGTTTGTTTGGGATGTTTATGGTGGGAGTGTGGAGCTGTGATATACTAAGTGTTTTCCACAAATAGAAATAGGTTAGAAAATTGGCTGGTTGCCCTAGCCTACTGTTCATGAGTGAAAAGACTAATTTTTTTTGTCTTATGCTTATCCACAATACAATGGAGTGTTTGGGTTTACAGCATGCTGGACAAGGTTATAGGGATAGCTCATCAAGCCATCACCATGATTGGAGGGGGAAAAAAAACAAGTAAAGCTGCAATTTGAAGGGAATTAAATGAACAGATTAATTCGGACAATAGCAATGTTAACAGTGCCTTTAATTTGGCCCACATGTACATTTTCCAGCCAAGCATGCAAACTGTGCTGGTTCACTATGTTGCTTGGATGGATTGATGATGCTTTGGGCAACCAGGCAACTGTTAATTCCATATCCTGCATGCCTCATGGAGAACTAGTGGATTTTGAGAGGGTACATGCATGTGAACGCAGACATACATGTACCGTACATGTAACAGTGCAATTACAACATGAAGGCATACCTAGCATCAGTATATTTCACTGAAAAATGTGAAATGTATTCATAAAATCACAAGAGCATAATTGCCTCTTTTAGTCTTAATGTCTCAGATTTCAGGAATCAAAGAAGGGAGCAGCATTCTGCATTGCCAGTTAACAGAAAAAGGTACAAACACATGTAGAGTGCTCGTACCTGTAAATGTATACATGTACACAAAACATCTATATGTACTTGTACTGTGCATAGAAAACAGACTGCACTTGGTCATGCCCATGCATACTGTATGTGTATGTAAGTATTAGAGAGAAAGGCTGTGTCTATCGTCACTTGGCTTTGGCTCAAAATAACACAGCTGATATACATGTAATGTGCATGACGGTAGCCACCAAAAAATGGCTTTATGCTTTTCCGATGAACATGTATAATTTTTACCCATGGTTCATTATGTAAAGTGGATGTGGACCATGTTTTCCTTTACTTCCTGCAGTCCCTACATGTACATGTACACTTACACAATGTAATTGGAATCTCCCTCTATGTCTCACCTGGAATATCTCATCAATTTCTTCAATCACTCGATCTGCTGTGATCACTGGGTCTTGGTCTTCGGGTGGTGTAGAGGACAAAACCATGGAATGCATGTCAAAACACTGGGTCAGTTCATGGTCCTCAGGCAAGTCCAGATTGTCACCATTCCTCTTCTAGTCAAATGCAGACAGAGAGAGAGAGAGTGAGGGAGACAGAAAAAAAATTGTTTGCACTGATTCAAACTTGCCAATACTTTATCAATAATTCCACTATCAGGTTACTTTCAATTAAGTATGGAACACCTGAGGTAATGAGCAGGTGGCAGTATGACAGTGCGGCTGAATGTACACGCATACATCATTGAGGGTATCATTTCATTTACATGTACAGTACTTACATGTCCATGCACCGGTACGTGTACATGAGTTCCAGAATAATTACTACAAAATCTTTACATTACAAAAAAGGGGCATAAGCCTGCAAAAAATGACAGACTTGTACAAAATGCACAAAGCAAAACCTTGTAAAATGTGCTATGTACATGTATGCACATGTACTTTTTGCATGACTTTAAGATTTACCGGTAGGTTACAGAATACTAGTATATAAATACTTGTACAATAAAATACAAAATTTTGCATGCAAATCTGTGCATTATGTGCATGCACCGGTACGTGTACATGTATGCACAGTACAAGCAGGATAACTTTACGATATAATGTATCCAAAAAAGGGATAAAAAAGGGCAGCTGAAGTGGCGCTTTGTCTTCAACCTAATGTATTAGTAACATGGACTAGAACGAACCAAATTTTCTCACATCAAATTGCAAAGACTGAAAGCCACCAAACATGTACAGCCTCTATGTAACACCACACTCTTATAGTTACACAACAACTAGAGTGCAAGGCATCCATACATTCTGAGTGCTGTTTTTTTATAGGGTTTGGGATCAAATTAAAGACGGTTAGACCCAAGTGCGTCAGAGATGCATGGACGCAGAAGGAGCTGTTTTGTACCCACTGATGGTCAATATCTGTGCGGGGTATCAAAATCATGAAGAGCCACAGACTGTGCTTATTGAATGGCCGCTCACACTCAAAACACACATAGGAAGGGAATTACAGGGTATATGTACAATGTATAAGTGTCTCATGTGACAGAGTAAACAGCAAACAGAAAATGAGAATGATGTAAAAGAAATTCATTGAGACACATATACGTACATTTGTACATTTGACAAAACTATACAGTACATACCGGTATTGTACATCTGAAGAGAAGATTATGGGAACATAATACAACATATAAAACAGATCACCCTTTTGTTTGATACACAGTAAAAATTTGATAATTCCCTTTTAAAAATCTTTACCAAGACTGCAAACTCGAGTGCAAGATTTGACAAAAGAAAATTAAATACAGGGAGACGTACCCATCACAAGTACATGTACGGGTACTGTACTATCCACCTCGAGCTGAATTGCACCCCAAATCAGTGAAAGAAAGACAGATGGTTACAACTGGGTTCTTGCACGTGTTCTGTACACATATACTATACATTCAGGAATAAGTTAGTTGTGCATATTCAGCGTGCTCTGCGTCAAACGCGCATATACTTGCGCGCCTATGTGGTGAGTTGGTACCAAAAGGACCGTCAATTTCATTTACAAACACGCCCTCTTTTGTTCTGCTCGGAGTGGATACCTACATGTATCCCTGACACTGATTACACAACTGAAAGATTTGGCAGTGAAAAAAAAAGCAATCAAGAATTAATCACAAACAGAACAAAAGTAACAACACATCATAAATCAAACCCAAAGTTGAGATTTGATACTTTTCATGGTGGAGGTACTGTAGCAGGTAAACTAGATACTCTTGGTCTGCAGTAGCACCATGCATATCTCTCTTTTTGAGTACATGTACATGTACATGTACATGTATGTGGGGTTCTGAAAAGAACCCAGTGTTACTCAACATTTCAGACAGTATCTGTCTGTCGTCAGGAGACTACCCAAAGTTCTGGAAAACCTTCAACATGCTCAGCTTTTGGAAGGTGATATTTAAGGGCAATATGCCTTAAATTTCCATTAGGCAACATGGCTTTTACAGACAAAAAATTAGCTGGTTGTGATTAAGGGAGCACTCCTATTTAATCATACCTTGGTACATAAGTTGAGTGTTGGCATGTGCAGTTTCCGCGTGTGTGAGTTCTTCCAGTCTAGAGGCATGACTTGGCCCATGTTATCTGTCACTTTCTTCCATATTCTGTTGACAAATATAACAACCAAAATTAAGCAACTATATAGAGCAAAGGCTGAGTGCCCAAATTATTAGTTTCATCTGCATGATGGTGCGTGTATGTTGAGGTCCTTTCGGTTAGTAGTATTAGACCTGTATACCATACACCCTCCATCCTTCCACATCCCCAACCTCCTCCAGGATAGCACAACCTCAGTCGTCCAAAGTGTGGTCTTAGGAAGGGATAATGACCACTACTTCAATCCTTCAAAATCAATCCATCCTGATGGAAGATTCTGGAGGATTGAGAAAAGCAATTATCATTCCTTACAATCCTCCTATCGCACACAACCTGCATGTACATGTACATGTCAAAAGCAGCTACAGTTAAAACACAAATAATCAACACATCAAATTCACGTGTACATGTACATTTAACCATCTTCATATATGTATGTACATGAAAACATGTAAATGTACTGTACAGTACTCAGGCAGGCAAAAATTCCAATAATGTGACAACCCAAGTATGCACATGTAGCAAGATTCATACATGTAATTCATCTTGTGATACCTTGTCACTTAAGACTTGCAAGGCAATCCCAATGATGTGCATGTCTGATGCATGCCATTTGATCAGGTGGCACCTAAAGTATTTAATGACTATTCAGGGGAAAGATAACATGCTCAAATCACTGGACTTTGGAAACTTATTGGAAAGTGCTGATGTTGCAATATTACATTTAAATTTGGCATATCTGGTCTAGCCCTTGAATGGTTTACATCGTACCTGTACAGTGTTTATCCAGTAGAAGTCAACATATATTCTTATACGGGGTGACACAATGGACAAACATAATCTCACGTCTGGCGTACCACAAGGTTCTTGTCTCGTCTCGGACCATTGTTATTCACTCTGTACCGTACTCCTAAGGACTGTTTGATGTCATTCAATACCACTTACAATGTATCCAATACTCTGTTATGCAGATGGTACACAATTGTATTTGTTGTTTAAGCCTAATAGTGTTATCAATCAAACGGAAGCTATCTCCACGATGGAAAGTTGTATTAGAGATGTTAGAGCTTGGATGTTTCATAACAGACTTATGTTATGTTAAGTAAAACACAGTTTATCTGTCTTGGGATGAAACAACAATTGTCTAAGATCAATATTCCTTCCATTGCTGTTGTTAGGAATCTTGGTTCATGGTTTGATTCAAATCTGTCAATGTACACTCAAAAGTCTCCTCTGCTGCTTTCAATCATCTTCATAACATTAAATGTATATTTATCAACAAGATCACTTACAATTTTAATCCACGCAATTGTAACCAGTTGTCTTGATTAATGAAATGCATTACTCTATGGATTGCCAAATTGCCAGTTGTCCAAGTTACATAGGATTCAAAATGCTGCAGCTCGGCTGGTTACGAATTCTCACCGATGGTGCAATGTAACGCTTATCCTCAGCTTAACGCTTATTCCTGTTAAGTTTAGGATTGATTTTAAGATTTTACTCATGGTTTTTTATATGTTACACGGCCTACATGTATCTTCCATATATTTAAGCCAGTTAATTACTGTCAGAACTCAGCGTCATTACAACCTCAAGAAAATCCTAATAGCAAAGTGTTGGCTACAATAGGTAGCCGTACTTTCTCTTTAGCCGCTCCTACGCTGTGGAACAATTTACCAGCTGGCATTAGAAATGTGAACACACAAAGTCTTTGTAAAACTAAACTCAAAACTTTTCTTTTTTGGCAAGCATTTGATGGCATGTACATGTAATGTAGTGTGGTTTTTAAATATGTGTATCTGTTTAGTTCTATTGTAACTCTTCTGTATAGATAAAATTCCCCATCTTTGCAGGTTTTTATCGCTGCCTTGCTGTTATACTGCCTGACAGTGGGTGTGGTTCCTGTTTCATGACTACTGTGAAAGTCTAGGGGCATGCTATAGTACACTTGTGTGTAATGTAATATGTCATGGGTAATTGTTATTTTTATTTGGTATCCCAATGAATTTCTGTTTGCTTGCTGTTGTATTTTTAGGCACTTATTAATTACATATCTTGCTTATTTTTACTATGCAAATTTATCTGGAATTTTTTTACTTTGTGTGTACTACGCTCTTGAACAGGCTGATCATGGAGGGGGTACAATGCACTGTAAGCGCAATAAATTATTATTATTATTTAAAAATTGTTGCCTGCGATGTACAATGTAGGGTCCATGGTGTTTTGTACACCCAAGGGAGCAAATGGCACTTTTGGCTTCGCCCAGAGTGCCATTTACTCCTTCAGGTGTACAAATCCATAGACCCCATCACTGCAGGAAGCAACTGTTTTGTTATACCGGTAACATGGTTACACAGTAGATTTCACTGGATTGGTCTTGCATACATGCAAATTCACTTGCAAAATAAATTAAAACACTTGACAGATCGAAACACTCGAACAGTAAATGATGTAATCTAAGAAATCTAAGTTTTATTACAACCTAGTTTACCAGCCTGGGATTCATAAAGAACTGGGTTTTTTGTCCACTGATTAAATTTCAAGACATTATTTACCCCAAATTTCATTGAAAAGTGTTGAAAAGATTGAAGAACAGATGAGAAGAGACAGTGGCATGAGCGTTTAATATACAGCAATGACGATGGCAGCAGAAACAGTGATCAGAGCATACTCATGTTCCATGACCATTGCTGGGTGCACACACAGGGTCTCTGTCATGATCACAGTGAAAACAGTAGCACATGCGAACAGACAGTGCTTTGATGTTCCCCACACAGTGCATATCTCTTACAGTAACTGGCGCGTAGTACCAGCATGGCTATCCCCCCCCTTGTACCCAATAATACACAATTACAATGCAGTAGACACGACACATTGACTGTGGGAAAGATCACTCTTATCCATCCTGGCCATATCACCAGTGCGTTCAACGATGAATGATACATGCGCGGTTGTAGCATCTCACGTAATCAATTCACAACAAATAAAATTCACTGTATACATGTACATGTATGACCATGGTACATGTGCGGTACATGTATTGCTAAATGTACATGTATACTTGTAGGATGCCAAATTGATGCAAAGAATGTACCCATTACATGTGGAATTTAAACATGTACTGGTACTGGTAAGTTCTATCATGTCTATGCACTGTGTGGTACAGTATTTGTACATGAATTTGTGACCACTGTATCAATTGTTACACTGTGTGCTACATGTAGTTTAACAAAATTACAGGTGCTCATCATTAAAAACATTATGTCTAGTACAGGTACACGTACATGTACCGGTAGGTGTTGGACCTTTCATTATTTCATCATCGACTGTGAATGGATTCAGCCATTATGACTCATTGAGCAACCTTTACAGCCACCATCAGGAACCTTGCGAATGTTATTGAAATCCCATATCTGATACATACATGTACATGTAGTGTACAGATACATGTACAATGCTGAATCAACGCCACTCTGGACAGAACAGAGATGGTCTTGGGTCCCTCTCAGGACAGCAATTAATTATAAACTGTGACACTGGCAGACGGGTGAAAGTTGCAACTGAACAAAACAAATTTTTGGACACTTGGACAATAACCATTCAAACAAAAGTGAATTCTTTTGGCCAAACAACTAAGGTACCGTTACACAAACATGGAAATAAATAATCTTACCAAAACTATTGACTGGACGCAGGAATACCAGCAGTGTACATGCATGTACCAATGATACTGTAAAGGTAGCATGTCTCCTTTATTAATTTGATACATGGTACTGGTACATGTATATGCCACCTCATCCCATGTGACTTTGATGCAAATATGTATATGTACAATGTACATGTACTAGTAGTAGTTTCATTCCATGTGATGTACATGTATACTAGAACATGTACACGTACATATACATTTACAGAGTACATGTATGTACACATATGGCACATCAAAAGCTGACTTAATCCAAATGCTCACTGCATGCTGACTTAAGAGCATGTTGTTAAAAACTTTTACATGTACTTTCAACCTCTACCAACATGTTATTTTCTTCACACCCATGACACCAGATAATACAACTCCATCTTCCACAAAAGCATTTTGTTTTGATGAAAATTTGCCCACGGGGGACACCTAAATTAAAAAAATCACGCGTAGCATTCTCTGACTACGAAATTCTGTATCTCCGGTCACTCTTCAAAGGCATGCATCCCGACTCCTGAGAGTTTCTTTCCTTTTCTTTTCCTCACAGTTCCTGAGACTCCATTTCATCAAAACAATGTTGCCCCTTGGCGTGGCACAAACCATATAGTGATACGGGCGGCAAGGAAATGGTGGCCATTGTGCTAGTGGCTATGAAACAGTGCAACGCGGACACTTGGGGCATTGATAATCCAGTGGGAATGGCAGTGGCTGAAAGGTCAACAGACATCACCTCAAGGCACAAAAGTGCATTATGGGATGTGCTGAATATCAGGGACAACAGCAGTGCCACTGTGACGTGCACCGGAAACATCAGACTTTTTGACAATGACAGGGAAGTGAGGAACTCTCACAGAATTTAATTTTGTGGCAATTACATTTTTATCAATTGATAAAATGTCAAAGATGTGGTGCAACAAGACGGGGAAAGATGATGAATGAGATTCAAGAACTACATGTATACATGTACATGTATGCAGTTCAAAATCAATAAATACATGTAGGTACATGTACATACCATGTACATGTATACATGTACATGTATGCAGTTCAAAATCAATAAATACATGTAGGTACATGTACATACCATGTACATGTGTACATGTATACTATATGTGCATGTACATGCATGCACTTTGATTTGCATCACAGAGGGGGTAATGACACAGAATTACAGAGTAACTTGACCACAATGCAGAAATTTATTAGTCATCTTGATGAAAACCATTATGTTAATGTATACTGACATTACATTTTAATCAATACACGTAAGCTTCAGCTACATGCACACTTGAGACAATCCCAACTACAGTAGCTTGTGAAGTTGAACAATCCCATCTACATGTAAATGTATTTATACCAGTCTAGTGCTGCAGTTAGACCAGCTATTCACCAAGTCCAATGTACTGGTACCACAGTTGGGACCATCTCCGCAGCTGTCAATTACAAGTTACAAGAGACCAATGCAACGGCATTTAATTATGAGAAAAAGACAGAACTGTATAAATGGTAACTAAACATTCCTTCCTTGCTCAAAGGTACACTTTATGTAAAATATAAGCCCACATTTACAATGTAGGATGCTGTAAGATACAATGTCCATTTAAGATGCAGTGGAAGGTAAAGTCTCTGTAAAATTGTTTAAGGTTAGATCCACAGTTCAGAAAGTGGGCGAGCACTTGTACTGGGTTATACATTTGTAGGCTCACAATAAGTGGTCATCAGTTGGCACAAAAAGGATTTGTGTTGGACTATGCTCTATGGCTTCAAATGGCACAGAAACATGTACACAGTAAAAATATATGTACTAGCAAATCTCCATGCCATGAGTCATAGAGCCGGGTTTTCTACCTTAGATCGTTAATATGTGTAGGCCTAGAATAGTACATACATGTACATGAACATGTACAAATGTACTTTACGTGTTGAATTGGATAGTATTGTAATTCTTGATCACTAATATCACAATTAAGTGGGTATTAAGCGTGCATCAAAAAAGCAGCAGGGACATTCACTGAGAATGCCAACAAGAACATGTACATGTATTTCTGACTCCCTGT
Organism: Acanthaster planci; assembly: GCF_001949145.1. The sequence goes on from NW_019091467.1 coordinate 784,137, forward strand.
TGGACTCTCTAAAAGCTAATGTACACCTTAACCACATGTAGTGGGGACAGGAAACTTCAAAGGCTAAATGGCTGGAAGGTTGGCAGTTACTAAAGTTTCATGTTACCAAGTCCAAGTGACAATGTAGACATGACACTTAATGATTTCCTCACCGACATCATGAACTGACTCTCATCCGCAAGTGGGTGTCAGTTCGTGAAAACCACGTAAACAATTTCGTTTTCACAAACTGACACCCAAGCTCGTAAAAACAATACAGCACGAAGAAAAATGCTTGGAAAAGTTTGATATGAATCTAATCCATCTGTATAGGGCCTAGTACTTGTTGCATTGCACAAAAATTCAATGAAAAGTCGTTTTAACTGGTAAAATTGAGATCGAAGTCAGTTTGTGAAAACCTAAATGCACAGAGTGCGTGCTGAAAGTGCCGCACTGTACTGGGTGCCAGTTTGTGAAACGAAAATTCCTCAGTTCTCTAAAATGCGGACAAATTGGATCACTTCGCGCACCACTGGGTGTCAGTTCATGGTGTCTCCGACGATTTGTACAACAAAGAACCAGAGTGAAATACGACAATATAATGGTTTCTCTTAATTTTCAAAGCATATTAGCAAGAATACCGTGGTATAAAAATTCCACACAGTACAGTGTACATGTATGTGTATTTGGTATTTCTTGATCACCAGTGGGTATTTTTCGGCACTAAACAATGCCACTGTTCGGTAACATCGTTTAAACATCAGTTCAAGTTATGAAAGCATGTAAGGCACATTATCTGAAAGGGAATGCAATTGTGAACACAAAGTTGGACTTGTCGCAATAATCATAAATAATGGTAACTCATCCATGTGGTGCATCAGAACTTAGAGACTACCCCTAATCTTGCAGAGGTTCCTTTCTAAAAAAATTCTATACTGAGACAATATCCTTCCTCTAAAAGGAAGATTGTCTCCCAAAATGGGTATTTTTCTTGGGGATCCTACCGTTGCCCTGGAGATCTTGTCAGTGCGATAAATGGATTCATTGCAAATCCTGAGAAGCCGTAAAAAATTATGCAGTTTACATCTTTGATTAGGCCTATGAGCTGAACCATGCCTGCAAGGGGACATGAAATGTGGTTAACGAAACAAACTTCAAAAGTGTTGGAGGTTTAAATTCAGTTTACTGTACATGTACATGTGTAATGATCAACAGAAAATGACTGTTCTGTTGACGGCCTGCTGTACGTATGTATCCCTAGAAGTCTGGGGTTCGTTGTCCACAGCAGACGATGAACCCCAAATTTCTGGGGTATCAGCTGACCAGTGCTTGCTGTGAACATATTTGATAAGCAACATAAACCATGAAGATACTGGCACAACAACCATGCAATATTGGAGAATTCAACAGCATGACACAGGGCCACCCCCAGCTGCTGGAGCAGGGTTCGTTCGGTAGCACAGCGGACGACGAGCCCTACCGTATAGACAGTTCTTGGGTTGGGGAAAGGGATGATGGTAGCCAAGGGCCTCCATGTACATGATGTAGCATGCCAGGCAAAGCCAGACCATCATGATCGTGATTCAGGCAATTGGCTATCCAAGAGGAAGCCATTTGCAGGCCCTCCGCTACAGTTACTTACTACATGTATTTACCAAATCATACTCACTTGCAATTTTTCATAACCTCCTCTTGTGTGAGAATTTTGACAGGTGCAATTCTTTCCGTGTTCAGGTTGTAATTCCTGAAGCACACGGCGAGTTTGTCGTCAAAGTTGTTGACCAAATCCTCGATTGACATGGTTCGTTCATTAAAATTGTCCGGGCATATTTCCTCTTTTATCGACAAAACCGGGAAGGCATTTCCATTAGAATTGATGTCATCTGCAGAGGAGCCCCTGAACTCGATAAATTCCGGCCATTCTTCCGTGCTTGGGGTGTGTGGATCGCCTTGATCGTCGAAAATCGCAAGCGGTGCTGCCATTTTCTTGACTTGCCTGCGATGCACTTCATATGTTTTCTCCCGTTTATTACGAGTGCGGCGCGGCGACAGCTTGCTGCATGGGCTTGGTTCACTGGTCCCTCCTCCTTTCATTACACGACTGTGCGTTTGATGAATACCAGTACAGCGGGGACGATGCGTCAACGCATGATGCAGAATACAAATTTCATGCAGGTGTCAAAGGCTTCAAGGGGGAGGGGTGGAGTCAGGTTGGGAGGTACGCCGGATACACAGTGCCAGACGACCGCCGAGCGCGAAGTGGGGAACTCCCTCCATCAGTTTGTGCACAAACATAATGGAAGCTATAGCTCTGTTCTGTTATTGTAATATAATTAGCAAATTACATGTACAGATTTGCTCTAGTAATCGCACCTAATATCATGCAAACAATGAGTAAAATGGAATAACATAATGACGTGACAGATCCCAAAGATGACAATTTCCGAAGGTTTACCGAAGGCCCTTGCATTTAATTTAGTTGGGGAGCGCATACCCCCGTCCCTCCACCACGGCTGTTTTCTCATCTTTGTACACACGACAACCACTTTCATGTACATGTACTTTTGGAGGAAATCCAAATGAATGTTTACAGTTACGCGTAAAAACATATTGATATCTTCCCTTAAACGTATTTTCTTCAAAACATTTTTATATTTTATGATGTCATCATGACGTATCACACGTTCCAAATATAATTTAATATAAACAAAGCCAATTTTATGCATGACATAAAGAAGTAAATAAATATTCAAAATTTAAATTACTAGCTGGTGACAGTTTATGACGCCACTATAGAGTTTAAATACATGTATTTGTAACATTATGCTACTTCTCACTTGTTAATTTGAATGAATCAGACGAATGTACCCTAATAAGAATTTTTAACATCGCTTGTTTATGAAGTCTTCACGACTTCATATCATCAAGACCCCATCATTCATTCCTTGCGTAGTAATCACCCAATCTGCACATTTTTTTTCCCTGAAAAATAGTCCAGAACCTTTTCTCATTCTGTCCCGGTTACCAGAAGCTTTACATGCATCTGGCTGAGGCGGAGATCCCACCCAGTTTCGTACAACGTTCACAGTTCATTGGATAAAAATCCTCACCCCCTCCCCAGAAGGTGGTAGTAGAACCGTTTCTGAAATGCTGGCGCTTTCAACTCCTTAAAGAAAACGCCACCCGTACCACTCCCCCAAAGCTTGTTCACCCTGAACACTCCAAACTTCACTAAACTGATAAGGGAATTCACAACAGAGGTGCGGTAAGAGAGTATGGTATACGAGCGCTCGGCCGACATATTGATTTAATCTGGGTATTAACATATAATATATGATTCTCGAACTGGCCAGGGCTAGGGAAAAGCGTGCGAAACGTTTGACCATGGAGCTCCTCCATGGTTTGACATGGAAAAGAACATTTATATTAAGGGCATAACTTCAGAGCTTCAAGGGAGATTTGAAACCATTTTTATTTTGAGAAATCACTAAATTATTTCAAAATCTGCTGTGACAAAGCGCCTTTACCACCATTTGACGTTCTCGCATTTGCCTGAGGAGGAGCGCCTGTGTGCACAGCATGCAAGAAAATGTTAACTATGTAAAGTATGCGAACTACAAAGCGGGCCAAAATTTTTTTCTTCGACAAGACAATCAATTAATATAACTTATATATATTTATTGATGTATTATCTATTATTTTGTTGATTTTAGTTAAAATAAATTTATAAAAATGTTATTTTTAAATAATAAATATTATTTAGATTTTTAATTTGTACGAAATTTATTATATGGGGACTAAAATAACTTATAAGTACATATAGTTTGAACGAGACCGATCTGTCACACGCGGTCAAATCGAGGTCAGTGAAAAAATAATGACAAGACTGAGAGAAATGGTGAACAGAGATTTTGCCGGAATGTCAGAGTGTTGGCTGTTTTCAAAGCAAAAAGTGAGTATACGTGGAAGATAGTCAGAATTTTTATCACCCACGAGGTCACAGTTTTAAGATACATGATTAATTAAAAATTTAACAGTATAGGCCTGTTCCATGAAGATGTTCTGAGCCTGAGGCCCTTCATAATCTGTTCATCAGTTCATAAGCCTTACATGCCGTAGGCCTATCGCAATTAGGCCTAGGCCTACTGCAGCTGCATGAGTAATTTTGTATAATTGTGGAAAGGCATTGTGGGAAGGCAAAAGGTTCAATGTTTGCTCCTTTTTCCTTCCCACAATGCCTTTCTACCATTGTGCAAAATCATCCGTGCAGTGTTTGCGATAAGAAGTTATGCCCTTGTTATGTCTGGGCTCGTTCTACATACATGTTCTGTGGCTTGGTCCCCAAGCAATAGCCCCACTAGTAGTGTGGCATGCACTCTCACTCCCGCTCCATCCTTAGCCACACATCCGTATACGTAATTTCGTGTTGGCGTACTGAAAATTTTCGGCGCACACACTTATCACCGTGGCCGCAATTTCTTTTGCACACAGAGATGATCCTTAGCCTCTCTGCTTTCGTAGCGCCATTTATTGAATGATTTCACTCACGTTGTTCTGGTATTTTCCAGTTTGAGACGATGAGGGGTCAAGTGACGTAATGTTCAACGACCTTATTTTAAAGATGGCGACTGTGAGAGCGAGCCCGTGAGATTAAATGGGTGAAGGCAAAAAGACCGGAAAATACCAGAACAACGTGAGTGGAATCATTCAATAAATGGCGCTAAGAAGGAAGAGAGGCTAAGGATCATCTCTGTGTGCAAAAGAAATTGCGCCCACGATGATAAGTGGGTGCGCCGAAAATTTTCAGTACGCCGACACAAAATTACGTATACGGATGTGTGGCTAAGGATGGAGCGGGAGTGAGAGTCCGTGCCACACTAGTGGGGCTAGGGCCCCAATTCAAGGGCACTGCCCGAGTGGAAAGAAGTGATTTGGCCTCATTACTGAGGGTAATGCCACAATGGCGTCGTAATGCTGTGGGGTTTTGGATTTGAATTTTTGTGGTGAAATGGTTCACAGATGTAAGAAAGCTATTAGGCGTAGGCCTAAATCAAATTTTCCCGTCAGCAAACCTGCTTAATCAGTTACGCCTAATCTACATCTAGGCCTATAGGCCTACTTCTAAAAAGCAGGATAACCAAGTTTCAGAGCGTGAGACAAAGTATATAAAAAAAATAATTAGATTTATGGTCACCAATTTCGCGCTTCCTCCCGTTGACTGTTGCTCCGTTCATGCCGTTTGTGTTTATCAGACTGCGCATGCGTCAAACCCACCAATGACCGTGAGCGCTTGCTTCACATCTTGGCTCGACCATTTTTGGTGGTGGGGGATGACATCTTGTGTTGTTTTCGTCGCGGGACTGTCCTGGCTGCTGCTGTGACCTGAAAACACATATCGGTCGAGATGCGTGACGTGCTGCGCCGTGTAGGTATAGCTTGGACAAATACTCATACCTCGGATGACTCATACCTTGGACAACTTTTACCATGGGCAACTCGTGCCTTGGACAACTCATACCTTGGACAACTCGTACCATGAGTTAAGACTACTCGTACCTTCATGTTCACAATTCATTTGTAACTTTCTTGTTCTTCCTTTTCACCATGATGAAGATCATATTTGACAAACACTTCAAGGAAAAATCTTCATAAATCTCCTGGAAAGATCTCGAGTGCCAGCATGATTTTTTACCTAGTACCTGACGCGGGCGTTGGGGCCATCGGTTTACGTGACTGATGTCGAACAACCTGACCGTTTACCAACTTAACTTCCTTTTTTATTTGATGAACATTTTTAGTGGGGGGAGGGACTTTACTAAACTTTAAATTCTGGGTTTTTTTGGGGGGACTTCAATTTATTCTTATGGCTATGGAAAACCATTATTTTACTGGAGGTATGAGTTGCCCAAGGTGTGACCCGGCAAAGGTATGAGTTGGTACATTTATGTTGAGTTGATGGTACGAGCTGTCCAAGGTACAAGTTGACCTGTTCCCAATGCCACGATGACATGAGTCAGATGAGGCCTGAACAATGCTGGGACACTTGGCAATACCTTAGGCTTGTACTTGTAGCTAATAAAGCATGGGTAATTTTGCACAGTGGTAGAAAGGCATTGTGGGAAGGAAAACAGGGCAGTTTACTCCGTTTTCCTTCCCACAGTGCCTTTCTATCATTTTGCAAAAGTATTAGTAATAAGGCTTAGGGCCTAGGCCGAACGTTATAGCCATATGCTCTCCGTCCCCTTCCCCCACTCCCCGGTCAGTGCCATTTGAGCATAAATAATGAGCCCTGTGATTGGTCACTGTGACCCCCAGCGTGCAGCAGCCAACTGCCATTTCAACAAGTCAGTCCAGTTATGGCAAAGTAGAATTACACACACATAGGCTTAGGCCTGTGGAACAGTGTAGACATCTGGGATTCTCGCAAAATGGCAGACACCATGTCAGTGAAAATAGTGACCATGGTGACGTACGCATACACCAGCCAGTCTGAGGATCAGGTTACACAATCTTTTCTTTGATCAGTACATATGTGCGTGCGTGCTCGTTGCAGTTGTTTTCATTTGCGTGGTGTGGTTGCTACGTGTACACGTACCCGTAATTTTCTGAAACTCCCGGATGTCCGCGCTGCCCCAGTCGGAAAGTGGCAGCAGCCAATTTCCATACCTTGCGTATCGATTGCAGCTGTAGTCAACCATTTGGTAACGGCTTGTCTTCACAAGTACATACACTGTATGTAAACTGCATGACTCTCGAATGCTGATCGGGAAATATATGCACCTTTTATTTAAAATCAGCGTGGTTTTGGCCTTTTTTTGGTACAAAGTACGTAGGTGTGTAAGCTACCAAACATAGAACTCTTGAAAGGAATGGAGCAGCATTTCTATGGGTACATAACCACCACAAAATCCTTGTTCATGCTCTGTTTTTATGGGAGCGGGGCAGACATCAGACACCACAGTTTTGAGGGTTTGCATTGTAGAATATACATGTATGTTTGCAGGAGTGCATCGTAGACGATGCACCACAGTATTTTGCAGGATATCTGTACAAAATAGATTTCTTTTTAAACATGTGTCCATTTAGGACTGGACACACCAAAAAATCGTGTGACATTTCTGATTTTTAGTTATTCAATCATTTTGTCGAGAAATGCAATGATGATCTGTGACAACCTTAAAAAAAAAAAAGGAAAGAGACTCAAGTTTTTCAATGATATGTTGGCAATGTGCCTTGTGTGCATCCCGTGTACGCGCCCCTTTATTTTAGAGCATCCTATGGGCTCTGTTGGGTTGAAGGTGGAGATGATAGTGTAATCATGACAATGCTCGTGATGTTTTGAAGGTGAATTCAACGCATTTGACGTTCATTTCAAGTTAGTGTTAATTCAAATTGGCCAATGAGAGAGTTTTTGGGTACACCATAACCAGACCCTCCCCACACATACATGACATACATAAACAAGCCTGTGTAAACCCAGCCAATCCTGGAACAAATTGTGGGGACACTTGGCAATAGCCATATTCTCTCCAGCCCCCTCCCCCACTCTGCTAGTCAGCGTTGTCATGTCCAGCTGAAGTGCAAACCTGGTGCATAGACCCAACATTGAAAGGGTCTGGGGGGTTGGAGGCCCAACGAGATTTGTCCAGGATTACAGCATGCCTAGCTATGAGTATGAATGATGCTGGGCATGTTCAGCATGTCCACGCAGTCTATCGGTCCCTGAGTTGATGAATGGATTTTATTCCAAGGCAAATCAACTGAGGATGGAGTACAAAAGTTTCAAAATTGCGTTGAACATATACATTGGACATGTACATGTATATTAACTTTTAACCCATCATTTATGTCACATCATTAGTGAAATTGTGAATAGGCCTGCGTGTAGGCCTAAATCCAGGAGAAAAAAAAACAAAAGCGGAAACCTTTGATCTAAATAAAGGAATATGGTTGAAATGGAAAGAATAATGATTATTGTAGAGAATAGAGGTACGCTTTACTGGTATAAATGGAGATCAAATGTACAATGTATTATGCCCAACTTGTGATCACACCTGTCACACCTGCGCAGCACCATTGTGTACAATACATGTATGTGTCATTTTTGATATTCTAGGTTAGATTTTGTTTTGTAATATTCTAGGAGTGGTTGGTTCCGTACTGAAGTATGCAACAGTGAAGTAGACTCTTGCCTTGTTTCCATTAATGTGACTTTGAAATGTCTACCAAATCAGAACAGTGTAAGTACATGTAACACGTTTAAAAGATCCAGTGCGTATATAGTGTCCCTTGTGGTTACATTTATATGATCCAGGTATTTACTTTGTGGATTATGATTGGACAAAAATAGCACATGATAAAAAAGGAAAGAGTTCTATGTATGGACAACTCTTCATGCCCCTGTAAACAAACCTGAAGACTTGTTTGATTAAATCTAAGTGTTTTCTAAGTAAATGCTGTGACATTTTCTCTGCTAAATTTCACTTTTTAGGACGTTATCACTTTCTGACCGCTGTTACAACATTTGAAGGGAAAATTAGCGTTTTTCATATATGGAACTCTCACCCCCCCCAAAAAAAGCCAGTTTCTGAAAAAGTCAAGGGGTCACTCAGCTTAGTGACAAAAAATCTACTGAATCAATACGTACATCATTTATGCACCATCTTCTGTAAAGACTCAATTCATTATCTACCTGTATACGTGTACAATGCACATCTTCCTTTTCACCAATTTACGCAGGTTTCATGTAAGATTTTGTTTGTCATTTGCAATTTTCTCTCATTGACAGTTTCGGCTAAAATCCGTAACTTGACGGATTACCAGAACCGGATCTTGCACAACATAGCCCCCTTGCCGACAGGGACTGACATTGCCAATACATTGCGGTATTTCATACACACACTCAGAAGGTACATGTATGTTCAAATTCAAATATGGAATTTCACCCACTGTGTTAACCACTTGGTGTTGGGGTTTCCGGTACTGGACTCCTTGGTTTTGTATAAATAGCCGGGCTGCCCGAAATCAGACAAAGAGGCTGGGCCTTGTAACAAAAGACTGTACTTGGAACAAAAAACTTGCTGCTGGGAATTACCATCATTTTTCAGCTGGCATTAGCGGAGGTAATCTGTCATTGTTTTGAAACAGTATACCACAGTTATCACTGTGGACAAAAGTGCCCCAGCACTCCAGCGATGAGCGATACAGTACCGCTGCACACTCATCCGGCTGCATTTGAAAAGATGCCACTGGGCCAATTTCGGGAACAAAGCAAATTACGCAACACTGCGCAATCTAGGCTGTCTTTACTGGGCCGCAGGCCTGGCTGCAATACTAGAGCATCAGTGAAGGTTGCCTGTCAGATTAGAGTAGCCATCAAACAGTCATTTGTGTGGGTGTAAACCTTCAGTAAATGAAGTTATAAATTCTTGATGATGATGCACGATTACTCAGAAGAGCTCTTGTAGTGTGCTTGAATGTGTACTGTAATGAGATGGTAAAATCTTAAATGTTGAAAGCTTTGCAACAAGAGGAACGGTTCTTTCAATCAAGGCATGTTTGGTATTGTGTATATCTTTCACTTAGATGTCGGAATGTCTCTATAATTGACATTTTCTGGCATTTGAATGTTTGTTTTGTTTTGGTAGCATCTTGAAAGAGGCTCCTGCTGACCTAGGTGATGTGAAGCATTCTGCCCGGCGGAGGCTGAACCCCCGACTGCCCCACTACCCTAGCCTGGACTACCTTTGCCTCTATGAGACCCTAGACAGCCTTATTGAGATTGTGCCCAGTGTGCAGTATGGCCAATCAGGTAGGGAAACATTAGTTTTTACAATATTTTGTCTCTTGTTTTTAAAATGTTTTGTCTCATTGATCGATGCCAAACACTTTGGCAGTAATCCTGAGCAAGTGATAGGAAAAGAATTGTAAATAATCACGACACTGAAAATGCTCATAGCAGTGAAGTGTTCATGAACTAAATCTTTGGATACATTTAACATTTGCTGGCAGGAATCCTGCAAGGTACTGTACATAACTCCATATAATCTTAACTTTGTGTCTTATCACGGTCTTATGTTGAGGTTTAGCTGCAAGAACATCGCGGAGGTATCAATTGTCATTAAATCATATTGACATCCATTACTAACTTAATCAGCACATTTTTCTCCAGATGTACCCATTGCACCTGAATGATTAAACATTGGCAGGCTGCACAGGGTGCCATGATTCAAAGGAGGGGATTTGTTTCTTTAATCACTTGTGTCTGTTAACTGTATTTTGGTTCAAGCACGTTCATCTATTTGTATATTTTACTTGAGATTTTAGAGTTGCTGTACACTTGTGCTAATTGTGAGAGCTAATTGACTAACTTCCAGGATGATTGGAAGTCTCAAGAAATACAAAGTTTTAACCTTTACTTCTGATTACTTTCTGGTCATTTGCAGCGAATTTTGCTTATTAGTTGAAATGTATGCAACTTTTGTAAATTTTGATCCTGAATATCCGTTGTGACATGACAATTTTATATTCATTTTCATTTTGCATAAGGTACACACATATATATAAACTGGCCTTTATTTACCAAATGATGGGTGTATCAAATTGTTTTCCATCTTTGTCAAATTCATGCAATATGCAGTATGTTGTCTTCCATTGAGGGTATGTATGAAGGATATGCATGTATGTATATATCTTAACAAGTTTGATATAGATGTTTGGGATTGTTTTAAAACATGATGTTTTAGATGTACATAGATGTACATGTACATTTATATTAATATATTGATCGTTTTATTTACATGAAGTCCTTTCAGCCTCTGACAGTTAATCAGACACAAACATTCGTAATTACTTGATGCCTGTTCAATTGTACCATTGCTGTGAGATTTTGCATCACAGGGGAACGGCCAGGACTGGTCTACGTGTATTTCCCCCGATTACCTAACCTTGATCCTACCAAGCACTAGGATGGTATCAAGTTCCAGGTGGTTCCTATATGCACCTGTAGCACGGGAGATGGAGGAAGTGGAGTCTACCTGACTTCAGCATCTGCGGTCCATGTAGTTTGTTGGATTTTGTTTGTAGAAATTTTTATTTGCCTTTTAACCCCTTAACGGCGGGAATTTCTTGCCGAAAGCCAAGTCCAAGAATTACAGCCTTGCTTGGCCACGAAGGTCACCTGCCAAACCGCAAATTCTAGGTTTGTCGCCCTACGTGCTCTGGCATGCGGCTCTACTCACCCTTCCACATGCCCGTTGCCTCTTTTCAAAGTGGGGACTATTGTGAAGCTGGTGATTATGATGCAAATTCGGTCTTTTCATTTCTGGGCTACGCACAAAGACCAATTACCATATATACAAGAGCCAGGGTCTGCCTTCTTTCACCGTGTTCGCTGGAGCGTGGGTCGAGAATAATAGCTGAAAAGCGGGCTGAGGATCTCAATTTCTACGGCGTGTCTAGTCACCTCTCGGCACGAAGGGGTTAAGTTGAATCATGTCCTTGGTTTACTTACACATACATGTACATGTACCATTAGCTATTCATGGTACAACATGCAACTCATCTCAAGTTGCTTTCAGAGGGTTGCTTACGTGTTTTATTTTGTTGAGTTTGTGGCCATACGTGTACATGTAGTTATAATTGGAGTCTTGTACCAACATGTGATATGATCCGCGAAAACCTGTCACAAAGGAAAGTGTTAGCTTTTCAGCAAATGGCCCTCAAATACTGATGTTTCTGTTTCCACCTTGGTTTGAATTGCACCCTCACCGGCTTGTGCGTGTGCGGATTACATGCAAAGACTGAACATTCCAACATAGATTGGCTGCATGTAGTCTGGCCAACCCACGCCAAACATGCATGAACCTGCGCTAGCGTGCGTTGAGTGCTTACCAAAGAACTGTCGGTTCTACATAAAAACATGCCCTCACTTGTTTCTACTCAGAGCATATTATACACGTACATTTCTACACAGTCCTCAATAAGCATCTGCATGGATTTCAAAAGATAGATATGCTGTGTTTTTTTGCTCTTTTGTTATTCACTGGCGCATTGAAATAAAGAATTATTTAATCATAACTATTCCCACATTGAGTGCTCAGTTGCTTACTTGCCTGTAAAGTGTCATGTACGCTACATGTATATGTACATGTAGCTTAGAACTGCTGCATACAAGAGCCAACTGTTCTTTGCTTCAGTAGAGACCACCCAGAAAAAATTTTGATCAGTGACAAGTTGACAACGCACTCACTCCCACACTTTAGTTGTGGGGACATACTGTACACTCGATATTTCACCTACATGTATTTTGTGGGGATGGAAAACGTTGTGGGGACTCAGAAATGTCCCCAAAACTCAGTTCAAATTTCCCTAACAAAAGAACTTGTCCCCTGAACTTGGTGAATGCCTACCCACACATACACTCATTTACTCCTCTTCTGGACTGCAAGCATGGACTGGTTGCCTGTTCTGTAAGATGGTCTCTCCCTGTTCTGGCTGATGGAATGAAGTGGCAGCAAGGCTTGGCGGTATGTTTTCAACACATAATTGCAGATTCAGGGTGAAGCCAGTACCTGATGACACCTGTAACAGTACAGCATACATGTGTTGCCAGTAGGACTGAGAGATCAAGGTGGTCGAGTTTAGCTGGTTGTACGATGATGGTATTTCAAGGAACTGTAGTCTGTTAGTTTCACTATAATTGTTCATTGATGCCAGTACGTGTATTGAAAACGTGTTTGTATATTGACCATTTTTAGAACCTGCACTGAACTGGAGGTGAAGTCCATTTATCCATCTGGATCAGAGTTGACTCGGTTTCTTTGAAGAACTGAGACTGTAGCAAAATGATAGACCTGTTGTATCATTACAGCACATTTTATTTATTTAATTGAAGTAAATTGTGGAATTGTTAAAGAAGTCTTATGTACAATTTCTTCTTTTCTTGAGTCTTGAATTTTTGATAAGATATTCATCCACCGGACTGATTCCTGTTGCAGTGATCAGCAACTCATCCATTATCACAGAGCCATTTACCGGTACCTCAGTTCTAGGCAGTTGGACTGGCAGAGTACCGATACATGTACATATTAAAGCTGCATGGTTTCCAATAGTCCTTAGTGTCACCCGTTCTACTGGTACTCAATTGTGTGCTCCGTATGAAAGTCTGATACATGTGGGCATACAAATATTATGCAACTCGGTGTATCGGCCAATCATAGCCATTACAAAGTCATTTGCCCCCCCTCCCAGATGGTGATGGAAGATGTCAGTTGGACACCAGTTATCAGCTGATTCAAGGAATTAACCACTTTCTGCCGGGGACTCCGGAATCGGAGACGTATGGTTTATGTGTATGGCCAGGGTTTCCGAACTCAGACAAAGGAAACAGGGCCCTGTAACAAAAGACCGTACTCCGAACAAAAGACCAGGCTGCTGGGATTTATCGACATTTTTCACTTTCAAAAGTGGTGATAATCCAGCCTTGTTTTGAAACCGTATACGGGGTTTGGGGCATTGAGAGCAAGCAGATTACCACCGGGGACAAAAGCGCTCCACCACCGCTGCGATGAGCCACACAGCATCCCTGCACGCTAATCTGGCCCCTATTGAAAAGAGGTCAGCAGTGCTTTGAGCCACGTTCGTGAACAAAAGAAAGTTACATAACGCCGTACAATCTGGGCTCTTTTTACAAGGCTGCAAGCCTGGCTGAAACACTTGGGTGTCAATGAAGGTCACTTGTCAACTAAGAGTAGTGCCTAAAGATTACTTCGTGCGGCTATGAACGACTGTTAAATGAAGTGATTAATTTTTGAAGAATTTTGAAAACGGAAAAAATGATAGTCATGCCAGCCCAGCATCATCAACATTGAAAAATGCCCCGGCATGAAGTAGTTAAAGAAACCTGTGCTCTGCTGATATGGCATGCATGAGAATTGATCAACTTCAGCCTTATAGTTCATTTCTGATGATCAAATGGATTCAGCCAGACACAACAAGAATTCAGCTCACTTTTTCTAGCGAATAATTTTGAAACTTGTGAGAACAACAGTGGAGGAAAACAGAAAAACATTTTCACCAGGCACTGACTCTGACCTTACTGCTTGCATGAGCTATGCTTTGTAGCCAAAGGAACAATGGCAGATGTCTGTTTATTGTCAAAATTGGGAGGGAGGTGAGTGCGAGTTCTTCTTGAATAATCAATCATGGAATCTGCCTGCATGTAATAAATGTTTATCTGCAAAGTTTAGCAGATTATATTAAACACCGGCTCACAGAGAGAATGGAACATTGGAAGGATTGTTTTCAAGTTAATGGAAACCCCAGTTCTGGAATAGTTGTTGATTTCCTCAGTGGTGACAAGCGGACTGAATTTCATTGAGCCACTGTTTATTATTGTAATTAAACGTTTTGTTTAAAGTTAAGTTTAGTTTAAATTTATTTCTCATTAATGCAAACTCTTTTCTTTGATCCTTATTACTTGTGGTGGTTTTGGCCACAAAATATTTTCCAGATGTTGCTCATTATTCATTGATCGTTTGAATAAAATGTTGAACTTTAGGAAAACGTTGTCCTTGTTCCTTCAGATCCTCATTAGTTGTAGTGGCATCACCATAAATAATGTGTTTTGTAAATTGAATATTACGTAACAGGATGTCCTAACTACACAGGAAGCAAAATCACCTGTTAGTGGCAACTCGCACCTACAGTTGCTTGTGATGGTTTCTTCCGTAATTGAGTAATCTTGTCTGGAATTGATGCTGAAACATTTTTGACAAGAGTGCTTGATCCAGTTTCAAACTGCCCACAGTGCTCCAAGCAGTATTGGAAGACAAGAGATTTTCATGGGTAGAGTATTACAATAGAGGGCCTGCACAGAGGGCCTGCATGGAGCACCCTCCCAGAACACACGTTTGTTAGTTAGATTTAATGACAGTGAATGCACAAAAGTTTACTCAGGCCTATCCCAGAGTAAGAAAGAAATGCCCTCTAACATGAGGTCATACGCAGGGTGTCTGTCAATGAACAAAAATCACTTTCATCTGTTCAAAATTCCTTCAATTGTGTCTACTTACAGTTCCTTGCTCTGCACACTACTTTTTTTTGGTAGCCAGGCACCTTTGTTACGTTGCCTTAATCCATGCTAGGGACCTGGACTTTGTAAGGGTTGCCCAGCAGATTAGGATGGAGTGACTCTTGTCTAGTAGAGATTATTTGCATTTGAATTACTTGCCTTTTGGTGTAAGGGAAGGACACTCCCTTGGATTCCTTCTAGTGGAAAAGAGCATACACATGTACTTAAATGTTGAAGACTCATAGTTGGGTGCTGGTAAGGGCATCATGTCTGTTGATTGATTGAGTTGATTTACAGTAGTTACTTATTGTATTGATTGCCAAGGTGGCTCAAAATGCAACATGTTTTCTGTTGCTGAAGTACTGGTGGATGTTGTAAGTTAGTTTGTTTACATGCATTGATGTACCTCTTACCCCATGTCAACAGTGCCTTTGTATTCCCTTAACTGGTACTGTTTTTGATAGTATAATACATGTATGTAAGTGCTGGCTCTCATGAATGGCCACTAAAAATTAATTGAGGATTGCATCTTTTATTTGATTGAACAACTAGTTCAATTGTACAATATGGCCAAGAAATTTGTAGGACTAATGTTGATTGGAAGTATTCACTGTTTTTTTTTCCCATTGAATCCATACTGCAAAATGTGTGAATTGAGTATTTTTTCTTGCAATAAATGCTAAAAGCCAGTTTGACTTCGACAGTTGATGTTATTTTGTTTATGCTCCCTCTGCTGGTAGATTCCTAATTAATCAAGGATTTTGTTACAGCAGGGTCGTATGGTTCCAGATGCTTCTTACTAACAAGCATTTACAATAAAGAAATATTGAACTTGAAGAAGAGCCTCGTGCTGTTTGTTGAAAGCAGTATTTCCACAAATTATGATGCACTGGCACAATATACATGTGCCTTTGTTGCCTACACCTCCATTGCTATTTGCCCCCTCGGGTGTACAAAACTCATTGACCCTGTCTCAGCAGGCAACAATTGATTTTCTATACCAAGGTAATACTAGATTTTTAAATGCGTGTCAAAATGTATTTTATTTCACTAAAATTGTCCACCAGCAAAGTGTTCACATGTAGTTAAACAACTTCAATAAAATTGAATAATTGATGGTAATATCATCTTTTGCCTCGGTACTTCCCCAAAAATTTTAATTCTGTCATGAGTAACATCTAAAACTGTGAGGTCTCCCCTGTGCCTGTCATGCATGTGATGATGCAGAATTCTGAGCCACCGTTTTCTTTGTGTTGATGCTGTCCCACGCAAAAATCAACTTTTTAAATTTTTTCATAATTAGTTATTGCTTATGATTTGAAATGAATTTCATCTTTATAAGAAGATATCTGTATGTAGCATTTTTTTTCTTGAGTCCTCTTTGCTGGTGTCGGTTTTATAAATTGTTCTTTTCAGATTCTGCTTGTTGCCAGTTTAATGGATGGATGCTGATAATAAATGACAAACTTTTAATTTTGTTCATTATTTTGGTAACTTCTGAGTATATCAATAGATCTACAAAATACAGACATGTTGAACTTGAAGAAAGGCGCATGCAGTCTGTACTTTGGGTGTTTGATAGTGTAACATTTTCCATAAATTGTGATGCACATGTACAATGTGACATTTTTGCATAAAAAGGCATCTGCTCAGGATGAAAAACGTCTGTTGCACTGATTTGCTACTCATGCATCATATCCATCACAGAGTCTACTGGAATGCAGTTGTCTTTCATTGTGTCTTCTATTTGGACCAGTGAGGCCGTGTCAGAAACAAGCTTCCAGCTTCCAGAGCTACGGCTAAGTCTACTGTCTATGCGTCTCCACGCATTTTCAATGGAGTGAAGACCTAGACCTAGCTCTAGACAAGAGATTCGGATGGAGCCTAAGTTGGCCGGATGATTGGTTGCAGATTATTAACAGCAGCTGACAGAGATCCGATAATGATCATGGGCTGATGAGTCTCTATGGTTATTGACAGAAGGTCAAGTTCTGGAATTATTGATATAGTTTTTTGATGGTGACAGAAGCTGACTGAACTTTATCGAGGAACTGTCTTTGGATTATGATAAAACAAAGTGTTTGAAATTATTCTTAAATTTAGTGATGTGGTTGGAGATCATATGCAGCAGAAGCTGACGGAGAGCCAGTGGAGAACATGCGGAGGAATGTTTCAAAATTAATTGTTATTGCTGGGAAATTGAAATAAAAATGAATTTTACAGTAAGATATGTTTGTCATTGTTTTCTTGTCATCTTTTCTTAATTTTTTGGTCCAATTTTTTCCAGATGCTACTTGTAACCAGTTTCATGGATGGAGTATGATAATAAATGACAGACTTTGTGATTTCGTTCTTCCCGTAGCTTATTAACATCTATAAAAATACAGAAATGTTGAATTTGAAGAAATGCCTCATACATGTTCTTTCAGTACTTTGAGTGTTTGATAGCAGTTGACAGGTTCCACAAATTATGATGCACATCTACAGTGTGACATCTTCGCGTAAGCAAGGCAACTGTTCTGGTTGAAATGAAAGGATATAACCTGTCAGACTCACTGCTGTTGTAGTGAGCAGCAACTCATCCATCACTTCAATCACAGATAAGAGACTGTGACCAGTAATTTTGAACTATCTGCAGACTATTTCAAGTCATGCCATTGCTGGGACAAACTGCCAAGTTTCTGGATATATCTTTGCTAGATGTTGATCCCACGTGACTGTTTCTCATCTCTCTATTTTGCCGAAGATATTCATTTTACTCTGTGAAGTGGTACATTGTAACTCACGTCCATGGTTCTTGGACCTGATGAGTGACTCATTCTATCATAGCTGGTGAAGTAAATCAGCTGTGAGTTGGTTCCTGAGTGTTCTTACCAAGAGCTGATGACCTGGATGTGACATTGGGAAATGGTTGCAGGCTTTTCTTAGCAGAAGCTGTGAGTTGATGATCGATGGACATTTCTGGAACTGATGCTCGACCATTTCAACCACGATGCCTGTTGAAGTTCCAGACTGCTGGCAGAGTTTTCTCAGCAACATTGGAAGACAACGTAGTTTCATGAGTAGAGTACGACAAAGAATGACAGCAGTACATCTGTCAAAGAGCATTGAAGTTGAGTCCTGTGCGTGTGCTTATTTCGTTGGATCTCCTGCTTGAACTCGCCGATGAGTGAGTTACGTGTACAACATGGTTGTTGACGTGGTTTTGTCTGTAAGATTCTTTTTCAGATGCTGCTTGTTCAGTTTCATAGATTGAGTATACATGTAATAATAAGGGAATAAATATGTGCTAGGCCAGTCTGGCTCAGGAGAATGGACGTGACTCGGCTCGGGCATAATCAGCATTCATTCTCGTGAGCAAGGTTAGTTTAATGCTGGCCAAGCACATAGTTATTCCCATTTATGAATACCTGGGATTCAGAGGTGTTTGGCCCAAAGACTGTGCTGGTTTTGTTGGGGGCACTGGCTCGGCGGCCTTGTTCCTATTGCATGGCTCCTTATTTCAGGTACCATGTAATTAAACACGGCCAACTATGACTTGCCCCTTTCTATGATGCCCATTAACAGTACCATTTTGTCGGCTTGGTGCTAGTTTTTGCTCCATTCTGTAATTTTGCTTGGCTAGGTATTTGTAATATTTCGCTTTGCTTGTCAATGATTTGGCTTATCTGTAATAGCTGGTGTTTGCATGAGAAGTTAAAGTTGCTAACAAACAAACTTTTAATTCTGCTTTAATTCATTCATTGTCCTGCTGATTTCAGTTATCAGTTCAATTTTGCTTTAAATGTATTTCATTAGCTTTGTCTCAGCCTGATGTCATTTAAGCATTCTTGTTCTTGTCCTCTTTTAAAACTTTACCTTCTGCTGTACGCTGGCCATACGCGACAGTCCTGTAAGGGTTAAGGATATATTATGGGTATGTTTGTGAATTTTGTTGGAGATCAATTGTGAAATGAGATCCCAAGTAATTTTGGGATGTGAAGTATTTCCTGGATTAGCTGATGAGAGATCCAAATTGTAAATACAGTTTGTGTTCATCATCTGGGAGTGGATATGACATTGTAAAGATAGGCAAATTGTATTTTCTCACAGATACCGTTCTGCTTATATTTCCATATAAAGTTTAGTATATTTGAAGAAACCTTGAGTCGTTAGTCTGAGTTCTTTATTCTTCTCTGTATTTTTTTCTCCATAAATTGTATTGTTCGGTTTTCCTTGAATCTACATGTATGGAGGGTATTTTGCAGATTGTAGACTATGGCACTAGTGCAAGAAGGAGGTCGCACAGAAATTGAAGAAGGGATTGTTGACAGAGAGGTCTTAGCCGAAGCTGAGAGCAATCCACGAGAGAACTGTGGGCAGAGTCAGTGTATTTTCAGTGGCCTAGATGGAGACCTGATTAGAGTGAATTCCAGAGTACTCCTTTGTGAACGAGTACCACCTCAATGGCAAAGGAGGAGGAGATCTGACTGTAATGCGTGCCTGGCATCCATAAAGATGGAACACTCTGATAAATGTTGCTTGCTGTGCTCTATGTGCCATCAAAGGGTTGTCGTTGCTGTGCCACTGATTGTTTTCACACACAGCCCTTAGCTTGAGGAATATTGCTATTGCTGTATTATGGTACTTCCTTTTGTTTGCTGGCATATTAATTGAAATAAAAGGAGATTATTTCTTTGTGACTTTCTTTTTGGTATTTTTTGGTTAGTTTTGTCCATTTACACTATCTGGCTCTTCGTCTTAAGCAGCTTTCCTCTGTCAAGTGTTCTTTTGTCTTGTTCAGCTCTGTAATGTCTCATTTGTTTTTCGTTTGTTCAATTTTCCTGTTGTAGTTTTTCATTGCTTTTTATGTTTACTTTACCAATAATAGGATGATTTTACTTCTCTTGATTTTGATTAGTTAAAACTGTATTCTTTTTATCCATGCTTCATGAATGAATAATTTGTTATTGTTGGCTAGGGTCTTGATGTACACATCACCTTGATGACAGTTGTTAATCTTTTATATTATTACTGACAAGCACTGCTGAATCTTTTATAATGCTTTAATATTGGAAATGTCTGAAGATCTGAAATAAACAAGGAATAAAATATAATATTTAGTTTTGGGTTCTCAGTTGTTAGTTCTCAGTCTGTCAATATCGGTTGTGATACACATGTACATGTAGTATTAACAAATTTCATTAAATATATTTTCCAGGATATACATGTAGAGAAGATGTACCATGGAACTCAAAGGCCAGTCATTTATCTCAGTGCATTTCATCTTAGCCTCTGTTTTACCCTGATTCATATTTCAGACTGCTACTGCACTCAAAATAGGGCCTCATGTGGTTGTGACTGAATCATAAAAATGAGTAAAGTAATTGGCATTTTGCAGAATGTATGTATTTCTTTCAGGTGCAGATTTGAAGCTGGTAGGAGGTGCTAACTTAGACCCCCAGTTGGAATGATGATAGAGCAGTTTCTAGATGGCACCTGTCAGCAGTTTAGTTAATGAAAATGAGGAGTTTTTCTTAGTGTGGCCTGCATGAAGGGCTCACAAACCTGCATTGAATGTGATGTGTTTTGGATGGAGTACATGTACATTACCAAGACTGATGTCATGAGTATTCAGAGGCAGTAGCTCAAGTCACACACTCAATGTGGTCTCGCACCATGACTGAGTACAACCTGGCCATTGATGACAGCTTCGCATCCTGTCGAGTCTGATGGAGTACATGTACATGTTTGTTACCCAGACTGATGCCATGAGTATTCAGAGGCAGCAGTTCAAGTCACAGACTGGATGTGGTCTTGGACCATGACTGAGTACAACCTGGCCATTGACAGCTTCTCATCCTGTCGAGTCTGATGGAGTACATGTACGTTACCAAGACTAATGTCATGAGTATTCAGAGGCAGCAGCTCAAGTCACAGACTGGATGTGGTCTCGCACCTTGACCGAGTACAACCTGGCCATTGACAGCTTCTCATCCTGTCGAGTCTGATGGAGTACATGTACGTTACCCAGACTGATGTCATGAGTATTCAGAGGCAGCAGCTCAAGTCACAGACTGGATGTGGTCTTGGACCATGACTGAGTACAACCTGGCCATTGACAGCGTCTCATCCTGTCGAGTCTGATGGAGTACATGTACGTTACCAAGACTAATGTCATGAGTATTCAGAGGCAGTAGAGTTTTTGTAGGACCTGTGATGGAGTGATGACATGAAATGAGAAACTTTCTACTCTACATGTATTAAAGTTAGTTACTGTAGTATTTTGATGTATTGCAATAAAGATTGTTGAAATGTAAGAAAATCTCAAACCACCTTTGCTCTGAGCTCTCAGTGCTATGCTTTCAAAGATCTGACCTAAAATAATACAAATTGGCTGCATGACCTTCCAGATAAAAAGCATTAGACTTGTTTTTTTATTTTGATTTTCTCACAGACCAGTCTTTTTATCGATTTATACATTGCATGGTGTTACATGTACTTATCAGTGTGCTTCATCTAAGTTTTCAGACTATTTGACCAGAGCAGCCTGCTGTGGACGAGATTCATTAGGAGGTGATGCAGATGGAGTTCTGGGCTGATGCAGATATTTTCAGAGAACCTCGTGTTGTACCGGAACTGGGATGAAGTGACCACTTGAAACGAGAAACATGCTATTCTATGTGTTTTTAAAGTTACTGGTAGTGACTGTTCTTGTATATTTATATTTATTGAAATAAAGAGACATTGAAGTGTAAGAAACGAAATATCTCACAAAGTCTTTGAGCTCTCAGTGCTTGTGCTTTGAAAGTTTTGACCTAAAAATAATACACATTGGCTGCGTAGCCATTCTCATTTTCATTTTCTCACTAACCAGACTTTTTTATCATTGAATTGCGAGTACATGTGTAGACATTACATGTACAGGATGCATGAATTGCTTGGCTACATGTACATTGTATTCACAAGTGTACCTCGTTTAAGTTGAACAGAGCAGCTTGCCATGGACCCGTTACATCAGGTACTAATGCAGATTTTTTCAGAGAACCTTGATGGAGATGCAGCTTTAAATTTGGAGCTGACATTTTGCAGTGGAATTTGTTACAATAGTTTCTTTGAAGGACATCATTGGAGTGTTATGAGGGAAAATGTTTTGACTATTGTTCCAGGCGCACCTTCACTGATGAGTGGCAATAATAAATTGTACAGTGCTGACTCAAGTCCTGGCTTACTTGGTCACTTTGTCATAAATTATGTACAATGTTGTTCATCTATGAATTTGTTGCGTGTATGCTAACGTTTGATTGCAGGGACACTTTATGCATGGAACATCCCAGACTTGTATGATGATACTAGTATGTTAAGCTGAAACACAGAACTGTAAGCATTGACTCATTTTGTTTTCTTTTACTGAACTTTTAGAGTACTTTTAGCTTGAGAGGAATATGTAGCATGGAACTGGTGACCTTGCATTCAGCATAGGGAGCTGGCAGGTTTCTTTAAAACAGAGTTTAACAGAGGACTCTGTGCTCTGCTTTCTGATTCCAATAACAGTTTGTTGATAACGACTTATTGAAACAGGAAAAGTGAGAATTTTTATGATATTCTCACTTTGAAACCTAATATTTCTGGAGTGTTTGTCCAGGTTATGAGTGCAGTATACTTTTTTCAGTCGTTGATATGGGATGTTAATACAATAAAGCATTTTTAAAAATTAAATTTTTGTGCCATCATTTCTTTGAGTCCTTAATCCTTGTGATTTATTTATCCAAAATAATAATGAAGTCTGATGTCCCCCATGTCTGCAACAGACAGAAGTACATGTAATGTACAAGAAACACCAACAGGTTCATTTTGCTCCAGCAAGCAGCAGTAATCAACGTCAGTAATTTATTAAATTCAGTTTGTGATCTTGGAAGGTGCCCGTACTGGCATGTATGAGTGTGCATGTATAGGAAATTTCAGTACATGAATTTAATTGTGAAAACCTGATTAAATGAGAGACTTCATTCCTGTGGGGCTGCCAGTGGAAATGACTTGCAAAGCTGATGGCAGAGTGGTGTCAGTATGAGACGGAAATGGTAGCAGAGGTTTTCCACTGGAAACTTAGCTTCGTTGAGTAGCTGTACGTGGAGGCATGTTACTATAAGAGATACATGCTTCATTTTTAGTTGAATGGTGTACACATGTATTTCAATGTTTTCTGGGTATGTTTTTAAACTGAGAGTTTTCATGCAGTGCTTCCTCAAGAACAGTTGCATACGTGTACATGTATTTCACCTGTACATGTATGTACAGGTATCCTTTGATGGACACATAAAGATGTATGCAGATGTATCTATCTTGGTGAAACCAAACTGTATATGTAGGTGTACATTTATGTTGAGTGCTGTGTTTTGTATTTGCTATTTATAATACAAAGTTTTCACAGTGTGAGAGAGATTTTGCAGATTACATAATTTTTTAAAGATGTATTTATTATTTCTTTTGCATTGGGAGATGTTAATTTTAAATAATGGGTTCTCCCCACGTTTTCTGCAGAGATGACAGCATGTCAGACTTTATTGGAACTTCTTGGACGTTGTAGATTTTACAGTACATGTATATTGATTTGCCTGTTTGGTTGATGCCAGATCTTGGCCAGGCCATTCAGCAGCTGTTTGGCTGCATTCTTTGGTTCCTGGAACCTGAGATTGTGGACACCATTCCCCACACTGTGGCCTCCACACTGGCCATATTCCCTGCTGCCCTACAGAAGGAGACGGTGGATCTGCTCTGCACCACCTTACTCCCAATATGTCTGTGTAAGTTCTCTAGTTCCGTCATCAAGGAACAAGTTTATACTCTTGAGCAACTGTGCACTACTTCTGATAACACACCATTTGATAAAAATTGAACTAGTCTATTTAATTTGTACCACATTGCTGGCAACAAGCAGTTGCAGCTACCAGTGATATCTAGCACAGATCGTAGTAAATCTTAGTCATATTACTAGTCCTGGCATGCCACAAGTAATATGGCATGAATGATTCCACATGTCACAGTTCTTGTGAAAGCATGTACATTGTACACTGTATCAAGCGTGACTTCAGGTGGGATGACTTTGAAGTTGGTGGTGATCATCTTGAGAAGACTTTAAACATTGTCCCAAAATAGGATCTTCTCTAAAGGAGAAAATTTTCCATATCAACCTGCTTTCTTAATCATATACTGGCATGCAATTAACCTCTGAGGTTCATGGAATATAAGTTCTATGGAAAGGGGCATGCTGTAATATTAAGTACATGCATCAAGAATCCAAAAGTTTCTCCAGTTTCATCATAATTTTCTTTGTTTCTTGATCCCTTTTCCATCCTCACTCTTTCGCTTTGTTTTAATTAATAGCTGAAGTTCAGTCCATTGAGGGAGACACATATGCATCTATGTCAGTGTCAGCTGTCATCATGTTGGTCCTTCAGCACTGCAAGAACAAAGGTAGGAGGAGGACGTTGGCTCCCAAGTTTTTTCTTGTGAATGAAGACATGCGTGACTTAACCCAACAAAATGATTCAAGGGAGCCACTTTTGAGTTGCAGTCTTTTGAAGGAACCTTGCACTATGAAGAGGAGGTAGAATGTTGTCGTTTCCATCCACGATGTCCGTTTTCATAAGTGTGTTCTATCTTATGCAAACAGGAATGCAGATTTGCTCTCTGTAGCAAAATGCAGCACATGCTTGCTATTGTAGTGGTAGAGAGTAGAAGATTCCAAATCAAGCAGTGGACCCAAAAGTACATGTGGGAAAGTAGGAGTTTGACTTACGGTACCAATTTAAGGATCAAGCATTTTTTTCATTGCCCTTAAACTGTTGCGATTGCAAATGGTACAAAAAAGATAATCTAGAATGTAAACATCCTGCAACAGGTTTACAAGTGACATTTACTCACATGACGATTACAGCTTCTGCCATATGAGTAAGTATGTGAAGCTCATCTCTTGTAGCAGTCTGCTGCAGTTAGTTGAGTGTCCTTTAATTAATTTGTCTCACAGTTGAGTGAACAATATTGGCCTACGGTTGTGTTCTGTCTGCGCCATCAGTTCTATCCTTTCTGCCAGGCTTGTAAAATAGACCGTATTCGCTGGCAACCCAATTTCACTCAGATTCCCCAATGTAGTGTATTCATCGGAACGATCAATTTAAAGAACCAAACTCGATTCTATGATTTCATTCTGAACCCCCAAATCACATGTACTATCCCATTAAGGGTTTCAGATGTATACAATACATTCAGGACTATGACTGACATTGGGTCACCTGCAAATACAGTCTGTGGTTGAGTAAAGTTACAGGTACACACAGTGTAATTTATTTGTGGTCAATTGTTGTGTATTAGTTATACCACAGTATTTTGCAATGCGTTGTGTCTCTGCAGCTCATCATGCCCAGCTTATGGAATGCATTATGACATACAAGAAGGATGTGTATAAGGTAAGAATAGTTCGACTTAAAAGCCAGTGTCATATTGTCATATTTAATTGGTTTTGTAAGTATCCGGGACTAGGGGAGGCAAGGGAATCATCGTGATTGAAACATACCTGACCTTTAAAAAGTGATTCCTAAAAATCATGCCCTTCGTAATTTTCTCATCTATTTTCAAGATTGCAGTTATTATTACAGAGTAATATACTGCCCAGGAGGAACATGAATAATGTAGGCACTTGTGGATAAATGCAGTAGTTACTGTCTGTGAACAGTTGCATCACATGCTTTTTATCCCTGCACTTGCATTATGGACGGTGAAAATGTAAGGACTAGACACCTGCCTGTAGCAGCACAGGTGGATATGAAGTACAACTTTGCAGGTAGGGCTAAAGAGACTTCTGACACCAATAATATCACGTTTGATCTCCTGACTGATTGTTACTCCCTTTGCAGGATATCTTGTGCACCATAGCATTTGGGCCTTCTTCAGCCCGAGGGGCTGCTGCTAATCTGCTGTTCCACTACTGGCCATCGCTTGTACCTGCCAACGTAGAAGACAGAGACTTCTCTTATACATGTATGTAAGCACGTGTGGTGGAAGCCAAGGTGGTCACCTTGCCTGAACAAGATAGAACACATGAGGGTTTATTGTGAACATGCCATGTGTGCTTGAAGGCCTGTTTTCATGCTGTTGAGAAAACTCTTAGAACATACTTTTTCTCCCACTGTAAACACTCCTTCAAGCTGGATTTTGTCCCTCTTATCTTGCCAGGATTAACCAGGAGGGGAAACATTGTGAGGACCTGTGGGAGTCCACACAGTGTCTTCAAATCCTGCATTATGTTGATCACTGTTCCCGGATCCATACAACCGTTTTAAAGTCCAACCACAGTTCCCTGTGGCATGGAATATGCACAATGTGAATATGCTCAAACCTACTCATAAGGTCTTTGTGTAAGCACCAAAAGCTGAATGACCGTGACCCTTCAGTGTTGGCCCAGTTTCCCATTTTTCTACCAGTGAGGAGTTTCCTGTTACACGAAACATGCTTTTTTTCTTAGTAAAAATGTTCATATCAAAACGGTCCACGGTCCAATTTGAAATTGTGTGGCCTTGTTTGCTCATGTGTATTGCTTTGTTTGACAGGTTGGAAGCCCATCATGTGTCAGAGGTCCAACTGTTTGTCACCCGTCAACAATGCTGCTGTCAAGGTAGGGAAAAGAAAAGCGGGCCTTGGTTAACTTTGTCTGGGGATACTATCCACTCTATCAAACTTTTTTATAGTTGGTGATGTGCTTCTCCCTTTTTGCTTTGAGGAACCTGAGTAAAAACTCAGTTGATATTCCTTGAGCAAGTGTATTATCTTCAGTGACTTAAAAAACAAAAAGGGATTTTGTACTTATGTACTTTTGAATTGGCTGATAATCTAGACCACGCAGGTCTGCCAGCTGAAGCTGTTACGCTCATACATCTGTACATGGAAGGTTATTGCGTATAGTTCTGATCTTACCTTGCAGAGTACCGCGTTTTATGTGTTGTAATTAATCCTTTTTTCCTGTTTGTTTAATGCAAGAATTTGACAAGTATCCTTCTACTCTATTCTGCTCTGGAATGGATTCTCTCTAGCACTCCATATTTCTGTTGATGTGCATTCTGGTCACCATCTTGAGACCTGTTCTTTCTTCTCCTGACCACTACTCATTGACTGGTGCCTTTGAATAGTTTGCATCAGGTTCTCTGAACCTTTAAAATATCCTTTTTGGAGCATGGAACTGGGCAATTTCCACTTTTAGTAGATCTCATTCCAGATGCATTCTGAAAGGAAGAAGAACATTCTGGGCATTGAATTGGTTCCTGAAATGCATGTTCATAAAGATTACATTATTCCCTGTCTAGGCCCTTCTTACATGTACATTTCATGTTTTGTTCTTCTTTCAGATGTGTATGGACCCAGTGATAGCTGGCAAGTACAGCAAACACCCACCTCCTCTGTATCTTTGCCAAGTCTGCAGTGACTATGTTAACAGGTATGTCAACTATAGCCTCTCTTTTGACCATCATAACTTGGCATAACATTGATTAAAACATTTACTAGCAAACTCGTGTGATGGCAACTTTGTTGTGAAAACGTGATAATTCCCAAGAAAGTTTCTTTTATTTTCAGGGAGATCAGTGACT
Source organism: Acanthaster planci (assembly GCF_001949145.1). Next base: position 811,806 of record NW_019091467.1, read on the forward strand.
GCAAGCCATTTCTCAATGTTCTGCAACCCCAGGAGATTGTCTCGAAGATCTGCGAGAACAAGGTACGACATATCTGTAACCTACACTCCTTAATTTTATCCTAGCATTAACCCTCCCACGTCTTCAAATCCAAGAGGCGTGGGGATCCTGATGCCATTTGAATGCTAAAAGAAAAGTGTCAACTGACTGTACATGTAAGACAGCTACAGGAACTTCAAATGGTGTGGTTAGTTCCGAGAAGTAATTTGGGGATGGCAACAGGTGTTTTACCAATTAACATCCCATTTTAGAACGCAAGGCCTCGTTATTAATGTATCAATGACCTCAGGGACAGGTCAGAAGAAGGTTCTACTCTTTTAATTGTTCTGTTTTTCCACTTCAGAACTGTTCCTCAATGGATAAAACAGCCTTGTTCACCTGTTACTCCTCGGAGTGCACAGGTTACCATGGTAACCGTCCCATCCGCTACTGTACTAGTTGTAACTCCTACATCCATGCTGACAGGAAGGATCACATCATCCAGGATTTCCCTGCAGACCCACTGTCATGTGACAAGGAGACCCAGAGTTACCTGTGTGAGGCAATCATCAGGTAAGTGAGGCAGTTTTCAGGGCCTCTGCCTTGGTCTGTGCAGCACTCGTTATCTACAGTATGTGGAATCTCTTTGTAATGTTTGCCCTCATGTATACTCGGGTGAGGTTGTGGTATTGTAGTCGAGACCAGCACAAGACCAACACAAGACCTCCAGTCTAAATTCAAGTCACAAGCTATTCAGCTGAACAGCCACAAAAGCATTCCTTTGTCGTCGTTCACCCTGTTACTTGTGATTTGTCTTGTGTCTGTATTTGTGTCTTGTCTTGTGATGGTCTTGACTACAACACGGTGAGGTTGCTCGTAACTGCTGTTATTGGTCATACAACTGGCTGATGATATGATACCTGGCCTGCCTGATGATGACTTTGTACGCATGATGGATTGGATTGAAGTCATATTTGAGCAAATTCTACCGTAGCAGTTGCTGTCGGCTTGAGATTTTGATATGTCTGCCTTCACCTCTATTAGCAACAGTGACTCGGCTCTGCTTTGCAAGTGCATTTCTCAAATGCCAGATACTGATAACTTTTTTATATACAATATATGTCCTTAAGTTCTGCTTAAGCCCAGATAAATTCATGGATAATTTTTTGTGTAAAGTCACTGACCTTGAAGTTGCCAGGTCACTTATTTAGGCACTTATTGTTAAGTCGGATTAGTTTTTCACAGTAAGTAGGAATATAAGAGACCTTGTGACTGTGGTCATGAGTGTTAGACTTACATGTGTATGTAATATATTATTAACAACTTCAAGTGGCATTTGGCCACATGCCTGCACATATGTACATTGATTTCCACTTCTCCAAATTTTAAATTAGAAAATCTGAAGGCCTCAGGTTTTGATTGAAAGCAGAATTTGTCTCAAAAGGCAATCTGCTGAAATGGAATCATGAATGCCCTTATGCAAAGATACATTCTTGTCACAGTTGTCAGATCAGTCAAAATCAGTCAAATTTCCCATATGTGTCTGTGTACTGGGGCAAATCAAGTGGAAGGAATGTTTTACTATTTTTGATGGTTACAGCAGAAAGAGGGTTAAACCCTTTTTACCTTTGAGAGTGATTTTGAGACAGCAGTTTTGATCTCGATATTTCCGGCCTCTGTAATCAGCAAGCAGTGTTAGCAGGTTTCTATATTTCATACTACTGAATCTGATAATTGTATGCTACAGTTGATGTAACGTCATGAAATATTCCATGTGCAGCCTTCTGAAGGAAGCCCACGTTATCGAGAAGGACCCCTTGATGGCAGCTGCTGAGGCTGAGACCAACACAGATGCCCTCAGCCAGCCCTCGGAGAACGAGGTCTTGGACCTGGAGGGCGGGGAGGGGGACTCCCGCCTACTCAGCCGCTTTGGCCTATGGCTTCTGATTGAGAAGTGCAACCCTACGGAGCGGACGCCTGACGAAGTGGTGGGGCGTTTGCTCAGCATGGCCTTCCAGTGGTTTGGGTTCACTGCCACACTGACACAAGGTAAGTGTGGTACCTTTCGGTGTGTGATCCTCGCCCTGGGTGGAGTAGATGCAGCTCGGTCTCCAGTCCTAATTCCATACTTTTGGAACCACTTTCACATGTCTTGTTATTCCTGCTCTTGATGAAGAATAACTGGCTACTCTGATTCTAAAATGGACAGAGAGGTGTGGAGTTTTTCTTCCCTTTGTTTAAAAGCGACTTTGATCTTAGCCTGAAAAATTTGAAAGATGTAAATTCAGTCCCTTTGTCATCCCATTATTCCACTTTCATTTGCATCCCTTTGCAAAACTCTTTTTAAGGATTTCTTATTCATGTCTGGAAATCCATGCAGAAATTTCATCTGTCTGATTTTGAGTTTTAATATAATTAGTTTTTCATTATATTTTATTCTTTTTTTCACCCACAGACAGTGTTGCCTTGGAGAGCTTGAAAGCAGACGTAAGTTATTTGAAATGAATGATTTAAAGATGCTGCCATATTCAAATGAAAGACATTTTTTTCAGTGAGATGAATAAATCAATACTGAAGTATCAATATAAATGACTTTGTTGACGGACTCTGCTCAGTGTGTATGGCCAACGTCTTCATTTATCCTCAGTAGCCATATAAGTAATTCCAGAAATTAGGGGTCCATTTTTTTTTAATGTCCCTGTCACATCTCACATACGATTTTGTAAGTTTAGAACACATTTTCTAATTTCCAAAAGTGATGAATTAATGCCATCACCAGCCAAACAAACAGTAATTGTTTAAAATCTGGTCCTGTGATATTTCCATGTCAAGTAACAAGGGTCAGATAACCAGGGACACAAAAGTGTCACATTTTTGGACCCCTAATTTCTGGAATTACCCACATGTGTTACACCTGCTAGGTAGAACTGAAACTCTGCTTAATCCTGATTCTGCCAGGTCTTGCAAAATCTTCTTCAGCTATAGGGAAGGTATAGTCCAACCACTATTTCTTGACAACGGGGCTGGATGCATCTTCCAATCTCCATTCTCACGCCATTCAACCTCTAGCCCACCTGTACAACTTACTCAGTAACCTTGCTTTGTCATTTTATCGTCCCCTCTTTGAACTTGTCAAAAGGCTTATGATTTGACTTGTAATGGATTTGTCATTATGACTACAGCTCTCAACCCAACTTCTAATTTAACAGCATGAAATTGATGAGTGATCTGAATTAAGAAATTCTTCATAACGATGTTTAGTATGACCATTCTGCATTTAATGTACGTTACCCTGGTGTTTGGTGTCCTGTCTCCCTACAGTACGTGACTAAATGGCTGATGAAGATTCTGAAGAGTCACTTCAATGTGTTTGTGTCCTGTCTGTTACCACAGCCTCCTGACTATGCCAGAGTTGGTGGAGACTAGTAAGTAAACACTTCAGAATCAGTTCTGTTAAATGTCTGATCATGAGCTGCAGTATATGCACGTTGCTAAATGCCACTTCAGTTTGGTGGCTTTTTTGGAAACAGACATTCCAAAGTGATGTTCAGATATATTGAAAAGAATATGAGATTAAATCTGTGCTCTGAAATATGTGATTGCTTGCCCTGAAGAAGGTACCTAGTTACCGAAAGGTCGGCAATCATATATTTCAGAGCACTGATTTAATCTTGTATTCGTGTTGATGTTCTGATCACGGTGCTACGCAGCCCTTCGTATTTTTCAGATATATTGAACTTGGTTTGTTGGACTTCCAAAATGAGAAGGCTTTTCAGTGTTGAGTCACTTAGTGCGTTTGAAATTCAAAATGTTTAAATGAGCATTTTGAGCCCCCAGAAGCCACGTAGATCTCTACAGGATCTTAAAATGGTTAGAAATCAACCCCATGTCATTTCTCAACTTCTCTCCTTTTGTACCGATTGATGTGCATAATTCTGCCTCAAAGGGATGTGGACCTTATTTTGGAGCACTGTCTTCTGGCCCAAAGTCAGTTTCTATGGTGTTACATTATGCCGTGTTGAAAAATTTGGCACTTTTTCATGGTCATGACTTGTAAAGACTTTTCCCTTGTGATTGTTCCCCTTGTGATGGTAAAGTTAAGAATGCAGTATTCCCAACATTCACAAATAATAAGAAGAAGAACTGAAAATTTATAATGCGCTGTTTCCATGAAAAATGATCAATGGCGCAGTACCAGTTAAGATAAGAATAATTAATTTAAAAATGAAAGGATAAGGAAAAATGAATAAGGATAAACGAATGAATGTCAGTGCGTTAGTACCCACACCGTAGTATGGGGATACGTCTGCCCCGCCAACAGGGAGAACCCAACCCTGCTGGCATCGGTGATGCCAGTAGAGGTTTATGTATATAAACACAGACCTACCAACCTGTCGTACACCTTCCTGAGGTCAGGCAATACCACACAATAGATTAAAAGTATTTAAATGAGCCCTCAATTCATTTCAAATTCTAATCTATTATGTAAGGAGGAAGGAGTACCATTCCAATCACCTTGGAGTTCAATTTTTTTCACAGTGACAGTCTGTGCAGCAGGATAACTGAGCTTCTTGGTGGCCTAAGGAAGGTCTTTAGTCTGACACCATACAATGCAGTAACATTTGAGGTGAGATCGCCGAATTGGTTATTTTTTTTCTAATTGCTGCATGACAAACCAATTAACCCTGGATTTCTCTTCAGCACAGATTGCAGTTCATTGTAGTTGCAGGGCACCATGAAAATTACATGGGTACCAGTCTTGCTTTTTACACTTTGACTAATAGAGCTGCCCAGTCGGCAAGATATTGAATGTATATATGGAAACATGGCACATGTACCGTGCACAGTGATACAAAAAAGACAACTACTCCCCAAACCTTGCGTAACAATTCCTGATTGGCTCAGAGATGATTCAGAATTACTCTGTTGGAATTTTGAAATGGTAACCCAGTGATCATGGGTTTACATTCCTTGTTCGGGCATTCAGGTTGGTGCTGTGTTAAATTCCTTGCTTGCCTGAATCAGAATTTACTGTTTTAACAATGGAATGGTAACTCAGTAGACTTTTTCACTATAAATTCATAATTATGCACGTATGTGCACAATGGCCTTGGCTACAAGAAGTGTGCAGGGGCCATTACATTCCCTGCTTGCCCGAATCAAAATTAATCTTTTATAGCATTGGAATGGTAACTCAATGGTCTTGGGTTCATATCCAAAATTCAGGGATTCAGATTGGTGCTGTGTTACATTCCTTGTACACTCCTGTAACCCACGCATAAATCTTAACGAGGGTCATGTAGGGACTTGGCTGTCTGTGTCCACCTGATTCCATTAATGGCTTTCCTCTAAAGATCATTCTTTAAATTTTGGGTCCAAAAATGTGACACTTTTGGTATCCCAGTTGCACCAGACCTGTGTAAATGTAAGTGGAAATATCATTGAAATAGACTCGATGCTACGTGCGTTTGTTGGGTTGGTTGGTAGCTAATTTTGCAGTGCTTAATCACTGCAGGATATTAAGGAGGGTATACTGATCTGACAACATCATATGTCAATTGTAACATGGACACCAAAAAAAATTGGATCTCATACTCATGAAATGACCCTAAACCCTTTCATTGTAGTCTTCTTTCCAAGATTTTATACAGTACACTACACAATGCCATGGAGCCATTTGTTGAGCCTGCTTTTGTCACCAGATGTAACCAAAAGAACCATTATCAAAATAGAATCCGTCGACTGTTTTGGCTTAACCAGGTGTGGGACTACATTATGCCTCACTGGATGGAGTGCATCTGTTGTGACATCCCTGATGAGGAGCTGTCTCAGCTCCAGGACGTCCTGTGTCGCCTCTTCGACGTGGACATGAGCCCGTTGCCCTTCTCCACAGAGAAGCTCTTCAACTTTGTGGCCTGCCGGTTCCGCGGCATGGCGGCCAATGACCAGGAGAAAGCCCTGCTGTGGCTTCAGGTGCGTGGACTTGAAAGGATGACAAACCTGTCGCCTTGTACCTGTGTCTGTGCTAAATTCTTGGCCCTCTAGTGGCCTTTCTTCGCACAAATTCAAGAGAGGGAAAAAGTTTTTTATTGGCTTATGGTGTGACTGAACAATTAAGTGAATTTCCTTCTTAACACCTTTGCGACGGATGACGGTAAGAGCTGCCGTAAAAATTGAGATCCTCAGCCCGCTTTTCAGCTATTATTCTCAGCCTACGCTTGAGCGAACACGGTGAAAGAAGGCAGACCCTGGCTCTTGTATATATGGTGATTGACCTTTGTGTGTTGCCAAGAAATGAAAAGGCCGAATTTGCATCATAATCACCAGCTTCACAATAGTCCCCACTTTGAAAAGAGGCAATGGGAATGTGGAAGCGTGAGTAGAGCCGCATGCCACCGAACAATGAGCCTTTTCACTATGTAATTCAGAGCACGCAGGGCCACAAACCAAGAATTTGCAGTTTGGCAGGTGGCCTTCTTGGCCAAACGAGGCTGGAACTCTCGGAGTCGGCTTTCAGAAAAAAGTTCCCGTCGTCAAGTTAACATGAGAATCCCCCAGCCAAGTTTGATGTTGTCCTCTTAAATTTCCTCTTTCAACCAAGTGACACAGGTATATGATAATTATGGCTGATGCAAATTCTGATATTGTTTGTTCTGTACCGTAAATAGATTTTGACGGAAACGGACATTGTCATCCCGCTCAAGCTTCTCCTGAGCATCTTCAGTGATGGCCTGACGTCCATGTCCAAGATCCAATTAGCCAAGCAGAAGCAGAGAGACCAGCAGCGGGCTGCTAGCCAAACTGCCGAAACTCCAGCCGGCCCAGAACAGCAGCAGCAACAGCAACAACAGCAGGCACCTGACGAAGTTGCTGTAGAAACCCCAGGGGCTCCACCTACCGAGCCCACTGTCGCCGCTGCACCGCCTTCAGTCGCACCTCCTGCAGGGGCTGGCCCAGGGACGGAGGGAGGAGTGGTGGTGGGAGGTGTGCCTGTGGAACCGCCCCATGTGAAGATTGATCCCTCTCCAGACGATGGACCCATACAGGAACAGGATGAAGAGCAGATACTGAGATGCTTTGTGTTGATGCTTGACATGCTGAATATCCAGGTAACTGCATTGGCTACACATGCATGTACCTCATATAATTTCTGCTCAAATCACTTTCCACCAACAATCTAAATAATTTTTTAATTGTATGACTTCAACAAATGTGGTTGTGGTCTTTTGTGTTTGTTACTGATTTGGATAAATGTTGACCAGGCTATGTCACAGTGGATAATTGTGACATAAGGATTAATTTCATCCCAGTGCTTGAATTTTTGTCAACTCAGTTTTGCCCCATAAAATAATTCTTTTGGTTCCTTCACAGTCATAATGTGAATATTTATTAGAAATGTGATCTGCAATCAGTGGGTCAACTCTTGCTATCAATGATGATGCTGTTGTTAATCATCTGTTGATGATTAGTTGATTAGCAATCTTTTGTGCCAAGCAAAGATCAGCAGAGAGCCAGTCAGAGGTGTCACACAGCATATTAAAGTTTGGCTGGTAACCTGTTCTAGCTCAGCAAATAGTCTCTGTGCTCAGTCTATGTTTGTGTTTAGCACCTGTGAAATCATACCGTCAGAATAAATGTTGGGTAAAGTTAAACAAAGCAGGCAGCAGAAAAGTTGTAACTCTAGCAAAGAAGCCTACTCGACTTCCTAGAGTCACATCAGAGTTCTATCAGGAGAATATTGCATGTTTGATGGTGCTGTAAACTGGGTTGCATACAGCATACATTCAGCTCACACAATCAAGGTATTAAATGTTCAACAAAAGGCTCCTTGCATGAACCAAAATCTCACGCTTTGGAATCCACACTTCACGCCTCCATCATTTTCTGATTCTTCTACTTTTTTTTCTTATTTACATGTATTTGTGCCTCTTCTCCACTCCCACAGAATTCCTGCATGACATGGTGTGGTGCTCTTGTCGATAGTTGTTTTTCTAGCTTCTTGTCATGTAGACAGTGTCTAGTACCCTGTGCGTGAGTTCACCCAAGCACTTTACAGTGTGTGTCTGCATGATCCCTTTCCTGTCATGTTGGTGTCTCTGGCTGGAAGGACAGGTCAGTATTGGTGTTCGGCATTTTTATTTGTGTGTCGGGCAGGGCAAAAATCCAAAATCCATTAACATCGCCGTGGCGCAAATCCATCCCTGGAAAAAAATCCTTTGGTGAAAATAATATCTTACCTGTTAAGCTTTAATATATTAGAATAGCTTTTCCGTATGTCATTCTTATTTGAAGTATGGAACCATTTTTCAGAAACCGTGTCCCTTCCAGTACCTACAAAATGTATTGCCACTGTTCATGTGGTTGTTGCTGTAGCTACTGATGCAAAGTTTCCAAATCTCATTATTCACACATTGCACTACAAGCTTCAGCAGTTATTAAAATAAGTTTGGTTTCCATGGGGCTGCGGAAGTACAGTCAAACCTGCTTATCCGGCCACCTTTGTAAAACGGCCTCGTGTTTGTAGCGGCCACTTTTACATGGTCCTGAGCGACATTGCACGTAATTTGTTGGTTGCAGGTTTCAATATTGCAGCCACTGTCCAATGCGGCCAGCAGACAGGTGTCTTGGAACGGTGTGTGTACATTTATATTGCGAGAGAACTTCCACATTCCGGCCAACGAAAAAGTGTAGGCCGCCCTCTTGTGGTGCATCAAATTTGTAAAGTCAGATACCTGGACTTCTTTTGTCATGATCATACATGTGTTTTAGGTGCCGACTATTTATCACCAATGTATGGTTACCGCGTGCTACACAGCCGTTTTTCACACGACGTGGTGATCTTTCGTGACTTCTGGGCATTGTTTTTCTTGCATTTTCCCTTAATTACTAATGAGTACAGTGTTCCTGTGTACATGTGAATATTAAGTCGGACCCTGCTACATTTGTTTTGAAGGGTAACTGATGGCCATTGTTGGATAAAATGTGTACAAGTGTGTGTAAGTTACAAGTTGGGCATTAGAATGGAAAAAATAAATACACACACATGTCCATACATGTACCCATGTAATGTTGGAACGTTTATAAAGAGGCCACCTCTCCTAGTGGCCACATTCCCCCGGTTCCATGGATGGCCACTATATGCAGGTTTGACTGTGCTACAAACTTGATTGAAACACACTGCTGAACAAGGGCTTAAACCCAGGTTGTCAATTTTTTTTCATTTTTTCCCCCTAAATTCTCTTTGTTTGGAAAAAGTTTTGTATCTGAAGATCACCTGACACTCTATGCCACAAACCCTGTGAAACTGATCTGAAAAAGTGTTGTCTAAATTAATTTAATGCTTCAGTATTTTCCCTGCTGATTTTGACTTTTAGTACATGTACATATTGTTTTCTGATGGCTAGATATACCACCGCAAGTGGGAATTAGTGACGTCTGTGCACTGTACATAGACTTCTTACCCATTTCAGTCAAACCCTGCATGGATGTTCACTTTACATAGATTTTTTCTGATAGGTTTTTATCCCTGGAGGATTTTTGTGAAGGGAAATATTGAATGTCAAAGAGCCTCTTTTCTTGGATGCTTACGGTTGGTGCATTAGAAGGAATAGAAGGCAACAGGTACCAGTCTAACGGTGCCAGAACTGTGGTCAAAAGCCCAGGTCGTTTTCCAATACTCAACTTTGTCTCCGTCTCATGCTTCGTGTAGCAAACCATTCCCCGATTGTGGGCCTGAAACATTTAACTTAAATTGAAATACTGTAATTTTTGGCACTTTTGCATCTTACTTGATGTTTTGTGGCACTATCAGACTTACTATTGCGCTTACAACCTCAAAGTCAGGAAGAAAAAACAGTTGAAGCCTGAGACTTGGCCCAAGTCGAGTATTGGAAAATGGCTCTACAGTAAAAGACCATAAAGATGATGACATCACTGTATGCCATGTGGAAGCACAACTGACACTGAGTGCTTTCTGTTTTATTTAGAATGCTGTACCAGACAGAAATAATGGCAGTTCCGTAGCGGCCATTTTACCTTATGTACTTGTGCAAGTAGTGCTGGTCTTTCTGGCCCAAAATTGGAACAAAACTGATAAATGAACTGATGGTAAATAATACAGATAATAAAACCCTCCTGTTTTAACCATCAAAAACAGTCAAAAATGCCTTCCACTTGATTTCCCCCAGTACACAGACACATGGGAAATTTGACCGATTTTGACTGATATGACAATTGTGTCAAGAATGTATCTTAGCATAGGAGGGTTTTAAACATGATGCAAATGTAATACAGTCATCACTTTTTACATCTATTCTACCTTAAATTTTTCATGAAGTTTCAATCTCTAGGTCAACAAGTGGTTCATTTAAGCTTACCAAACACTTCATGAAATCTTTGATACTGTAGAGTACCTACTGCCACATTTTTTGGCATTAAATAACTCACCAAGTACAAAGCAAATTTAAAACTGCTAAACTTTGCTTTAAAGCAAGTTAAGAGCTTTGCTGCTGCATTATAATCATAGTGTTAAAAGGTAGTCTTCAATATGATCAGTGCTTAGTGCAACAAAATCATCACATAAAATTCTTGTTACGCGGTTCCTTCAACATATTTTAGATTTTGTGGGCAATATCTGAATGTCACTTATCTGAAGTTTTTTGAGGGTTCAAAACTTCACTTTATAGTTGACCAAGTCATGTTGCAGTTTATAAAGTTCAGATTGTTAAATTCTATTTCATTCCACTTGCAATATGTCATTTAAGAAAACAATAAAACGTACTTAGACTCTTTAAAAAATTGTGAGAGCCAATGAAATAGAAAGCAAAATCGAATCCTGGACACTGTATCGTAAATTAACTCTAAACACCCATGGCAGGTTTAAAATCATTGAGCCCAGGTTGCCCAAACCTTATAACCCCACTGCCATGATATGGGCAGTTTTAAAAGGTAGTCTTCAAATTATATGATCAGTGCTTAGTGCAAAAATATCATCACATTAAGGCCCAGGTATTAGTACACATTGCTAATAGAACACCTTAACATGTAAGTCAAACCATTTTTTTTTACACGAATACTGGTTCGTGTAATTCAGTTGCTCTGGTTATAGCCATAATTTCGAAATAATCACTTCTTAAATGTTTTATTTTTTATGAAAATATTACTTCAATATCAATTTGAAAAATCAGTTTTTAGCAACTGTGATCATATAAGTACTTTTGAAAACCGTAAACGTGTATGTACAATATGAACATTTGCATTTAATATCAGCTATTACCTTGTCAAAAACATCCACTTTAGCCTGCTGCTTAGTCCTACATTTACACTTGCTAAGATTCAGCTACATGTACTTTTGCAAGTAAACTGCCCATGTTTAAGCCAATCCATCCAGTGGTGAATTGCCATCAAAGACTAAATCAGTCAAATGATGGGTGTATTTTACGGACAAGGCAATGTTCTTGATATGTAGGCATTTTAATGAGCAGTCACTGAGATTCAGCACCTTTATGTAATGCATAAGTAACTTGACCATGTTTCAGCTGATCCACACAACGTGGAGATGCTGGCAGGGCCCAGATCAGTCAAAATCTTTATGCTATTTATGGGTCATATGTAGCAGTGTGCAATTGTTATGGTTCAGATCCCTCACGTAACACAATTTTGGCAAGTTACTCGACCAAACTTTTAGCTTAATCGAATGCTGAGTTGCCAGTAAGGATCAAATCCTTCAGATTTAGCATGTCACCTGCAGAGGAGGCAATATGTTCAACATCTGTGTCCTGCAACGAGCAATTACTAAGGTTCAGCTCCTTCACGTACCTCATTGTTGGCAAGTGAATTGACCATTTTTCAGCTGATCCACGCAATGCTGAGTTGCTGGCAAGGATCAAATTATTCGGATGATGCATGTGTTCTACAGATGAGGCAATGTGTTTAATATCTGTACATTGTAGTGAGCAGTCACTGAGGTTCAGTACCTTTATGAAGTGCATATATCGCAAGTGAATTGACCATGTTTCAGCTGACCCACCCAATGCTGAGTTGCCAGAAAGTGTTAAGTCTGTCAAATATGGCATGTAACTCACAGATGAGGCAATGTGTTTAATATCTGTACATTGTAGTGAACAATAATTGAGGCTGAGTGTTATGACATGCTTCAAGTATTGTAAGTAATTGGACCATGTTTCAGCTGATCCACCAATTGCTGTGTTGCCAGTCAGGATCAAATTACTGAGCCCTTTTTTGCCTAATAGCAAGGCAATTTGTCTGAAAGTTTGAATTTGCAATGAGCAATAGCTGAGATCCAGTTTGTACTCACTCCTTTCATATGGGGGCAAGTGAGCTGTAGATCTTGAGGCTGACTCATCAACAAGGATCAAGTCAGTCAGTCTTGGCATGCTACTTACAGACAATGCAATGTGTTCAACATCTGCACATAGCAGAGAGCAGTTTCTTAAGTTCAGTGTATGTAGGTACTGCATTTGTGGAAGGCTACTTGCCCACGTTTCACCTGACCTACCCAATTCTTCGTTGGCTGAAAGGATCAAATCAGTCAGTCTTGGCATGCTACTTACACACGATGCAATATATTCAACATCTGCACATTGCAGTGAGCAGTTGCTCAAGTTCAGTGTATGTAGGGACTTCATTTGTAGGAGGCTACTTGCCCACGTTTTTCCTGACCCACCCAATTCTTTGTTGCCTGAAAGGATCAAATCGGTCAGTTTCGTTATGTCAACAACAGATGAGGCAATGTGTTGAATGTCTTGGCTGTGTAGATTGCAGCTTATAATTTCTAGTATCTTTAGTTCTGTCAAGTGTTTGATGAACACAGCCCACTCTTCTGCTGGACCTCCAGATGTATTTTTGCCATGTATGAACAGTTTAGTTAAAACTCTGTTTCATCTCAGTGATGACAGGATTTCTTTCTTTCTTGACGCCACAGTTGTGTTTTTTGCCTACAAATGGCTGCTAAAATTATAGTTGGCCTTTGGTACAAAAATTTTAGAATAACTTATAGTGTTAAAACCCTGTGCAGTTATCAGAACACTAGATTGTAATACGCATACTGTTAAATACTAAATGGAAATACTGTACAACCCTATTGAAAATAAATGGGACAAATGTCCATTTTAAATGAACCTGAGGTAAAATTAAAAACAACCAAATGGCGATATTCTGTAAACTTTGGCCGCCCATAAAGTTGTAGGCAAAATGGAAGTGGTCTGTCGCCGATGCATTGCCACATTGTTAGCTGAAGTTTAGGGCACAAAAACCCATAAACTCAATATCACAACAGCATTGTTGACTACATGTGGAATAGAAAGGGTGTCCACCAATGATTTCTTTGCAACTGGCATGCATCGCCGACTTCATTGAGAGCAAGTAGTGAATATGGTGTTAAAGTAATATTTTCAGCTCTGATGTTGTTTCAATCCAGTACCGGTAGTGAGGAAAAAAAACTTAATATCCTATTGACAAAACCCTTTCCAATCAGCTGAAGCAACATTCCATGTGTAATTCCAATGCTTGGTAATGCAGTATAGGACAACAGATCCAATGGACCTCATTCCTGAGGAGACCATTTTTCAACTATTGAATGGAATAGTATCAGACCATTTTAGAATGCATGTGGGTTCCAAGCTTCTTTTCCATTTTTTATATCGTTGATCTTGATGCTAAATATATGCTTTCAGTAGTCGGTACCTAATAATCATCTGGAGGGGGAAAACATTACACTCTGTTGTAAACCATTGGCTGTATTCTGCTACGGTGAACCAGAACATCTCTAAAATTCGGTACAGGTTTTTTGTTTTTTCAACTGCATGCAGTCAGTCTAGATAGACTGGCTGATACACATTTGACAAATTGGATCCTTGCTGCTTGTTTTCATTCTGGAGTACATCTTTTAGGGGCTAGTTAAGTCTTAAGGTGCAAACGTATGAGTTTCCTATGAACTCATGCTTATCAGTGGTGTAGTTGAGACCTCTTACATGTAAGACCATCACAAGACCATTACAAAACTAACACAAGACTGCTAGTCTGAATTCAAATGAACTACAATAAAAACATCAATGTGTTACTCGTCATCTTGTTACTTGTGGTTGTTTGTACCAAAAAGTGTACATGTAAATTTGATACATGATCAGATACCAGTACAACAGTTATTTTTCACACGCATAAATGTGTGGTTTATTGCATCTTGAATAAAACATACAATTAAGCAGTATTCTTAGATGAGGGACGGTTCTAACAAATTGCAGACTTAAATTGCATCAACTTTAAAATAGTTTTCCATCTGCATATCCCATATCTGTATTTAAACAATTTTATTCCTCATATTAATCCTGTTACTGGTTCATGCCCTTGGATGATTTCAATGCTGCCCTGTATCAGTACTAGGGTGTGTTTGTTGACCCTTGATGTCACGGCTTGTAAACTCAACAATACCACGTCTAGGGCACATCAATGATAACCATACAAACTGTTTCTGGCAGTGGATTTCTTACCATGTTTATGCCTTGCTGATGTTTAATATGCCTGTTTACAGACTTTGAATACCATTTACAAGTACATGTTTAAGTACACTTCATGTGCATGTATTTTGCAGGCTCAACTTTATAAAATCTAACCTGTGTTGCAGGTTCGAGACCACTTTAGACCTTCAAGACCAACCGGCACAAGGCCAACACAAGACCTCCAGTCCGAGTTGAAGTCACAAGCTATTCAAATGAACTGCAACAAGAACGTTCCTTTGTCATTGTTCACCCTTTCACTTCTGACAGGTCTTGTGTCTTGTCTTGTGTCTGGTCTTGTGCATGGTCTTGTGTCTGATCTTGTGCATGGTCTCGACTACAACACTGCTGTGTTGAGGTAGCAGCAACTCTTTGTGGGGAATTATGCGAGTACCACGTACAGCGGTCATTTTCAGCACCTTGTTGATTTCAAGATGACAGCCTCAGTGGAATTATTTACATGTAGATTCTTAAATAACTTAAGATTTAGTTACAAGTTCTGTTTTCTCTGATGTTTTGTAATTGCTACAGTGGTAAAAATAAAGAACTTTTACCCATCACTTAGTTTTATGCTTCGATGGTGAAGTTGAAGGGATGTATTTGCCTTTTGCAAAGATGCACCGTATTTTTGCCCTTTTGGAGCACATTTCCTGGGAGCTTGTTAAGTCCACTGCATAAGTTATGTATGATTGTCAGTGGCCCCAAACTTTGGCTGGGCAGAATTGCAGTTGAAATCTCAAAGGCTGAAAGTTTTACACTGATGCCAAAAGCAAGACCTTGAAGTTTATGGCCGAGGCGTGGTGATGAGAAGCCAGTACCTTGGTATCTCATGTTTAAAGTACACAATGAATGACAAGAAAACAGAACAAAAGACACAAGAAAACATAAGTCCAGGATATAATCAGATAACCAAGGTTAACTTTTCTATAAAGTCACTTGAAAGTGAATGGTCTTTTCCGCTGTTTTGAGCTGTTCCTCTTTCAGATGGACCTGCGGTATCCCCATGTTTACCAGGACATGGAGGGCAGCCACTTCAAGGATGTTAGGTTTCTCCCCAACCAGACCTGCCCATGACTTTGTTGGATTGTAACCCCGTCCCCCCCGCACCAACCCCTAGTAACCATTAATCTCTAAGAGTTTGCTTCTTGAGCTAATCATCTCCCATTCACCATGGCATAAAGAACCGTCAGTCTAAGGAAATTTGTCCCCCCTCCAACCCAGACCTGTCACTGAAACCTGTTGCACTCCCCACCCCCACTGTTGAACAAACTGCCAATAACCGTACCAATAATCTTTTACTTTTGCTTCTTGGGCTGTTCATCTTCCAGGTGGACCTCCAGTACCTGCCCTTCCATCAGGGCATGGAAAACAGCCAATCCAAGGACTTTGTGTCCCTGTTGACCCAGACTCTCTCCATGACCTGGCTGGACCCCCACCGCTGCACCAACCCCCGGGGTTTGGGTCGATTCCAGCAGGCTCCAAGTGGCCAGCCACCCACCCGGGCTCTGGGACCTTGCCCTACTTGTGAGCTGTGGGGCATCTACTTCCAGTTGGCCCTCAAGCTTCTGGAACACATCTCGCCTGTCAGTGAAACCAAAGTCTGCGATATGCCCGAGGTTTGTTGCTCTGGCATTTTAAAGCTGCCTGTGTTTTGTTAGAAAATGGAAAGTAAATATCAGGAAATGAAGAATGAAAAGAATAAAAAAAAATTTTTGCTTTTTGTTGAAGTGATGATTAGGTTCATCTGGCAGATGTTGTATCAATAATTGTTTGTGCACTGAACAAATGTTAACGTTGTTTGCCTAAAGTTCTTGACAAACAATTTTGTAGAAACAATACTAATAGAGAGAAGGGCCCATGTCTCGACTTTATAATCGTAGTGCTCCTCTCTTTGAAACATGATAATCTGTATCAAAATTAATGTTAAATATTTCTAAATCCAACACACGATATCTGTATAAAAAATTCAATATTGTACGTCCAGTCAGCTCATTTTTTTTTGGTCCAGATGATTCAACTTTGTTATAGTGTTTGCAATTCTTAATTTGCGCGGACTATAAAGATTAATACATGTAGCTGGAGACTCAACGTGCTACATGTACGGTGTTTAATGGAGGAAGTCAAAAACACAAGTATTTAATGTGGTGAATCAAGCACTCAGTATGATGACCTTTGTGTTTCCTTTTCAGGTGTCAGAGTACCAGTTTGAGAAGTTCCTAGAAGATGGGCTGGCCAAAGCCAAAGCATTGAACAATGATGTCAAGGGGAAGAAGAACCGTATGGCTGAGAGAGGCTCCAGTAAACAAAAGAGGTTTACCAAGGTAACCAGAAAGATTTCATTACCATCGACATTGATGTCTAGGTGCTGCTTCACATCTCTACTCATTGTGATGGCTTATGTCCGCCGTACAAGTTGAACTATTTTCCCCGTGTCAAATTTGCCCAGTAGTGAGAAAGAACATGGCAGAGACTTTGAACCCCATGCTGTGCTGTGGGGTGTGTTGGCACCCGCATACATTGTAAATGTATCAGGTTTGTGCAGATTCAGCCGAAAAATTGGCCGTGCATTCTCAGCACTCATTTTGAACAAACCATTCCTCCATGCATACTTCCCCTCATTACTTGGCCCTACGGAATACAATGTACCATTCCTGCACAGAGCTCTTATTGAATATACGGCTCTGGGGGAAAAATGAAACCCACAAAACCATCACATTTTTCGTGCACTTTTTGTGGTCTAGGCAAGGTCTGACCGTTGGCTAATATCGACTTGCAAGAGATGTCCAAGCATTTGCAAAAGAACTGTGTCATGTGTCCATGCCCAGATGTCCTTTGCTGTGAGACACTGTGTTTTGTGCACATTTAGATGAAAATTGGTCAAGCGCACTTTAAGAATGCACCCAGGGCACCCTGTACCTCAGTCTGTTTACACACTGCAAAGTCTGTGCAGTCCATTGACAGGCCATGACAACAGTCCAGGAAGTGCACTCTGTACAGTAAAAAATATTGTTAATTCGTTTAGACCAAGGATCCAGGCAAAGGGTTCCTGAGTGCCACTGAGATGAAACCAGTGGAGGTGTTTACGGCAGAGACTGTCAAGCTGCCATCAGCCAAGGACTTGAAGGCAGAGAAAGAAAAAGCTGTCAAGAAGGCAACAGCTGGAGGTAGGACCCGGCCAGAATATGTCAACTAATTATCAGGGGTCATCCATTTTTTCCCATCATTTTTACACTTGTACAAAATATAGTCTTTAACTCTGATCTCTCCCCATCCCAGAAGCATACGCAATGTCATGGCGATGGTCGATTGTTGTTTTCACATGGAGGCTGTTAACCCCTTGCTGCCTAGTGTGCATTTTACACACTTTGGGAAAATGATGAAAAAATGAATGATCCCTTCAGAGAGGAAATTATACTCTACTGCAATCAAAAGGTTCAGTGTTGAGCATTAAATACTGTGGGTTGAGTATTAAATACTGTGGGTTGCATGGTGGAGACAAGTTTTTAATAATCAGGTCTTCATGAGCAAAAATTTTAATCATTGAAGTTGTCACTGTCAAGTTGCTAGGTATTCAACCAAAATGTGACAGAAACATTCTGCTCTTTCTTAAAAAAAGAGAAACGATATTCACGACCCCCCAAGCCTTGTGAACTCACTTGGAATCTAACTTACATGTAGAGTTTAACTGACCAGTAAGCTGACCAGTTAGCTGACCAGATGACAATTTAGACTTGAGAGCTAAGAGTAAAGATGTTTACTAGTATACCACACAATGTCTTTGCTCCTCATCTGTGCCTTGCTTTCCATTTTCAAAGCAGATAAAAGTGCCAAGGGGAAGAAAGACGGTGACAATGGGTCCACGAAGGAAGCTCGCTTCAAGCTGGAGGAACTGCCCAAGTCAATCCAGCTCCTCTATGTGCTGCTCAAGGTAGGTGGAACAAATAGGTCCCTCCCTCCCACCCTCTACACCAAACAATTACCCCATATTCACCCACTGCATCTTTTTGGCATCATGTTGATTGAAGTGTTATTTGATTTGTTATTGATGTGATCTATGTGGGGCGTAATGTCCCAAATTTCTGAGCACTAAGAATGTGCCTCTTGATTGTTCATCATGGGATTTCATAATTTTTGCTGGATTAACATTTTGTAGGTACCTTTTTCGAAAAAGGGTTGGGAAATGGGGTCAAAAAACTTTGTCCTTGTCCTTTGGACTGGAAGTTCACAGAATAAAGTGGAAACCTTCGCAAATACACCCCTGACTCAGTTTGAGACAGTTGGCTCTAATGTATGACTGACACAAAACACAGTATACAGAAACCAGTCAGTTACTGTCTTGTTAGCAGTATCTCCAAGATGGTTAAGGTGATGACTCTAGTATTTCACATCCAGCTCTTCAATGGAGATGACAGCAGAGTGAATTCATTTTTAAAGAAAAGTAATGTTCATGTTAATGTCAGAACTGAGAAGCAAAGATTATTCTCTCCATATTTCTTTACAAAAGGGAATACTGGTAACAATTTTTGAAATACATGATCTGCTGTGTTCCAGACTACAGCCTGCTATAACTACACAAAATTTCTTGGGTATTGAAACACTGGCAGAAATTGGTAATCATTGGGGTACCACTGCTAAGTTGACTGACCCCTTTAATGTAATTTGTGTCATATGCTGCCGTCCTGGTAGATTTCATAACCTTCCCCCCCCCTTTTTTTGAAAAATGGCATTCTAATTGTGACTGTAATTCTCCTGGCCATCGTTTATAGGAAAAGATACTGACGTGATTTGAGATTGATAACTTTTAAGAGACTTGACTGTGGCGCATCGTGATGTACATGTACATGTGCATCTGTTACAGTATATTGACGTCTATGGCTGTTTCACTCAATCCGGTTCGTAAGCGTGACGTCACCTCAGTTTAAACCACGCCCACTGCACATGCACTGCACATAGAGTTACATGTATTGATCGTCGTTTACTGGAACCATGGAACCGGAAGCTTAACGCGCAAATTCAGCAATCGTCCAATGGGAGCCTGTATATTGTGGCACTTTTTCCTTCGTGACAAAGTCACTTACGAATCGGATAGTTTGTCAGTGTGTATCCAAATGCAACATACCTAATTGTTTTGTCTCACAGTTTCGTTTCTGTTTGATTTTATTCTGATGTAGGAGGTACCAAGACAGACTGACCCTGATGTGCTGCTCAACCTGTTCAACTGCATCAAGATCCTTGTCCTGAATGCTGAGTGTCTCCGCCAGGCTGCCAAAGATCATGATGCTTTCCTCAAATATGCTCAGAATAATCTGCTTATTCCCAGGTATGTCATTGCCTCTGTGTCATGCCTTGCTCAAGGACATCAGTGCCATTAGTTTGTCGGTTATTGCTCAGTCACCTGAAGGTTCAGTTGTAGGAAGGTTCAATGAACCAACGTTGCAGTATTCCAAAAGTTCAATATTCCAAAGGTTTTCTAGTCTGAAGGATTGATTGTCTGAAGCACTGGTGAATGGCAAGGATCAGTTTTATGAAAATAAAATAAAAATATTTAAGGGAAAGTCTGTGCCAAGTTTGGATTTGATGAATCCTGAGTGCTGTTTAGATTAACAAACCTTCAGACTATTGGACCTTGTTTTGATTTCTGAGTTGAGTGTTTGAACCATTAAAGCTCATTCTAAATTTAAAGTATTGAACGTTCCCAAAAAATATTAGAGTTTTGGAATATTGCACTTTCAGACAAATTCTTCGGTGTGTTAAATCATCAGGGGGCAGAATCTTTTGACTTTGGCACCAAATATGTATCAAAATTAGTGAACTGTGATTGGATTATTGGACCTCGGTCATATAAAATATGTCCGTTCAGATTAACAAACTTTCACACACTTGAATCTTTTGGATATTACATCTTCGGACTTTTTGGCAATCCTGTCTGCCATGAGTAATGTTCTCTTGCCTTTTCCCTTCCCCAGCTTCTGGAATTTGCTGGAAGGAGAGTTGAGCCATGTCAATGAGATCCTGGTACCCCTCTTCCTGCACAGCCTGGCTCTGCCCCACGGGTCAGATGCCATGTGGAACCTGCTACAGAGGGATGTGGAAAGTGATGACTGGAAGGCACGCTTCAGGGCTGGTAAGGGCCTCAAACATCATTTTGCTTCAACAACAGCTCGTGATTTGATGATCCAGTGATGTGGCTTTCAAGACCTACAAAATGGTGGCAAAGAGTGTAATTTTGCCATTTTGCCTTTCTTGCCAGCAGTGTGGGATAATTTGAACAAAAGTTGACTAAAAGGGAATGTTGTAAGTTGTTGCCACATCAGAAACCTTACCCTTATTCATGATGTTCTTTGCTCTAGAAAATTGTCCAAAAGTCATGGAAAATTGTAACTTTTCAAAACTGTCAAATGACCGGGAAGTTATATAGTTTACAGTTCAGACACCTCTTACTGATTCTTACCCTGGATAGCTGATGAAACTGTCATGCCGAGATCACTTACATGAGCACTTACAGTGGCCTTTATGCCAAGTACCGGTATGAACTAGATGACTGTCAAATGCTGCATTGATGCAATTCTGGAGTACCTGTGTAGGGTCCATTCTGGCTCTTTACTGAACAATTCTTGATTGGCTACAGTCAGCTAGTGTTGTAGACCCGTCTATCATTAGTCCCCACAAGTTCCTTCAAGTCCATCACCACGGGAAATGCTGTCCACATGCGTATAAGGTCCTGTGTAGGATGTTGGGAATTACCTCGGCAAGTCTTTGGAAAAAGTCTGTCCCCAGACCCAAACCTTTCAAATGTGTACGATTGACAGTTGCACGTGGGTTATATGTTCTCCACTAGTTGAGCGTGTCACGGCTCTTCTGCGGTTTGTGGAGAAGAAGTCCTTGGGTAACAACTCCGTGATCATGTGCTCACTGGCCTGCGCCTTCAGCACCCTGGTTGCTGCCACCGATGACATCTGCCCGGCCGTGTCATCCAGAGCTATGATCATGCTAGAGACCATCCCTAAGAAAGTCATCAAAGTGAGTGATGTGATCTCCAGCATGATAAGTTTGGCAAATGAGACAAAGACTTGGCCAGAGTTTAAGAATTAAAAACTCTGGGAGTCAACAAAAATAGACCATGTTTTCTCCTCAGAGGTTTTACCCAGTGGCATTTCAGTAACAGGGCCTAACCAAAATCAGGAGACACTGTATTCTACACTGGACAGCAAAAGAAACTTGCCACTGCTGTCAAAGGCCACACATAAAAATTCACTCCAAAGAAATAAACAATTTTTGTACACAGGTATGCTGCAATACCCCTTATTAATCACATACCCAAAAGCAAGTGATTGCTGTGTACAAAAATTGTTTATTTCTATGGAGTGAATTTTTATGTGTGGCCTTTGACAGAAGTGGCAAGTTTCTTTTGCTGTCCAGTGTATAATGAATAGAGTGAATGAAATTCCCTATGTCTGGTTAATCCTGTGCTTAAAACAGCTTACCATGAGAAATGATGGTCTGGTTTTTGGAGAGCCATTTCAGAATAAATCTACTAGTGCATTGTCGTTGACATTTTGTTTATTTGAATACAACTTTGGTGCCCTGTGTGTTATGCATCCTTTTCCCAGGAATTCAAAATGTATGCTTGGAAAGAAGGGATGTACAGCCTGTACACACTTGTACAAACTGAATAAAAAGGTGGATCAGCCACCAAACTGTTGTGGGATGGTAGGGGTAGGGATGTATCAAGGATGACAAAATGGAAGACGTTGTAATTTCCCATGTTGAAAAGTTTGTTTACATTTTCAGATTTTTGCATACCCCTATGTGTATGTGAATTGAGTAATCTTACGTCAAACCTTTCAAAATGCTGTTCCTGGAAAGGCATTTGTGCCACATTCACACAAGTCAGGGCACAGAAAAACCCAAACAATGTATTACCTGGTTGTCACAAAATGTCTGCACGTAGTGCATTTCAGTGCAAGAGAATTACCCGTTGTGATTCGTCTCACTCTCTCTTTGCAGGTCCTAGTGGGCTGTCTAGAGTTCCAGTGGGACTGTGTCATCGAGGACCGTGTCATGATCCTGAATGCCCTCTACAAGCTGCAGCACTTCCTGTCTGACATGATAATCCTGTCCTGGGAGTTCTTCATGAACAGACTGGACACCTTGGCCTTGGAGGCTCATGTAGAGATGGAACAAAACAAGGAGTTCCCCTTCCCCATCGGTAAGTTCCCTTTGTAGGGGGTTAGACAACAGTGCCCAATTTCAGGGTGCTGCTAAGAATGCGACCTTATGCTTACGGAGGCGCCATGTTTTTTCAATGCACACTATATACCTTAGAGGAAAAAATTGCTTAGCTTAGTGATGTAACAATAGAAATCAGTGTGCACATGGAACTAGTAGCCCAACCACGCTCTGCTAGCAAAATTGTATTCTATAGTAAGCATGACTTTGCTGGTAATTGTTAAGTTGTACTGTGAAATTGGGGCCAGTTTGTAGGGTGCACCATGCACTGGGACAAAGAGTTCAGTAACACATGATTGATGACTCAGCAGTCTGGTGCTAGGGATTTGCTGCTGAATTGTGCAGTGTGGTACATGCAGGTTAGTGAAACTTTCTGACACGCCTCCTATCTTTTATCTTTCTCTGCCTCTCCAGATCTGAGCCGTTCCCAGGCCGGGGCAGGTGATCGCATGGACACCTTCTTGAACAAGCAGACCCGGGCACGAGTTGCTCGGTCACAGTCGGAGACGAACAGCTCCCTCAAACCACGTTGTCTGTCCTCCTTCAACTTGAAGTCGGATTTCAAGCGTCGCAGCATGTCATCCCCAGCGACTACCAACGGCTTCAGCCGCATTCAGTTTGCACCAAGTGAGTCTTGTTTTAAATTAGTTACAGTACATGTAAATGGCTGTCCTCGAGGAGATTAACTTACTGTTACCCTTGACTTCATGATAGACTTTATGCTTTATTAACTTTGTAACCCTACAAGTATTCTCCCAGTCCGTCAGTATTCACCAGGTGGTTTGGGCAGATTTTGCTGAATTCAGGAAGTTGGAGCCTAGCCACTATTACTTGCACGGGACTGCATTTTCTTTGTAAATAAGTGCCATTGGTATCTTGCACAGTACTTGTAGATGATAAGGGAAGGTTCACACTTGTTGTTGGGGGTTGGAGGTATGGTAAACACCCCCTCCACCCCTTTCATCATCCCATAAAAGAAAGAAACTTAAGTAAAAAGGATAAAAACAAGCAAAGTTAGAAAACTTTGTGAAAAGTGCCAATTTGGTTAAAAATGCCTTGAAACTGACTTCCCTTTCACCCTGAATAGTTCATCTGTTTATAGGTTATAAGCGCTTACATGCAGCCATCCCCTGTAAGTTAAAAAATACCACTTATGGAGCCACCCATGTCACTATTGACATTGTAACTCATGTATTGCACATTTACATTTTTCTCTCCTGGCAGCTATCCGTTCCACCTACAGCAGGCTCTCTGAATCCTCAGAACAGTCTGTTGGACCCTTAGGGGACGCTCTGTTTGATGGTATGTCCTCTTCTAGAGTGATCATCTGCTTTCCTTCTTCAAATATGAAAGGACATGTGTTTACTATTAAGTGATTGCAACCAAGTTTGTGTCATAAAAACCTATTAAAACTTTTCTGTTTCTGGGCCCTTTAAAAAAGCACTTTTTGGCAGACGATGCTTTTGCCGTGCAGGCTTAAGTACAAAATATTTATTGCCCCCCCCAAAAAAAAATCATCTAAGAATGTATAAACTGATTTCAAAAAGAGAATGCCATTGGAAACTTGTATTGGCATATTATTCGTTTCTAACTTTGAACATAGTCTTGCTTGGATAATGTTCTTCCATTGCAATTTTCTAGATAATGAAACTTTAGGGCTAAAAGGGAATGTAAGACTGAGAGAAAATTCTTTTTAAATTTCACATGGATTCATGGCTGTCAGCACTTTTATTAAGAGGTCAAGGCAGGTTGCCATTTTTGAGAATGTTACCTACTCCAGAACACACCATGAGAGCAAGGCTTCAGTGGAAAACTGAGCCAAGTTTAGTGTCAAAATAAACACCGATATTGCCCAGTTTGTTTCCTTTTTCAGATGGTCATTTGCAGACTGTGCAGGAAGAACAACCGGCAGACATTCCTCCGATGGACCTGTCTAGCTTGGACAAGGAGACGGTGCATAAGCTGATATCACTTCTGATGAAGGTACAGGCCAAGTCACTAACTTGATGTCTTAGACTAGAAAAGTTCAGGCTTTGGATCAGGCTTTCTGCCATTTGTCGAGTGCATATTGCTATGATAGTGCAAAGCCAAAATATACAAATTTGGCAACTCTCTGCAGGAACAAGACAAGGGTTAATTAGTGAAACATTGAGGTACCGCCATTACTGAATGCACAAACTTGTAGAAGCTGCAAAGAATATACATTAATGTGATATTTGAAAGTTGTCACTAAATACATACTTGACACATCTCCCCTTTGCACTTATTCTCATGCAAATGGATCAGAATACACACCAACAATGCTCGGTGGAAACTGCAAAAAGTTATGGGTGCATTTTACTGTATTTCTCATGTTAACACCTGTTGACCTCCTGAACTTCCCAAACAGCAGAAGTTTGCTCTGTTGGAAAGCAAGGGTATGTTCTTTATCAGACCCTCGGTATACTGCTCCATCATGTAGGTCATAAAAGTTTAATGGTGACTGGTGTGGTGAAAGCAGCATGCAGGGGTTGGCCTGACCCCTGTAGATCTCTGTATCGCTGATAAGATGGTTGTTGCAAAGTGAGACCATAGAATCAAGAGGCAGGATCTCACAGCCAGGTAGTCTGCCTACTGTCTGATCTCGGTTCTGCAGTGCTGATTTTATAGAAGTTTCACTTGAATGTGAAGATGCATTAGTTTAAGTTTCTCTCAACTTTTTACCTGAGCTGGTCACGTGTGACTGCAGGTACTTTAAGAACTTCCAAAGGGAATTTAGCTGTGATTGTGTGAGGGTTTAGATTTGAAGGGCCCTTCAGCTGTTACTGTCGTTACAGACCCTGTTCGTGAAGATAAGCTTCCACTGTGGATTGACATTGGCTATTCACTGATTATCAAATAATTTCTTTGTGAAGTTCATGACAAGAGAAAGCAGTGCTGACGAGGAGCAAACTTCAGGCAGGGCTATGGTAAGTCTAAACATGTCCGATTTGCCAGAAGTACTTGAAAGAAGTAATGCAGCCTTACTGTTCCGTTAGTATTAACTTTATAATTCTGTTTGAATAAAGGAACATTCAAATTCCTACTGGAATTTGGTTAACTTAAAAAGTTGGCATGATATATGGTTCATAATAAACTATGAATAAGGGGAATTCCAGTTTGTTTTTCTACTTATAACACTACTAACACGTCTACACTTTTTCAGTCATTTTTCCATTTAACGTTATTCATGTGTCAATGCTAACTGCTAGGCGTAAGTGTATTCATTCTTAAAAGCAAGCAACCAAATTATTCTTAGAAACATAGCAGTCAAATATGTCTAGCTGGTTGCAGAGTAGCCAAATGGACTGCCAATTTCCTGGTTTAAGGATTTTTATATGCCTGGTTAATATAGTAATATTGCTCTATGGACCTGGCACCCCATTAAAGAAGTGGAGGGTGTTGGTTTAGTGTTATTACTTCAGTCTATCGG
The DNA here is from genome assembly GCF_001949145.1 of Acanthaster planci. The sequence continues at coordinate 838,017 of NW_019091467.1, forward strand.
TGTTTAGCACGAGCACAGTTCTATGGGAATATTGTTATATTGCCAGGTGAACAAGAGTTTCCTCAGTGTTACTGTTACTGGGCAATATTAATTATATCTCAATTAAAAGTGCTGATATGTAGATAGAAATATTCTGAGTAATTCATTAATTCTTTGTAGTTCTCACTGTGTTGGGAAGAGCCATGTTAAAGTAACACACATTGTCACGCTGTCTTCCAAGAAATAAGAAAGATTATTGCCGCATTACTGCTGAACACAGCCAAAACAAGGAATCAACAAAATTAAACTGTTTTAGCACCATTAGATTTTGCAGTCATTTGAATTATTTTATGTTGGAGATAAAAATCTCGTATACTAGAATTGGCAGTGTGATGTACCTTGTGATTAAAAAAAAAATGTATTTTGGGGGCAGTTTGCATGAGTTTTTTGTGCAATCAAAACTGGTGTGATTTCTTGGCATTTTTTTTGCACAACAAACTTACGTGGTTGTAGCCATTTGGAAAAGACTTGATTCCTTGTTAGCTGCTTAACCCTCGTAAAAGTCGCAGTACCTTTTTGTTGTCATTGTTACAACTCTTTTGGATTCTAAGTTAATGTTTCTCATCCTGTAATTTCATATTTGAATTAATTTCTGTAAAAAGAAAGCAGGGTTGTTTGAGAAGACTTTGAGGTGAATTTCATTTCTTGGAAGTGCGCTGTGACTAAGGCTGTGACATTGCTAGAAATCTGCATAACATTTATTAAACCTGTGCATGTTCCAGAACTCGGTGAAGGGGAGAAATATGATGCGCAAGGTCAGTGCCCCAGGGAGGCCTCGTTCACAGTCCGTCACGTCCGTGCCCTATAGTGTGTCTGTCACATACTGAGAATGTACAAAATTTGAGCTGCTTTGAAAACGTGGCTGGGTTTTCTTTAACAAGGAAGAAGTAGGATACTTATTTGGATTTTTCTGCATTCACTTGGTTGCTGATTCTGTAAATTTCAAATGAAATCAGGTGCTGGATGTGAATCAATGATTAGATTGCTTTTAATCCTTTGGAATTTTAATATGAGGGTTAAGGCTTTTTAAATCCTTTTTGTCTGAAAATCTTATGCTGAAGAATGATTCTTTGACAAAGGGTTTGATACAGGTTTTGGGTGGGGGGATGCAACTTTGCAAATTGAAACACATTAAATTACTTGGTCTTTTTGGAAATTGATAATTTTCCTCCATCATAATACTAAGGAAAAATATATACCACAGAAAATTTGAAAAATTCAAAACTTTAAATTCGCCAATAATTGGAAAAAGGGAAAACCCAGAAGTTTTCAATTCCCAGCTTTTGTTTTGTGCACCTTGTGAGGCCCATGTGAAAACTCCAGATCATTTTCTGGAGTCGGTGGACAAAATGCACACATGTACACCTCCCATGTTTGTAGCAGATTTAAAACGCGTAACACCCAAGTGCACGTGTCCGTCCATCGTTTTGGAGTAATGCCGTGTGGCACAGCCATTTCCTCCCAGCTGTTTCATGGTCCTGTTTTGGAGCCTTGGATCTCCTGTCTGACCCCACATCCCATCCGTTTTTTGCCAAGTTGTGGCCAATTTCAGATCTCCTGCCTTCCACTCAACATGTCCATGTAGTTCTGTCAAACCTTGCAAAGATGCTGCCCATGCACCAAAATGCCATGATACATGCACATTTTGCACTTGCAATTGAATCCGCATGGAGTATAAAAGGTAAAGCCCATGTGCTTTTTAAACAGGGATATTCACAAATTGTCGGACCTATTCTCCTGATGTCCAAGTTGACTACATCTTTGCAAATGCAGTTCCCCTAAAGATACATGTACTTGCCATTGTTTATACAGCTCTTTCCATTGAAAATACCATTTAGCCCTTCACTTTGTTAATCTTTCCAAAAGGACAGAGTTCTGAGTTTTGCTGTGAAGAGATTTGGAATTGGCTAATGGCCGTCTGTGACAAGCAATATTGTCCCCTGTATCGTTAATGAATTGTTCTGTACGTTCAGCATTGACCCCCTACACGTATTGCCATTCAGTTGCCCCTGTTTCACAGAATACATTGGATTTGGTCACATGATGTACAGTGTTCTTACTCCACAACAGACCAAAGACCGTTTTCCAAATCTTTAGCTTGTCTTTGGCTTTAGCTTTCATTTGGAATTTTGAGCCATTTCCAAATAATTGTGTGAACAGAAGGGGACACTCCAAACCATAGCCTCACATTGCACACATCCATGTTTCTCTGGCAGAAAAACTGAATTCATGAAACTTCAGCTGAAGCCCTGGGGATGAAGTCCAGATTTTGAAATCCCCATAATGCCAGTAGCATTGTTGTCGTTCATGATTTTGATGGGATCTCTCTCTTTTGAAAAAAAAGTGAAAGGGGGCAGGCATTGATTTGAAGAAGTGTGTAAAAATGCTCTATGACAGCGAATGATTTATATTGCCTGCCACTTTACTCAGCCATGTCAGAAGAGTGAGGTGTCATTAATTGAGGTGATATTATGTACAAAGTGTTTGTATAATGATAATATGCAACCTGATTTGTCTGTAAGTGTAACATAGCGTACACCTTGCTGTTGATCCAATTTCGTCATGGGTTGTCTGCGTTCTGTACACTGTCTACATCCCCATGTGTTAAGTCGTCAGCATTTGGTATACTTGTACAACGTTGTGATTGAAATTGGAGGTTAGGTGCCAGTTCGTTAGTACAGGGTTCTTTGTGTGAACTTGTTTGAATTGTCAAGAGGAGAAACAAAGGCAGATTTTTTTTTCAGAATTTTGTCCTCTGTCAAATCATCCTGTGATTGCGTTGAAAATTCATAGACATGAACTTCATCAGTTCCAAGGATTCCCGCATGCTCTTTTGCTTGTAATTTACCGGTCAATTTCCAAGAAGCTGTGGCAGAAGTACCACATTTCAGCCCTGCCCCCCTAAAAAATCCTGTGATATTCAACTAGAATGTTACTGATTTCTCAGTTGTCAAAACTCCAACTTGAATTTGGCCCCGAGTCAAGGGAGTTTGATGCAAATTATTATGGTATTATTTTCATTAATACCATGAGCAGTTTGGTTATATTTATATCAGTTCTTTCCAAATGGCAGTGCCTCTATTCAGGGAACTTCTTGCCTTTATTCACAAGAATAATAACCTTTAATCTTCCAAACATCGTCAGTGTTCAAACCTTCCAGCAATGGACTTGGTATTTTACATTGTTTATCTATTAAATGGTTTTCCTTTGTTTACACTTGCATGCATAAATCAACCAAAAAACATAAAAAGTCAAAAAACAAAAAACAAAAACAAACCAAAATCAAAGACGATGCTTTTCTTGTGGACCTCTGACACTTTTTGTGTTCCACAAATGTGATTAAAGGTGTCTCACTTGTCTCTGAAGCTGGAACCTAACAAAAAGGAATGCATCATATTACAGTTGATGCATCTCTGTTTTCTGTGGTCAATTTTAGTTTTTATCCACCTCTCCCATCTATATCCTTCAACAAGCTGATACCCTCACTCCACTGTATAACACTCGGTGTACATCATGCCACTGTATGTTAACACTGACACCAGACCATTGTTACATGTAAACATCGTCCACCATAACCCTCTGTTAACCCTCATCTGTTTCATCCTCAGCTCATGTTTTCTAAGTTGACTCGCCATTTTCCATATTTTGTTCATTTGCATGAGTAAATACCTCATTTCTCCCACGGCTGTGTTATATTCTGTTTTTTATTTAATTTTGAAGGTTATTATTTGACTTTATACTTCTTCTTCATCACATGGTTCCATTGTCTTTCTTCCATCAAATATTTGAATGAAAAAAAAATCCAATTGAAAAAGAAGATTCCATCTTCATGCAAATTCATTTGACAAACAGGTCCATAAAAGTTACTTTTATCACAACATTTATTCTTTCTTCCCTTTATCATTTGGTTTCACTTTGGTCATTTTTTTTGGGGGGGGACATGCTGAACCAGTATAAAAAAAAATCTTTATATATCACAGATTTGATGATTAGTGCTTCCTCTGGTACAATGCAGTAAAAACTTGAAACTCAGAAAATCTGGAAATTAGAGCATTTTGGCATTAACAGTTTCCTTAACCCGGACCACCTAGGCCCTGTTGGCTAGGATACACCTTCAATCCTTCAAAACCCTCCAACTGCCCCCATGAGAAAAATGGATCCTCAATCCTCCTGTGACATTTCTTGAAGATGTTCTGTGGAGGGGTGTACCCACTGCCTCCATCCTTCAGAATCCTCCACCAATTCCTCATTATGTTGAGGCTGTGTGAATGGTATCCGGGAGCAGTATGGAGGATTTCACATATAACATGGGCATGCATTTATGCATGGCTGAACATAAGCAACACAAGGTCTAACCCACAACCTTGAAAGAGTGCATCGTTTTGTAATCGGTAATGCAATTTTGCCATGCAGCCTCAATCCTCCAAAACTGCCCGGAGGATTTTGAAGGATTGAGGATGGTTAGGGAATGGGATACATTGTGAAATACCTTGCGGTAAAGTATCTTTTTTTTCCTTTGGGGGCAGAGCACTGTGCTGCGTCATCTCAGTGTTCTCATGGGGTACAATCAGGTGGAGAAGTGCTTCATCCTAGCACCCCAGCAGCTCAGGGAATCAGCTGTCTTCTATGCCTTTATGGCCGGAGCACCAAAGGTATCCAAGCACTCCCTCAGGCCCTGGGATGTACAGGCAGTTATAATACACTGCCCACTTTTTTCCCATGTTCCCAAATTTACTGAAATATTAAGGGCATGTAAGTACACATACAAACTAATGAAATGTGTGTTGACTGAAAACAGTATACATGTACAATGTTAGAGGATTTCTGCAATAACAACAGAGCCCTACAGGAGATGTTGAAGGCATGTCCAATTCCCTAACTCCGGTAATCTCCTTGCTTGAAACAGTGAACTGAATCACTCCTGTTGACCTACATACCAGTAATGAAATGTGTTGACTGAAAAGAGTATACATGTACAATGTTAGAGGTTTTCTGCAATAACAACAGAGCCCCACAGGAGATGTTGAAGGCATGTCCAATTCCCACACTCCGGTAATCTCCTTGCTTGAAACAGTGAACTGAATCACTCCTGTTGACCAACATACCAGTAATATGGCTTTTCTCGTGTAATTAAAATCAAGATTGCTTAGTGTCAGCATAGCAAATGAGTGTCAGCATAGCAGATGAACATCTTATTTGACTTAGTCATGGTAAAGCCATGCATTTTCAAGATGGTTCATAACCCTGATTGTTTCTTCTTGTGTGTCTGCAGATGCTGGACCACAACGTGAAGGTGGGCAACATTCTCCTGCCCATGATTATGGAGCTTTTTGCCTACTCCCCATCACCCCAAAAGTCCCCCCAGGACATGCAGCCCCATGACTACACCCTGTGGTTCCTGGAGCCCCACTGCAGGCACTCTTGGCTCATGTCGGTGCTCATCATTCTGTACAAGGTGAGGCTGAAGGCTGGGCCAGACATGGCCCCTTCATAATGTGTAACACTTAAGCCACCGTTGTAAGGCATTCTTGCAGAATGAGACAGTACCACTGTTATTCATCTGAATGTGCACAAAATTATACTGTGTGGAGAAATTGCATCTGTGGCACTGAGTTGTCTGCCACAGGGTCTGTTTTTGTCTTCCGGGGTTGAATGGTACTTTTTTTGCATGTAGGAGGATCATTGGGACAAGGTACATGTATGTATAAAGTGGATGAAATGCTGCATAAGGTTGGCATAATGGTTGGGCTGGATAAGTGGGATGATGGATGATGGGAAAGCCAGAGTAAGAAGTGAAGGGAATGATAGGGAGGGGAGGAGTAGGAGGTGAATTGGATGATGGGGAGGGGGCGGAGGAGATGGATAGGGTGATGGGGAGGGGGAAGAGTAGGAGATGAATGTGATAATGAGATGGAGGCAGAGTAAGAGATGAATCGGATGATAGGGTGGGGCACAGTAGGAGATGGACAAAATGATGGAGGGGAGGAGTAGGATATAGATGGAAAGAGAAGGTGGATGTGGGATTGGAGACAGATGGGATTAGGGATGGAGTTAAAGTAGACATGGTAGATATGGGATGATGGGGTAGAATTGTAGAGGATAGGATGATTGGGTTGAATGCAAAGTGCAAAACTGATATTTTAGAGGAATCTAATTATACACAATCCATCAAACTCACAAATGCACTGCTTATCTAAGCGTCCAGGTCTAGTCTGACTGTACTGGGCCCACATTCTTTAGGCATTGCTCTCTCCTTTAAAGAATCATGAAGCCTTTGTATGCCTATCTCCCTTGTTGATGGTTATATGTTGATTTACTTTGAGGGATTTGATTGCATAATCTTTATAAAAGGGAAAGAAAATGGGAATTGTTTTGTCCTTTGCTGTGGTCATCTGGGTAGGCTCTCTCTTCGAAGACAGAATTGAATTACCCTGATGACAGAATAGTGCATTCCAGAACAGGGTGGACTTCATTTATATAACTTGGATGTCTCTTAACATAAGCTGTTATTACAGGAAAGAAATTCAAATTCATAAGAAACAGCGAGCTATGGCACCTTTGCTGTTCTAGTTATTCTGTATCTGCATATTGTACGCTTCATTCCGTACGAAAACATTCATTCCTGATCAGCAGTACTCAAAGTGCCAGTGGCTGTGTGGCTTTTGTGAATGGAATAATCACAAACTCTGCCTGGTTCCTTACTTCGGACAACCAATCATGCCAGAGAAATTTGGTGGTATACTTATTAACTGCATTGCAGACCTGCGTACACTTCCCATTCAAACTTACAAAGTGCTTTCACTAGTTTGCACCGTGACTGTAAAGATGATCCATCTTCTGTGGTGAACCTGTGATTGACTGTTCTTGCAGAAAAAGAAGTTCTTTCATTGTTGTAATTTCATTGTTTCATTGTGTTGTCTATCACAAGTCCTTTCTGAAGACCAGTCGCAAGTCTTTGCAAGAGGTGCAGTAGTTAAGTCTTTTCACAAGACCAGTCACAAGTAACAGGCCTAACTTGACTAGCTTCTGACATTCAACTGGATGGTTTTTGCCCTTGATTGACTGTTCTTGCACAAAAAGAAGTTCTTTCATTGTTGTAAGGCAGTGCAGTATCCAAGTCCATCACAAGTCCTTTCTGAAGACCAGTCGCAAGTCCTTGCAGACGTTCAGTAGTTAAGGTCTTTTCAGTCACAAGTAACCAGTCACAAGTAACAGGCCTAACTTGACTAACTTCTGACATTCGACTGGATGGTTCTTCCGCTTGCATGGACTTGTACAATGAACTCAACTACAACTCTGTGGTAAGATTGTACACACACTCAGACCTTGAAATCAGACCAAAAACGTGCTCGATCAAAATGTCATAACACAATCAATTTTGTTCTGACATTACCTGCTTTTGGTCTGCCAAGGTAGAGTTCTAACGTGCAGTGTCAGGGGTCGAAATTCACTTTTTTCCTGGTCCTACCAGAACCACACACGCAGCCATATTGAACAAAACTAATAATACATCAGATGCCATAATCCCATATATTGTGTTGATATTTTAAGAGCTGTTATTGACATGTTGGTCAGACAGTTTGTCTAAGCGTCTTTGATTTGGTTTGGACAAACACAGTAAGTGCTTGGAAATGTCCGATGTCCAACCGTAATTTCACGCACTGCACACAGTACAAAACCACTGCTTTATAAGGATTTTTTTTCAATTGCTCCTAACAGTACAACTTTGACCAGCTGGAGCTGAAAGCAGAGGTGAAATCCCTCATGCGCATCACCATCAACACCCTGGAGGCACAGAGGCACCAGTGTAAGCCCAAAAGGCCTGAACCACCCTCGCCTGAAGACATCTGGGGAGCTACCACACCACTGGAGAAGAAACGATCAGGTGAGATCACAAAGTCACTCTGCTTGTGAATGGAGTGTGGAACCCAGCGTGCCATAATTTAGTCTGTTAAGTAACTTCCCTAACTAACTAATAGCTAACAGACCTACAGGTACCTGTTAAATGTACTCAGATCAAGTTAATCAGTTCTTGCTGAAATTAAGCTTGACGTTATAAAACAAATACCATCTTTTGGTGCAGTAAAATTAGCTCCCACCCCCTCGGTGTTCCATGGAGCATTGCATTTTAGAAAGTAGAATTTTCCATGGATCACCTCAGGAGGCTAATTTTGTTGCACAACTCAAAGCAGTCAATTTTTGTATAATTAACCCAAGCTCACCTAGCGCAGCTCTGTCCTTCCTAAGACCAGAATTCAGTGAGTTCTCAAAACTGCAGGAAAAGAACACCAAGTGTAAACTCTTTTCCTCATTTCAAATCTTGACCTTTGCACTCTGACCCTGAGCTCCAGTTGTAACCACTCGGCAAGATTTCATACCACTTCATAGAAGCGCATGGCTTTCTGGTAGCAGTTCATAAAGAGCAAGCTAACTTGACATCCAGAACATTTTTTGAATAGAGGTTCAGCAAGAACAATTTCAATAACAATTAACAATGCATTTGAACCATTAGAATGTGATACTGTCTTGAGATACATGCAATAGCAACAGAGGTGTGGTTTTGTCATACTTGCTGGATTTCAGCATTTCTGACTCCAAAGATAAGAATTTTTAGTGGTTTAAATCATATTTGCTGCATTTGTACTTTGTAAAAAAAAGTGCTAGATGCAAGATTGACTTTTTATACCCAATTTGGAGAGCCATCGTGTCATTTTAGGGATTTAAAAGACCTAGAAAAAAATCACATTATTATATTTTGCACAGTTATCTCGTCAGTGCCTGGGCTAATTCCCAACCACTGTCAGAGAAGTAACCATTTCTCCATCTCTTCGCAGAGTCCAGCCTGATCCAGGCTGTAGGAGAGGGAGAGGAACAAGACAATGGTGAGGAGGTGTCCTCCAACGCCTCGGCAGGGCCTTCCTCCCCTCTCATCCCAGTGGCTCCCAGGGAGATTCCTGCTGGCCTCCATCAACAGGTGGAGTGTGAACCTGACATGCTGTTCGTTCCTGAAGAGGAGGTAATTTTTCCCTGTTTGCTTCCAGCTGAAAATGAATTTAAGCATGCCAGTTTGGTTGAACTTAATGTTTGTACTTATTGGAAGCCGTTTTGAGAATTCTGAAATTATTTCAGGATTTCAAAAAATTAAAAATGGAAATTGGTATTCACCTCATTGTTGGGAAGAGTAGGTGAATTTGTAGACTAGTGACAAAATTTAAGATTTTGGTGTACATTGTTACAATTATAGGAAAAGTTTCGTGAGTTTTCGGAAGCCCACCTGCACACAACCACCAATCACCAATTTCATTCCTTAATTTCACTCTATACAATATTGTGCACTCTTCATCACAGTAAATGTGTTGGAGAACACAGTTCAGTGTATACTACTAGATGTATGCAGGAGTCAAGATGCCATGATAGGTGAAGTGCTTCAAGTTGATTCAGTACTACAGCCTTGACACTACAAGCTTTTGCAATTGTATTTGATGTTTAACACTCAAAGGTGACTGCCCTACCCATCAAGAAGTCCAACCTCAGCTTTGTAGCATCGACCATCGTAGAGGTAGAAGAGGAGAATGAGGAGAGTGTGGAAGCCCTAGAGCCCCTGAACAAGGTGGAAGCCATCCCAGCCAAGGCCCTGATGGTCAGCAAGGAGGAGCCGGTCAGCGTCCAGGCCGTCCCTCGGGTCAGTCAGTCGGGGCATTCTTGCCATTCACAAATTTCAATGTCTGCTCTGAAGAAACGTCATCCTGGAACACTTCTTTTGGGAATTCTTTGAGTCACCTTTGGATGTTTTTTATGTCCCCGATGGGAACAGGCAACAATGTTGAATAAAGCGAGCAACAATGTTGACCACCTTCCCCATACAGGAACACTTGCTTTTCCCAGTAGGAGCGGTGGATGTTCCCAAGCGGAATAAGCAGTGCTTTCTAAATGATCAATAGCATTCTAAATCTGCTCAACTTTTTGCTGGATTTTACAGGATCTGGGAGAGTTTAACAGGGAAACTTTTAGAGATGAGATTAATTGAGAATGGAAACTTAACACATTGACTGCTGACTATGAGTGTACTCTTAGTCACAGGTGCACTGGATTCTGTCACTATGAGCATACTCGTCGGAAAGCAAAGGCTATTGGAATGTAAATTGAATGCACTGGCATCAACAAAGAACACAAGAAATAGGCTGCTGCCAGTGTGGAGGGTGTACCTCCGTAAAGTGCTCATGTTCAAACAGACACCTAAAAGGTACCTGTTAAATATGCACGCATGCGTAAAACGCTTTGCAAATGGGAACACCCCTTTGAAATTATTGGCGGCAGTGAACGTGTTAAACCTCAGTCTACAGATGGTTAGATTTTGACTGGCTGGTATCCCCTGTTCCCCAGGTTGTGACCGAGATGGCGAAAGTGGAGCGCCAGGCCCTGGAGCCCAGCCTTATGTCAGCCAAGGTGGAGTCCTTCTTCTCCCCCTTTGAGAAGAGCAAGCTCCAGCCCCGCTTCCGCTCCAAGAAGCAGCGCAAGATGGGCGTGGCCACCATCTCCTCCAACGCCCTGTCACAGCGCATCGACAATAAGCTAGGTGGGGGAGGCAAGCAGGGTGAACTGAGCCTAGACCTGTCGGCAGCTGGTGCTGGAGGGGGCATCAACGCTGGCATCACAAAGGGAGGCTTGACCAGGAAGAGCAAAGAGAAGGGGAAGAAGAGGTCACAGAAGCTGAAGGAGCAGGCCAAGACACCAGAGAAAAAGAGCAGTGTGTACTCAGCTGCTAAGCGCTATCATGAAGATAAGAACTTCATGGCTTTGACAAAGTACGCTGTTAAGAAAACATTTAGGGATGTCCTTTACTGTGCACTTAATGCTGTAATACCTGGCTCATACTGTCACGATTTTGGTCCCGATAGCTCCAGATTAACCCTCCTTTGGTTTTACAGCACAAATGTGCACAAGTGCCCAAGGTCACTCTTTTGCATGTTGGTGCAGTGCACAACACGACACAGCTGTGCTTCTTTGAGGTGTTTACCAAGTGACCCAAAGAGAGACTTCAGCATAGGAGGGTTAATTGTGAACGTGTGTATGGTAACGAGTTGGAAATACAGGGCCCCAGTTGCATCTTCGGTATGATACTGACAGTTGTTCTGCAGTGAGACTATGGATATCAAGGACAATTATACGAATTATGAAGCAGATCCATCACGGTTGGATCATGATACGAATTATGAAGCAGATCCATCATGGTTGGATCATGATACGTTACAGTCAACAACGGGCTACTCCATTAGAGTCAGGAATACAAGATATTAGTGATGATTATTCACGTTTCACTTACAGTTGTAATATTAATGAAGATTTATCACCTGTATCATATGCGTTGAAAAATGTACCAAAGGGTAGTACAGTGTTATATATTTGTACTGAATTGTCATAAAACAGCGTCTTCTGACCTACCGGTATAAGGACCACCCAAGGTTCTGGATAATCAAACACATGCTTTTTTAACCAGTTTGTGCCGGGGCAGTTTTCAACGTTGATGATGCTGGGCCGGCATGACTATCATTTTTTCCATTTTCAAAATCCTTCAAAAATTCATCATTCCATTTAACGGTCGTTTATAGCCGCATGAAGTAATCTTTAGGCACTACTCTAAGTTGACAGGTGACCTTCATTGATGCCCGAGTATTTCAGCCAGGCCT
>NW_019091467.1:849939-910938 GCF_001949145.1 Acanthaster planci
ACTTTTGAGTGAAAAATGTCGTTAATGCCCAGCAGCCTGGTCTTTTGTTCGGAGTACGGTCTTTTGTTACAGGGCCCTGTTTCCTTTGTCCGAGTTCGGAGACCCTGGCCACGCATATAAACCATACGGCTCCGATTTCGGAGTCCCTGGCAGGTAGTGGTTAATACATGTGTCCTTGCGTGCCATGCTTCATCAAGACTTTGTAAATAGGGGGCTAGTGGAGCCAAAATCATGAAAGTGTGAGCTAGGCTTTAGACAAACTAACGAGGTTTCTCTCAGATGCAGAATAAACTATTTACCTTGTGCCCACTAGTTCAGAGATCTCATACACACTCAGCTCTTATATTTACAAAGTTGAGCTGGCTTGTTCCAAACGATGTAGCCAGTGGGTACAGTAATCAGTGGCCTGGGTTTTTGCATTACGAACATGCAATATTTAACATCTCCTCAGTAGAAGGAAATACTTTGGGGGTATACCTTGGGCATATATTGAATTGATGAAAAAAATTTAAAACTAGGTAAAAAATAGAAATGGTCCCTGTGGAGTCGATCTCTTAAGTTTTGGTAAAGTTTGACCATAAATTAAGAACGGTGTTGAAGTACAAAAGATGTAATTAGTTTTTTGTAGCTGAAGTGTTCTGAGTTTGCAAAACTAATAAAATATATAGTTCAGTATTCAGGTTACTGATGTAGCAAAAACTGTATTTAAAAATACTGAGATACATTGTATGGCTATTGTGAATGATCATGCTTGTCAAGGTATCACACATTGTGTATTGGTAATTACAGATGGCCACGATCGGTTTCAGCTTATCTGAAATGCTGTTCATAGTCACATTAACTACCTGCCTTGCATGCACCTATTTTGTCATCTCTTTTACACTTGTTTTATTTTGATCACTCAAGTGATTCTTTTTTCGACATTTTTGTGTGACAGGTGCACTGATTGCGGTGTATTACTGGAGGAGTACGATGATGACACTGTGTCGCTGGCCATTGTGGTATTGTCTGCACTTGTCCACAGGGACCCTGAGTTGGCAGCTCCTCTTCTCTTAGAGATGCTGCAAGTGGTTGCAAGGTAAAGGGCTGACTATGTTGATGAGTGAGGTTGGCTGGGCCTGGCTACTGGCCTAGGTTGGGATTGATTAAGTAATATTGGGTTTGGTGTGTTTGAGTTGCAATTTTTGGGAGATTGGTGCCTGGTTTATTGGCTGGGTTGTATGTTTGTATGAATTGCTTGTTTGAGGCAACATTGGTTGGAATGGCAGTTCTGGGCTGAGTTTTGTTTTGGTGGAATTGGCTTGGATTGATCTAATTGGGTTGGCTGGTTGCATTTGGCCACCCTGAACTGGGTTCAGTTAGGCTGTCCTTGGCCAGGTTTGGCTGGATTTGGAGGATTGGGCCAATATCAGCCTGTGTATTGGCTTGGTTGGACCAAGCTAGGCTGAGTTTGATTAGATTAGGTTGGGTTGAAGTAGGATTGGATTGTAATAAGCTACGTTAGCTTGGTTTTGGCTGGGTTGTGTTTTAAGCTGTCCTGGAATGGCATGGTTAGTTGGGATTGTCAATGGCCGAGTTTGGTTGGGTCAGGAGGTTTGAGCCAGGGCTTTGCTGGGTAAGGCAGAATTTGGTTAGGCTGGGCTTGGTTGGGTTGGCTTTGCTGGGTTGGCTTGGCTGAGCTGGGCAAGACTGGATGTGGTTGACTAGGGCCGAGTTAAGATAAGTTGGGTTGGGATGGTTCAGGGATGGGACAGTGTTAGTTGTACTGGGTTAGTTTGGGCTGTCCTAGATTGGCTGGGTTTGGTTGGGGTGGACATGGCTGCACTTGACTTTGTTAAATAGGCTGCCCTTGGCTTGGCAGGTCTAGATTAAATTAGCTTCGCTGGTAGAACGTGGCTGTCCTGAGTTGGACTGGGTAGGGTTGGACTCTGATGGGATCAGCTTGGCTAGTCAGGGCTGCGCTTTGCTGTCGCTAGACTTGATTGGGCTGGAGTTAGATTGGATTGGGCTGCACTCGACTGGATTGTGCTGGACTCAACTGGGCTGCTCTGTCCTGGATTGGTGGGTTGGGTCATGTCGGTTGGGTTGGACCGTTATGGATTGGGTTCAGAACTAATAAGTGGCCTGGTAGATGGAGCTAAGCTTGATTGGATTTACTAGGCTGGCCAGTGTTACATTGGATTTGCTTGGACACAGGCTGATATTATGTAGGGACACTTGAGTTACAGACAGATTTTGACTTTTCAGCTCTTTTTTCATTGTTGCTTAAATTTATATAAAATTCCTCTACCGTCAGTTTTAATTCATAAGGTTAAAAAAAAATTGTTATTTTACCATTTTTTTCTTTATGCTAGGATTGCTAGTGGAATCTTCTCCCCTTGGCAAGCAGAAAGGTAAGAAAATTGCAGTGAAGTGTCTGCATTGTCACCGATGTGAGATGGCATTTATTAAAAGTCAATGTCAGCTTGGGTTTGCTAGATGAAAGGTCCTTTACACAAAAGTAGTACTTGTCACATAGAGATGTCATTGAGTGAACAAATCCTTTTACATTTAATGTTGAATTTTTACATGTTTATAGGGCAACTTTTGATGTCAATGTTCAGTCTTTTGATTGAAAGTAGATGTTTACTTCTAGATGTGGCCCCATAGAAAAGGAGTTCAGATTTAATTTGAATTGTAATAATATGATGAGGCCATGTTTGTCCTTATATTTGCTTCAAAGTTTACCAAGTGGAATTCTAAAATGTCTCGTGCCTTTTGCTAAGATGGGAAAGTTCAATTCATGCTTGTCTGATGCGGTTATAAATACTAAATTTTGGATGTATGGCAAATTGTCTGAAAAATTTGTGCAGTGGAAAAAGGACATCTCATTTCTAAAAAATGTCTCATTTTTTCTTTCTCTTGGCTAGTATTGGGAGTCCACCAGGCCATTGCTGCACTGTAGCCAAGCAGTTCCTCCGCTGTACTTTGCATCAGCTCGCTCCCAACGGCATTTTCCCCCAGCTTTTCCTCAGCAAGATCGAAGGTATAGTCTAACCAAACATAGCACTGGAGCCTCTGGCAAACAGATGTGTGGCAATCGCAATCTATTGGTCTGTTTGTTCCATATGGATCTGGATCACAATCAGTGATCCCAATGCTGATTTGCTCCATCCATTAGGCGGGTTGTGGTGGCAGTGAACCAGTGTTAGATCACTGGTTGCCATTTGGATCTATGTGAAACAGAGGCCCTAAGGTTGCATTTGCGCGTGTTGACTCTCGATGTATTTTGAGGGGTACAGGATCATATTGGGAAACCAGAAAATGTCTATCTTTCTGCCATCTTGAACTGTATGCACTGGTTTGATTGAGTGTGCGCCCTCACTTAACATGAGTCATACTCAATTATATATAACGGGTTTGCCCGTCTCCCCAACGCAAAAATACATNTGTGAGGTTTTTTTCGCAAGCTCTCGGACAAGCACTGAGCATACAGTGCTTATTAATATACGTTGGGTAAGGGCAAACCCGTTATATATAATTAACATCTCCCCAACGCAAAAATACATCTTGAAAATGAGTCATACTCGCAAGAGTACATACGCCCAGGAGTGTGCTTGAGTTTGAGCAATACGCTCAAATGCAGCCCCAGTTATCTCCATGATAGAAAGCAGGAAGTTTCGACTTGGAATTCTATTCAAGCAAAGTGTAAAGCCTATCCTTCAGTTTGGATGTCTACATATCATTCCATGTGTTCATCATGTTTTATAATGGGTTTATCCTCATCAATGGAAATTGTCATTGTCAGCTATTGACATTGTCTTTTCAGATGGGGACTTTCTCAAGACCATGGCAGTGGCTCTGACTGATTTCAGTGACCTATCGCCTCTGGATGCTGTCAGCTTCCTCCTGGAGGTAAGTGCCGATAAATTCAAGGAATATGGTCTGGCTTATCAGGTCCGTGCCTCTGCCTACATCAAAGCCAAAAACAGTTCAGCTGGTAATTACTGGTGTGATTTGAAAATTGGACTCCATGAAATGATGCAGTCAGGTTTGTGTGGACTCAGTGACAGCATTGTGGCTGGCTGTTAAGAATGATGACATTTGGCTAGCTGTTCAGAATGATGACAGTTTAACAGGCAATCCAAATCATATTGTCACCGTTATCACAAACTCAAGCTCAAGCACTATCTTTGGATAGTTCATGAAAACCTTCTGGTTTCACAAACTGACATCTAGGTGTGCACACTCACTGTGAGTACATAGGCATCACAGAATATTTTTGGTCCCCATGAACATGACATGCAAGCATGTAACAGATGAACCTTTTTGAGGAACAATTGACGAGATCCATTTGATTGAGATAAAGGGAAAAAAATACCTAGAAATCTTTTTTAGAAAAGCTTCAATTCGTGAAACCAAAACGCACTAAACGTGTGCACAAACAGGCCTGGTTACAGTTAATGAAAACAAATTTCATGAAAGAGGAGAGCATCCAAGTACCATTAAGTTCATGGTGTCAGTTACAATATTGCTACATCCTGGCGTGCTCAAAATTAGAAATGATATGGTCTGCATTTTCTTGAAATAAAATTTTTCCTTGCTCATTATTGAGAAGTGTAGTATTTATCCAAAAAGCTTACATACCGAAAGGTGTATGTACATTTTTTGGATAAGTATGTGGAACTCACCCTTCAGCTGACAATAGCTAAACCAGTCTGGCAGTAGAACTGTCAGCAAGACCACACCATCGAGATTGGTTGCTGAAGTCATCCATATCACAGTGCCTAGGTTTATCCAACACAAGTGAAGTGACAGTACCACATAAGTTTTCATATCAGGTGTTTTCCCCTTTATTTGTTTATAAAACCTTGGGCTTTGGAAAAAATGTACAAGCTTTACTTGGTTTGGACTCCAACTCAAGACCTGATGCTTACCAGATGTCTCACCACTCAGATCAACCGCTGAGGTTGGTTGGCTGGGTTGTGTCAGATGACCATTGGGTACCATAATTTTCATTTTTTTTCCCCTTGGCAGCAGGAAGGTGTTAATTTTATGATTGCTGTTTTTTCCCGTTGACCTGTATTTATAATCACTGCATACTCATGTTGTTAACGTTGCCTGTTGATGTTGCAGGGTCTGAATGAGAAAAAGACGTTACCTTCACTGCGCATCTTGCTGGTGCTGATGAACCTGGCTGAGTACATGGAGAATCTGCCTCTAGAGGGCAGCAGTGCCTGGGGCAACCTCATTTCACTCTTTGAGACGTTCTTCAGGAAGTTGGCCTTTGCCCTGCCTGAAAGTGTTAGTCCTGGGGTCATTCTTGATGAGGTTGTTTGTCATTGTATGAGCTTGTAAAAGTCGGTTTATTCTTTCCACTTTGAATGTAAAATCTGGTGTAAAACTCAAAACCAGAATACCACTGAGCAAGCAGCATGATATTGAAGGGAAGATTTGGGATGCAAACATGGGATTCTTTTCCTGAAGTGAAGTCACTGGAACTTGATGAGGATAGCAGACAATGAGAAGCAGTCCTGTGCATATTATAAGTGCTTGTGAGGATGGAACTGAAACGTTGCAGTTTACCTTTTGTAGTAAAATAGATGTCATAGCCCTTTGAGGTCTTGTCTGAGGCTTCAACTTCGGAGACTTTGCCATTCATGTTTTTGATGACTCGACCTGCTGATGAGATTTTTCAGTTTTGTTTGCTGCATGTCTAGCCTCAAAACTGCAAGGAAACAAGGCAGATGAAAAATAAATAAAAAATTTTACAGGTGGGTTGATTGCCTACAGTTCAGCGGTCCTGTCGAAAGTTGGGGAAGATAAAAATCAAGCAAAGCTGGAGATGTAAGATGAAGCAAATAACTTGGGAACACTCTCCAAGTGACCATTGGCTCGCTTGCTTTCCATCCAGTGTGACACCAACGACCTGTTCCGCATCATGATAGTGATCCTGAAAAGCCCTGCTACCAAGACCCTAAGCACCCTCCTGGACCCCATGACCAAGCTCATCAGCTATGTCATCCAGAATTGTCACTTCAAGCTTAAGCTGCTGATTGAGGTCTGCACCCTCTGCAATCGCATCTTTGTCAAGGTACTGGGGTCTTGCTTTAAAAACCAAATACAGAAATTATCACAAAGGTTTCTGAAGCAAGGAGATATAGTGAGCATGCTGGATGGATCCTTATTTTTTAGTGGTCTTGAGATAAATGCAACTCACACTTACTTTGTGTGCACATCAACATGCACATCAAACATAGTATCTCCCTTGCCATTGTAAAGCATATAGATAATACGGGCGCTCCTCCAAGAGTTGGAACATGTTGACAAATCACAGTGTGTGAAATCTGTCAACCGAATGCGCGTTTCGATAGGGTTGACAGATGTCATGCATTGTGATTGGTCAGCGTGTTGAAAAGTCTGGAGGTGCACTGTTGTAGATCCCGAATTGTTTACTTTTATGTCTGTCTGTGTGTTTTGAGGGATGATAATCGGCTTATGCAAGGTTTTGATTTAGCAAGCCATTGTGGGTTGCTGTTGGCCAAGGCGCAGTGATAGGTTAGCAAAGCATTTGTGATGTGATCAAACAAAATGACTCTTTCAATGTTTGGATTTCTGTAACTTTGAACGGATGACTGGAACAGCAGGGGTCTTCACAGTTGTGAAATAAACAGTGTGTTTTTCTCAACTGTAGAAAAACCAATGAATTGAACATGGTTGACAAGATTCATTTGTTGATTGCATCATACGTGTGCATGAACTGAAAATGACTAAGTGAAGGTTGCAAAAAGCAAAATTTGTTGCAGTTTACTGAAAAAGGGTACGTATATAAAGCGACCAATTGTTGTCATTCTTGGGTTGCCCACAGGAGCGTGAGCGCCAGTCTGTCGCCCGCTGCCTGGTGATGGAGTTTGTTAATGCCCTCAAGTTCAAATCTTCCCTGCCGGACATCAACTTGATCCAGCTGGTCCAGTTCATCTGTCTGGATGCCGGTGGCAAGATGAGCGACTTTGGCAACCTGGTGGGAGGAGATGGGGACATCTCGGATGCCTGCATGGCTGAACTGTCGTCCTCCAGCCTGGCCAATGACTGCCTGAAGCAGTACCTGAATGATGCCATCGAGTATGTTGGTGATCTACATACATTGACCAAAGTCAAGGTACGGGCAGACTGAAGACTAAATGATCTTCATATCATATACTTGTGACATGATAGGTAACTCTTTCAGAGATTCTAAAATTAAGTTGGTTGCTCTTGTAGGTCGCCCTAAAAATAGAGGGTCCAACTGGGGAATAGGGTTGAGTTTACAAGTTGTTCAACAAGGTTCAAATGAAGCTCAAAACAGTGTTTCGGCATTCTGATCTATCACCTGCAGTTTTGCATCCAGACTTTCCAAAATATCTTTTGGAGTAGAAAATATGAATGGCATGAAATGAAAATGAAGACAAAATTGTAATGAGGAAAGTGTATGAATTTTTTTCCAATCCAAATGTACTTAGCAATGATCTTAAACTGTTCCTATGTTGTACCAAGTTTGCTTTGTAAAGCTCTGGACAAAGAGTGCAAGATGGAGTGAATCCAGGATTTGTGGGAGGCAACAAAAAGAGGACAAATACCCAATTTTGCCTTGGTCAATTTCCGTGCCCTGTATAAATCTGGTTGACCTGTGTGTTCAAGTGTGCATTCTGATGGAATACAGCTCTAGAAGTCCTTAAAAGGCTTCAGGATTTAAACTGCGAGAACTTTTGTCAACATGAGTAAGCATTTGTGGCCATGTGTATGCATTCTTGAGAACAAGGCTGATCTCATAAGTTAAAAGGGATGGGATCATAACTCATAACAGCTTACGGCTATGCTGGCACACCTGTTTCCTCCTCTTCTCACAGGACAAGATGAAAGGCGGATCCCACCAGAACCTGAATGAGGACACTTTAGGCAGCCAGCTGAAGGCAGGTGTGGCCCAGATCATAGCGCTGGAGTTTACCCGTAGCAATCAGCGTGACTCCACCAAGGCCGTCAACCGCTACTTGCCCTGGCTCTACCATCCGCCTTCTGCTGTCCAACAAGGGTAAGTGTGTTTTGGCCGACAGTCACTTTTTTGGGGGGGGTGGGTTTCCAATGTTTTGTCAAGGTCAACTTGTCAAGAATTATAGTGTTTTTCTGTCTTTGCCAAGTTTAGTATACAGTCCTTCTCAAGGCCTTTCACTACCCAAAGAAATGAACATGCCTCTATTGTGTTGTGGCCTTGAGATAACGTAATCTTGCAAATTAACCCATTTGTAATTTAGTGTTGATGTATTGATGGAGACTTTATATTTCCTTTTCTTCAGACCCAAGGAATTCATTGACTGCATCGCTCACGTGCGCCTCCTGTCCTGGCTCTTGCTCGGTTCCCTGACTCACGCTGCTGTCTGCCCCATCAATTCATCGGTAACTGGCATTGTGTGCCACCCTATCCCACTGGACGCTGGTAACCACATCGCTGATCACGTACAGGTTAGTCGGGAATTGCTCACTCAATCTTCATTTTGCTTTATGCCTTACAGCGAGTCTTATGGGGGTACGTGTAGGTTGTCTTGGAAGGATGCATTTTGGTGTGTATCTATCACCTTAACTAAGAGTAGTAGTCACCATTTATGCTTTTCACAAGAGTTTCAACACACTTCAAGGTCACCAGTTGCTTGAATGTAGCATTGGGACTGAAGATGATTTCCATGATGCTTTTCCCTCCAGAAACACAAATTTGTCAGCTGAAAAGAGATATTGTTCAAGCATCAATGTATATTCATTGTGTTAATGGTTCAGAGAGCACTTACTTCGACCTGTAGTCAGTTTGAGCTTGCCTGCAGCCAGTCCACCATGATATGAAACCTATGACGTATTGTCTAGTCAGACATAAGGCTGAGTTTGGATTTTGGTAATCTCTGTGTTTCAGTATTTGGGGTAAAATTTCTGATGAGCGTGCACACTTGGTGCTATCTGTGAACCTGGATGGGGTGTTTCTGTTTTCTCAGGGTGTGGAGTGACACCATCGAGTCTGGAGCACTTGTTGAATTGTGCCATAAAGGGTCAACTTTAAACCTTCCCAATGCAGCGTTTCATTAAATTATTTCTTTCTCTCTCTTTATTTGTAGGTTATCCTGGCAGGCTTTGCTGAGCAGTCCAAGGCATCAGTTCTCCACATGTCGTCCCTCTTCCATGCCTTCATTCTCTGCCAGGTACAGGTGTCACTGTTTGTAATATTCCCCTAAGTTTGCCTGGTCTGTCCTTGAGCTTCCTCAGTTGAGCATTGATCCTTTCAAATGAAATGGGTAGAAGTGGAGTTTTTCTATTCTTTCTGTTCACTGTGTAGAGGTACCCACGCACCAGCAAAAACATGTAAGTTTGGTTTGGACATTCATAAACAAGGTGTTGAAACTGTGCTGCGTGGTGTACCATTATCTCTGCTCCATCCCACCTCCCAAATCAAGTCTACTTTAGAGTGTGACTGTATGGGCCTCGATCTGGACCAAGAGAGGGCGCTATTTTCTAAGCCATGGTTATTTCTTTGGCCAGAACTGAACTTTACTGGTTCATAAATAATTAGGAAGTACACGCGTCACAGTCGCATCACTACCAACATTCCCAACCGATGAAGGAGTGCTTGAGGTGGATTTTCATGTAATGGAGATTGTGATGGTTTAGGCCAAACCATAGCATTCCTAATGCATGTTGTGCATGGATCATTTGTTGTCCCCAGTTATGGACCATGTACTGTGAGCAGATGGCTTCCATCAACCCACCCCAGAGTGACCAGCACAACACAGCCATGATGAGCGTCATGGACTTTTGGGGTCGTGTCACGCCTGGCGTGCTGCAGCTGCTCTCACACTCCAAAGTGGTAAGCTAGCAGGTTCCTTGCGACTTCAACTTCATCAAGGGAACACTGGATCTGCAGTTACACCTGCAGGTGTAGTTGTTCGATCTAAACCCTGCCACAAAAGAAGGGTTTGTATTTTTCGTCTTTGGCTGGCAAGTTATGTTTTTTTTCTGATCTATTTTAGGGGGGAATAAAAATAATTAATTTTGTTTTGTTTTACAGCTTGCAGATATGGTCAACCTTCACTTCTTAAGTTTAATGGAAGCACTGCAGGAATGCAACTCCTCCGTTTTGACCAAGGTACGTCCCATCTTCACTGCTTTCTGGTGTCATTAGCTCCAATCCGTCTCATTCTGTCACCACATGCACCTGTCCTTCGTTAACTCCTAATTCAATTCATATTAACAAGAGTTTGTTGCTCAGTCTTGCATTGTCTGTCTTACCCAAGGTTAAACTCAACACAGTGATTCTTGAATGTGGTGTTTGGTATTCTTTGACCACATTTATTAATGCACCAAATGTGCCCTCTTTTAAGTCAGCACGGAACATACATGTATAAGTTTGTTGCCTTTTTGACTGTTTAAAAAGTTTTTTCCTATGAATTGCTTTTTTAAATTATATCTTTTCAAGTAATGTTCGTAATTTTGATATTTTTCATCCATTTCTTTGTTGCAGCTTTTTCCAATGTGGACATCTATACTTTTTAGTTACCCCTCCAAGGTAATATTGTTTAAATTTTTGTGATAAAAACAGATATTTTCTATTTTAATTCCTGGTGTTGGCATTTAATGTGAAGTAAAGACCAAAGTTAAACTCAAATACCTTTTTTCTGTTGTATTTTTATATTATAAGCCAGGTGTACACAAATATAAATTAGACGGCTTGGGACTGTATAAATACATAAGTCTATTATAACAGCAAGTTCCGTCATTGGTTCACACATTATAATATTGATGCCCCTTTTTCTGCATGGTACATGTAGCTTCCAGGCAGCCTACAGGTACGCCTGCAGAATTGTGAGAACTGGGCCCCACCAAGTCTGACCAAAGGGGAGGTCACCACTTACCACTCCTCGGTGCTGCTTAAGTGGCTGAAGAGACTGCAGTTCAAGATGGGTCAGATTGAGATCCAGTCTTCGGCAGCGGCACAGTTCTATACTGTCTGAAACTGCAAAGCAGCCAAGTTCAGTCTGGATGGGTAGCACATGGTCTCATTTGCTTGTATAATGTAAAAGGACCACATTGCTTTTGGAACGACACAAAATTAGCGTATTGCTGATTATTGGAAACATTTTCATTTCACAGCATGCCTCATCACAAGTTGATCAAAATGTTTCGCTATTTGAGTTCAGCCTTGCTACTGATATTGTATTTTTTCAGTTTATTATCAAAAAGTCTTCAAAGGGCTGAAGGAAATGAAATCTAAGTTTAAAAATCATAAAGCAAATGAGCAATTTAAACCAGTCCAGCAGAGTCTACACAGTATATTTAACGGTGTTTATGTATTCTGTACTTACATGTACTCTTTGCCACCTTAATCTGTAAGCTAATGCTGCATGTATGTGCATTCAAGTTGATGCAATTTTGAGGCGACTATCTAAAAGCAGTGGAGTACTGTGTCGTTGCATTGTTCGTAGTGTTTTCTTGATCCATCCCTTGAAGTCCTTATTGTCCAACTGTAGGTTTTCGTTGAATTTTGGGGGTGAATTTACAGCTTGTGTAAGAGTCATATGATTTAATGGTATCACAGAATATAAAAAACTATTTATCATTTAAGGAATACACAAGGAATATTTAATCTTCTGCACCGTCATAATATTAGGGGAAAGAGCTTGATTAGGCAGCCATTTCCATTGGCTTGTTCGGAACCTGTAGCCTCATTTTTTTAACAATTTGATTTGGACACCAACTGAAGTCATATTTGAATTTATGGCCGAAGATGTTGCTTATCCACCTTGAGCGCTCTCATTAGTTGAAAAGCATTTAAAAATTTTGGTAGTGATCGTTCATTTTTGTTGTCAGCTAAGCCGCTGCAAGGCATAGTCGTTCATGAACTTGTGAAGTCTAGTTCCCATAGTAGCATCTCGTTAGGAAAATTGCGCCCTCTCTTGGTCGCATTCGGGGCTAATTGTATCATCTGCCATAAGACAAATACATAAATAGTACCGTGGTACAGATTTCAGAAGTTAACTTCCTCCGAGTTTTTTATTTGTGTATGCTATTTTGCCATTAATGTTTGATAGTTAATTTTTATTTAAACAATATTTGAAAATGTTCACGAGGTAGACGCCATATTTGAGGTTACTCTGTGCAATGTACTCGTATAGTGCTATAGAAATTAACGTTGAATTTATACGGACATTCTGCTGTGTAGATGTTTCGCTTGACATACCTCCGTAGGTCAACAAGCAATCGGTGCTGTCTTGCCTATCAACGAGTACTAGTATACATATATGTAAGAAATAAGCATGTTTTAATGTTTCAAAATGTGAGAAGTAATATAAAATGATGAAATAAATCATTTGTAGATATCCTAATTGTTAACTTTGATTTAAATATCCATTAGAAGATTAATACAAAATACATTAATAAAGGTGTTCGGGTAAATGAAATTTACTTCCACCCTTCCAATTGAACCTCTTTCTTATGAGGCAATGCATTTCCCACACAAATGACAAGGAAAAGAATGACATCCGATATTTCTTTAGCCTTTCCTTGCCGATCTGATGGGTGATTTGGTTTACGATGGGAAAAAAAGCAGACCAGGTGTGATTATTTAGTGTCCACCTGTTACATCCGATCATACCATCACAAATGCACCATAATGCTGTACAACTTCAAACCAATAACATATCAACTGTCGATGGATAACAAGCCTGTAACTGCTAGCGTATCAACTTTTCATATTGACCAATAATGGATAATAGGAAAAAAGATTTGTACGATGTTCCCCTTGAATTTGTAGTAGATTATTTACAACTTAATTACCGCACTCTTTTATTACATTCTACGTCGGATTTTCTTGCCCGAAGCTGCTGCAGGGGCAGGTTTTTCACCCACAACTCCTTCAACTTTGCAATTGTGCTTTGACCTAACAATGCTTTAATAGGTCAACAGCGGATATGGCAAAAGAATTCGTAAACGAGTGTACATGTCCTCCGTGGAACAAATAAGAAAATTGCGTTTACATGTCATCCGGCGTCAAGTGGTTAATTCATTTCCATGTTAGAAGTAGTTCAATACTCCCGACAAGTACAGATGTGAGTTTATATTCCAAAACAGCGCATTTGGACGGATCCGTGGCATTACAGCTTGACTTCAGGTGTTACAGGCTACCAAGATCCATCTTATTACATGGGAGGGGGATGTAAGGGGGATTCTTAATCCCCAAAGGTTACGGCATTATGTACAAGTGTCATGGCTATTATTGCTGGAAATAACTCAAAAGTTACATTTCAGTACACCAAACAAGCATGTTCAACTTGTCCTTCTTAGCAAAAGGCATCAGATATGCTTCAATTTAGTAGACTCTGAATAACATAAAAGTACTGCTTAAGTCTGACCGCCTTGTGGGGCCAAGTATAGAAGTAATGTGTATATTCTCAAAATACCCAGCATTCACCACAGAAATGGCCGCATGAAAATGTTAAAACTGTAAGCATTCTTATTCTGAAATAAAATCCCTGCATGACACAAGCACCCAGTTGTATATTTATAAGCTCACATTAGTGCCAATGAAGGCATATCAATAAAGTTTTTCTCACCTTTCTGCCTGCCAAGGGGAGAAGATTCAACTCGCAATTCTAGTATAAAAGAAATATTGGAAAATGAAATGTTGCAATTGAACTCTGCATAAATTTAACTGAGACTGACAAAATGGAGCTGAAAAAGTCTAAACCTGTCCTTAACAAGTGTTCCCACATAATGAAACAGCCCCAATCCAGGCAAATTGATAGATTTGATTTATTATCATTGTTTACAAATACACCTTAAAGTAAAAATCCATTTTTTGCTCACTTAAAAAAATACACGAACACTTTACCCATTCTTTATTACACCCAAGATATACACAAGTAAAATCACAATAAAGATCATTACAAACAATGAACACAATTATTCATGTGGCAGATTCACGTTTTAAGATAGATACATTTAGTTATAACTAGGCCTTTGCGATTCAGCAAAGATCAAAGTACTCGTTAATGCTATTGTCTATTTTCAAAGCTACTGGAGACGAGACCAGGCGAGTAGCGCAGCCACGAGGCCTTTTCCAACTTGATTTTGAGGGTGTTGACAACTGTGGTAAGTTATTCATATGCTTCCTTATATGTGCATAATTCATGAATTTCACGTAAACAGTTGAAGCATAGACTCTCCAAAATAAACGGCATCAACTCCTAAGCTTACGCAATGTTCCATCTGGTTTTTCAAGAGGGCAATAATAAGCGGTGAGATAACAACTATGATGCTTGTTGGTGGGGATGGTACTGACGTTGGAGTAACACGAGCAAGTAGCAGTTCAACAAGGCCGAATGGTCAAAGCAAAACGGTTAACAGCAGCTGTTGAAATATAGCCCGTCTTACTCTTAGTGTTACCGTATCCCGTGGGCAGAGACGAAAACGTCACGCCCGCGTACATATACTTCAATAGCCTAAACACTGCAACAGTTTAAGCTCGGCAAGGTGAAGTTTTCCAGCAGCAGAACTGTCAAAATACTGCTCAGACAACTGACCTGCACTCACGTGACGGCCGCCGACGCACTTAACACGCTCGCCATCTTTCTTATACTTTCAGTTTGCATAATAGGTTAATGTATGCAGATCCCCTCGCTTATGATTGGTTGGCATTTTTGCTACCCTAACGGCCCGGGGTAGCAAAAATCGAAAACATAAAGAAAAACATAAGAAATTCCTGACAAGTTGGAAAAGGCCCTCGTGCTGAGCCGCTCGTGTATGCGGTCTCCTCTCACAGACAGCCACGAAGGCCTTGATGAAAGGCTACTTGGCTCACAGCACCAAACCCTGACAAGGGCAACTCCTAGACTCGTCCAGTCGAGTACAAGACTGGACGAAGCGCGGGTGACTTCGACCATGGAGGAAGTTCCATGCTTCGACCCACTCCTGATCAGTTGGTCATTTATGTAAATCATTATTTCGCATTTTATAGCGCCTAATTCAATTCTGCGTTAACACTGCACAGACAACTGTCGAAAGTTTCAAATGCGTTCGTTCCAAGCTGTCCATAGAAAGGATTACAATACTTTTGCAATCTACAAACATTTATTCAATTTCGTGTGTAGTCTGTTTCCTACACAAATAACGGCCTTTTAGATTCGTCTAGAGCTACAAGGCGATATAACACATCTACAACTCCTCAATTTCGTCATCAAAATAAGATGATATGATAATGTTGCCATTCGGGAATTGCAAATAATAACAACCGTGAAATACAATCACAGTAGTCTGGACACTTCACTGCTTAGCCTACGGGCTGATCGGGAAGGCGCCTGTGCATGCCCCGCACCGCATAAAAATTACATAATATGCAGCTTTTGCAAACTGCACGATGATATAAAAAATTGATCCAATTCATCACAAAAATTGGCCTGCACAGAACTGGCCTATAGCTTTGAAAATCACTGCGGCACATACAGCTGTATGCCGCGGCAATATCTCGGCTATACCCGAAGCAGAAAATGCTCTGTGCCCAAGAAAACAATGGACCCACAAGACGACGTCAATCCCAAAAACATAGGACAAGAAGTGTTCCCGCTAACGACGCACCATTAATAAGTTAAACCCCTTTTTGTGACTGACCAATGGATCTTAACGACTACGACCAGCAATGTTATGCAATCCTAAACTTGCACAAGCCACCAAATAAAAATACCTAAAGCTTTTTAGGTGACAAAGAACTTCTTTCACTCATCATTTCTCGTCGTCATTGAAATACTGCAACTCATCAAACAAGTAAAATAAACTTTCACTCTCTGCATTCTTTTCAAGAGATGAAAAGTTAAAGCTGCAACTCATGAAACAAGTAAAAAACTTTTCTTTTACCCTTAGCATTTTTCAAGAGATAGAATTAGTGACACAATTCAAGGGGACACACAAAAATAACGTCGATGAAAAGGCCGATTTCAACTGTCCATTAGCGTACGGTGTGGTAGTCCCGGAAGCAGGGGACGATGCAGAGGGCCTGGTGGCACGAGTCGCACTCGATGTGCGTCTTTTTTCGCTGCCCTTTGGAAGAGCAGAGAACACATCGCCGGTAGTGGTAGTCGCCGTAGCTGTTCCTCTCCAAGGTAACAGGAAAGTGACGGCCAACGAAGCGGGAGCTCGTGGCTGGTGGAGTATCGCGCTGGGGTCGATACTCGGGCAAGGGCTCGTCGAAGAGAAGTTCACGGACGAGCTGCAGGCGGAAGTCGAGGAAGGAAAGGCGGTGACCAACAACCCGGTGCATACAGTAGCTGTTTACCAGGGTCATATCCAGCAAGTAGAAGAACAGCTTCTTGTACCACTTCATGGACTTGCGAGTTGCTCTGTGATTTGCCGCTAGCTGGTCACTGATGTCAACGCCCCCCATCAGGGCGTTGTACTCGAGGACGCAAGCTGGTTTCTTCTTTTCTGCCCCTGTCCTGTCTCGCTTACCGGTGCCACGGATATCTGCTCTATGCATGGTGGAAAGCATGCGGACGTTCCGTTTGTCTTTCCACACCATTGCTAGGAGCGAACCATTCACACCCAGGTCAGCCGTCTGGTACGCTGTTCCGCCACGCCGTAGTTCGACGGACTTGAGGTCTTCGGGCATGCCCTTTCTGTGGGGCATGACAGTACCGACGACGTTGAACTTCTTAAAGTGAAGTCGGCGGTACAAATCTGGACTGCTGAAGGCCCGGTCGAGGGCAAGGTTGTATCCCTTACCGTTTAGATTGACCACAAGGTCCATTACCACTTGTGTATTTGCTGGAAGGTCTCCCTTACTTTGGCCGGTGTATATCTTGAAGTTGTAGCAGTACCCGGCGGCATCCCCGGTACTCTGGCACAACTTGTACAGCTTAATACCAAAGCGGGCCCTCTTTCTTGGGTTGTAGGTAGTAAAGCGAAGACACCCGTAGAACTTTAACAAGGAGTCGTCGACAGAAATGTCCCGCTGTGGAGTGTACACATTGGAGAACTTCTCAAGGAGATAGTCGATGACAGGACGTAACTTGAACAGGCGGTCAGGGCAGTCCTCCGGCATGGCACTGTTGTCGTTAAAATGCAGGGCCTGCAGAATGGCAAGGAAGCGGTCTCGGGGCATGATGGACGGGAATAGGCTCATTTTCAGCAGTGGATCGGTCGACCAGTAGCTGTGAATAGTGGGGTGTTTTGTGATACCCATCATGATGCAAAGGCCCAGAAAGGCCCGCAGTTCTCGGGTATTCACATCAGTCCATGACCTCATGTGTGCCGATGTCGTGACGGGTCTCTGTGAGGCAAATCGGTTGGTTTCTTGGGTGATCTTGTCATACAGTTCGTCATCAAAAAACGCCCCAAACGACTCACTGCAGGTGGAGCTGCGATGTAGACAGGGGTCGACGGCACCACCATTACCGGTAAAGCCGTACCTCATCGGTGCGCTGTCCTCATCCTTCCACTGGAACGATGCGGCACTGGTGCTTGTCGATGCAGCGGTCTGCGTAGCCGGGGAATCCCTCTTTCGCTTGGCGTATATCGCCAAGGGTACATCACTGTCTATAGGCCAACATAAATCTGTACTCAAGTTTACTTGGGCAGGTGAAGGACACGGAGAGCCCTCGTCTGAACTTGGCCAAAATTCACTCCCGTCACTGGATGAACTGGACTCGCCAGATGAAACTTTAGCCTCGTCAGCCATGTTTTCAGAAAGCTGAAACAGTGCGTGTCGTCCTATAAAACTCTGGCTGGCACTGTGCACGTAATGGCCGCTGCACCGAGGTTTTCATCTGCAGCAGCGCTTCGGCTGTACGTGGGGTGAGCCGTGTCAGTGAACTTGGCAAGGGAATGAATTTTTTTTATCGCTAATGCGGCATGCAGCGCGTGGGCCATGAGGGCGACCCGGCCGGGTGAACCGGGTATTCACTGGGCACACCAGCATAACATTCATAATGAACCCTGAACAACTGGCTGTGCGTACATTGTACGTCGGCCCGTTCGCCTATTCCATTTATTAAAAGGGAGGCGGTGTTTATCATGAGGAACAGTTTAATTTAAAGCTATCCAGCGTTTCTATTATCTACAAGGATTATTGAAGCACTCGTCCTATTTTCAATGTGTTCACCAGCCCATTGTTTCATGGAGATTCTGGAAAATGATTCCCATTTGGGGCTGTGAATCCTGTTGTGGATCCTGCATGCGAACACGCTTAATATAATGCAC
Organism: Acanthaster planci; assembly: GCF_001949145.1. The sequence continues at coordinate 868,177 of NW_019091467.1, forward strand.
AAACTGCGCCACGATCTCCTCAAATTAACACCCCTAAAAATCATGCATAACCATGACAACGATTTATTTTGTAGCTCCAACCTTAAACATGGAGTTTTCCTGAAATGTACACGTACGCGTACAGGTCTCAACTTCAGACTGTAGTCGTTTAAAGGAAATCCTTCCCTTCAACATGACCGTTTTTCTACACCGTTATAAAAAAAAAACCCGGATGCCTCCAATGGGGTTTGGTACAAATAAATTCTTTGACATGTTCAGCGCACTGATGGAGATGCAGCATGCACGCTCAAACTTGTCGCCACAGACTATGGACACCCAGGCAACAAAGTTGGTTCGGCACAGTCAAATAAGGAATTGCAGATGAATAAAATGAAACAAAATATTTATACTAAAGACAATTTTCATCTCGAAATTACCTTTTCTAATACAAGTTAAAGTCCTATATTAAAGAAATATGCATTGGATCTTCAGAAGTACAACACGCATCCCAGCCTCGAGGAGTCTTGTGAATCGTATGGGGCTAATTACTCAGCCATTTTTGTTCGATTTCTTTGGCAAAACTCCTCTCGGTAACTGTCTAACGTTGGTCTGGTAAAAACTGGTGAAAACTGTGTCACATTTTGGACAAAACTCTTTCAAGAGAAAACATAAGAAAAGATGTCTGACAAGCATGGTCTGGTTACAAAGCTCCAAACTAGTGACGGCGCTATTCAGAATTCTTGCCTGGCACACTGGAACATCCTCAGCCCCATGAGGATTTAGTCCTCATAGCCTTCTGAAGGGTAGAGCACTGCAATCTTGTTGATAGATCTCTGCAGTTCTCCTGATGCTTTCTTCACCTTGACGTTGCGCACTTTGCCATCTGTTCCTGGGTAGACTTCCAGGATTCTGCCTATACACCATCTGCCTCGTACCGGGTTTGGGTCAGCAACAGTCACGATGTCATCAACTTGGACATTCAGCTTCTCTGTTCGCCATTTCTTGCGAGGTACTAAAAGTGGTAGCACATCTCTGGTCCAGCGTCTCCAAAATGCATCTACGATCCTCTGGACAAACTCACTCGGTGTCGAGGTTTTTTGTCTCCTGGAAGGGTCCTTGGGGTACGGTGTTTGATGTCCTTCCCAGTAGAATCTCGTTTGGGCACAGGTAGGCCCCATCATCAGGGTCGTTGGGGAGCCTTCCGATAGGTCTCTGGTTGATCAAGTTTGCAACTTTGAGTAACACTGTGTAAAGTTCGAAGGGAGTCAGGATCTGTGCTCCAACTGCATGCTTGAGTGCTGCTTTGCAACTCTTAACAAGTGACTCTGCACAGCCGTTCTGGTGTGGTGCGGTAGGTGTGATGAACCTCCATTCCATCTTCCTCTCTGCACAGTATTCCTTCAATTTGTCGGCATTCCAGCCTTCTATCATCTGCCTCAGTTCTCGCTTAGCTCCCACTAGCTGCGTCCCATTATCACTGATCATCAGACCTGGATAACCTCGTACTGCAAAGAATCTTCTGAGAACTTGTAAGTACTCCATGGTGGAGCAGTTAGGAGCTAGCTCCAGATGCACAGCTCGTGTATTCAGGCAGGTGAAGATGACGCCATAGTGTTTTGCCGTCTTGTTTCGTCCGATCTTCACTTGGTATGGGCCAAAGTAATCATATGCTGTGAAGTGAAATGGTGGGGCGTGTGGTGCCAATCTCTCTTTCGGTGGGTCTGCCATGAGTTGATCTCTGTCTTGCGTTCTGCTTCTCGGCAGGTAACACATCAGGGTAACCCTCACAATAACCAGGTAACCCTCACAGTGATCAGGGTAACCCTCAAGTCTAAATAAATAATCTACCGATGGCTTATAATTGATAAGTCTTGACCACACAAGCAAATACAATCTTCGTAACTGTACAAGATGGCAGCGTGCTAACCAGAGCTCTGTGGAGTTGTGTTGTGTTCTGAGTTTTGAGTGTAAATCTGACGTACGACCACTGATGGTTGGGGATCAAGTGTACCTGGTGCGCTGCCATCTTGAGAAGTCCTGGCAACCCACGCAGCCAGCGCCCAGACCTAAGGTAATGCGCGCCTGTGATTGGTTGCCGCGCGCATGTTTAATGCATGAATTAGACGCGCCTGAATTATTAATGACCCAGACTAAACACAATTTTGCACAGCTACCCTGTTTCGCCACAGTAATTACATTTTAAATTATAGACCGTACTGCGATAAACGCTCCCTCGTGAAGCATGTCTGCAAGATGGCAAATACCATACCAATCAGAGTGTGGTGCTTGTTCTCAGTTGCCGGAGCTGCCGATTATATCAGATCTCTTTGAAGATTAGGGAATTGTTAGACAGTCTCGTTTAAGAAGTGGTAGATTATAGGGTTAGGGAACCCGTGTGAACCAGTTAATTCGGGAATTAGCGGAGCTTAGACTAGAAGGATTGTGTACCGTTGTTCCATGCTTGTTGGCATAGCGACGGTTGGTTGCGGTCCTGGTCTGGGAGCTTCCTTTCCTCGTTGAGGTTTACTGGGTGCAGGTTTCCATTAGAGTCTGGTGAGGACTATTATAATCGCCTTCTTAATCAACTTACCTGTGTTATTTCGTAATAACTTGAAGTGGGTGAGGGTTATCTAAGTCACCTTAAACCTTGTTGCAGTTTGGGAACTGTATTGCTTCGTAAGGCAGTATAGATTATTGTTGTACGAGTCCACACCGTTGTGTTGTACATTTATGAAGATTGTATTTGCTTGAGTGGTCAAGGCTTATCAGTTTTAAGCCATCGGTAGATTATTTATTTAGACTTGAGGGTTACCCTGATCACTGTGAGGGTTACCTGGTTATTGTGAGGGTTACCCTGATCGCTGTGAGGTTTACCCTGATCACCGTGAGGGTTATTCTGGTGTAGGTTAACGATAAGGCCTATCAATCACGTTCGTAGTGCAGTTGACCACGTAGGACTACCTCCCTGTGAGGATAATTTTGTATATAGTTAATTGCTGTTGTATATAACAGATAACTGAGCACTGACATTGAATAAACCAATCATATAATTGCCTTGGAAATCACTGGTCACCGTGAGATTTAGTCAGTCCTGTATCACTTATTGACATTTATTGTAATCTTTATTGGCATTGGGATCAATTACCTAATCACAGAGTGGTAGTAAACTTCCACAGCCCCTAAGGCATAGTCCACCGTTCGTTAACTGATATCCCCTTGCATTTGGATAGCCGCTCATTCTTGCATAAGGTTAAATAAATATATTTGTGGGGTTAGGCCAGGTCAATTCTATCTTCGATCAGGCCAGTCTGCTGGTCAGCCACAAAAAGGTGTCAGTTGTCCCGCCACACTACTCTTGGCAAAGAAATGCACCATAACTTTGAGAAATTTTACGTTTTCTTGGTTAAAAGAAGTTGTCAGCAATACAAAATCACGCAAAGTTCCCGAAAACACTTTTTGAACCATGAAAATCTGTCCAGCGGAAACCAAGACTGATCATACTTTTTCATTACAGTAGTAGAAAGGTATTTCACACATTTGAAGTTCAGGCAATGGTCCGTGGTTCAGGCATTCCCCCGGTGGAGGCCGTCTGGTCATGGGCTTGAGATCATTTATCTTTCTTGGGGGGGGCTTGTGTTTATAACTCAACAAAATGACTTCCCAAGGTCTTGAGGACTGCATGTGGATTTGGGTTTGAAAAGTGTCACTGTTTGAAAAAGCTGTTTCGTCGTAGCTGCTGCTTCTTGAACGACCCTGGGGTTACACGTACATGTACATGCGTTTCTATCTAATTTTCTTTTTTCTGTGACAAATGTTGCCGTACGTGTGAGAATCTCCACAACAGATAACTTCATTCTTTATTAGACTAGTTTTCGAGCGTTTTATAATAAGCTGGCGGTACCGGTGATGGATGAGATCCTGGCCTCCATATATAGGTCTTTCCGATGAAATAATGAAAAATGCAACGCTAGTTAAAAAATGCGACGCTGGCTGAAAAATGCGACGCCGACTAACAAATGCGACGCTGGTCGAAAAATGCGACGCCCGTTAGAGAATGCGATGCCGGTCGAAAAATGCGACGCCTTTCGAAAAATGCGATGCCCGGTCAAAAAATGTGACGCCAGTTAAAAAATGCGAAACTGCAATCTAGCGATTCATACGACCCGACTGCACACAACATAAACGATGACGAGGAACACACTGAAACCTACCAAATTTCCCTAGAAACGTATACTATATATATACTTACGTGTGTTGAAGAAGAGCAGACGAACTTTTGCCGGGCGTCTTTCACCCAATCAGCCATCTTGAATTTACCGTGCAAAGCTACCAACGGCTGTTGAGCATATCGCAGGAAATATCTTCATCAAACACGACACAGCCGTGCATAGAACACGGGTCATCCTCGTCTAATAATGAGCAAAATATTTAACGATATTATGCATGCGTCTTGCCTTAGAAGCGTTTAGTGAAATCGATCCTAGGGCGCGTCTTAGCTAAGATCGATCGTATGGCTAGTCCCAAATTCTAAGATGAGTTGCAAGATAAGACGAGTTTAGTGAAATCGGCTGCTGGTATTTTATAATATAAAAATCCCATACAATTTAGGATAATTAAATTAGGACTTAAGTCAGTGTGTTTACGCGCAATGGAGACTTTACGCGTGCGCGATGTGCGGGAGATCGAGAATACGTGACCGAGAGTCAGCGGCAAGTCCCAGCAGTTCACAGTCAAGTTGTCAACCCGGCCATGAATAAAGGTCAAGTTCTTGAACCCCTGGGAAGGCTCCCATTGTTGCCCATCAGTGACGGAATTATCTCATCTAGTGGCCTAAACTTTGACTGACAGCAAGTGAACTATCTTTACAAACACCCAGCAACTTCATTTTTCTCAAAAGAAAGTTGCAATTTCGGGCACCCTGGCAATGACTATGCAGCCTTGAAGGTCTCTGGTACCAGGAACCCTGGCAGCAAGTGGTAAAGGATTAGGAAATTAAACTAGCCCTACCAAGCCAAGCCCCAAAACCCATTCCAACAGAACATCCCCATCTCCAATTCAGCCTTCCAGGGCCAGGAGCAGCCCAACATAACCCATTCCAACTAACACCGGGTCCATCTGTAGTATTCACTGCCATTCATTTTGTATAAAAGGTGCTCAGTTGTGTGCGAGATACTGGTTTACAAAGACTCAAGAGACAGCAAAGCCTAGGTTCAAATGACACAAACCTGGCTGGACTCAGTCAGCAAGCAATAATTTCATATTGCAATATGCCTACCAAGAAAGCAGGTGATACACTCTAGAAAAGGACTGTACACGTTTAAGGGTCCAATGGACTGTTCATCAACAGATTCTGAGCAGGTAATATGGATAAATCTGCCAGGAGAGAAAAACGTACGTGTTACAATGTTAATACTGGCATACGTGTCTTGAGTTAGCAAAGCAATTATTACCTAAACCAGATAAACCATTCAGGGTGAAGAGGAGATCCATTTCAACATATTTTTAACAGAATTGGTGCTTTTTATAAATTTGTCTACATTTTCTTGCTTGTGTCATTTTTAAATGGTTGCCCTATTTACTTTTTCCTTTTTGTTAGTTTAGAGGGAGTAGGGATGATGGAAGGGGTGGAAGGAGTGTTTGCCGACCCATCTACCCCACAAACACGAACCACCCAGATCCTCCACTGTGCAGGAACTAATGGCACATATATATTTTTGAGGGAAATCTCGTCCTATGCAAAGTAACAGTGGCAGGGTTCTTTACCTTTCTGAATAAATCAAAATCTGTCCAAACCAGCCGGTGAATTTTGAAGGCCTGGGGACAATACTTGTAGGGTAAAGAGGGTACTCAAGCATGAGGTCTATCACGAAGTAAAGGGTGACAATGATGTCTGAAGTAAGTTAATGTCCTCTTGAACAGCCAGTAACAGATTTAAAACTGAACTCATCGGTGTAAACTGGATGCGGCCAAATCTGTTTGCAGTTGCAGGGATGACATGCTGTGATGCTTGAAATCTGCCTTCAAGTTGAAGGAAAGGCAGTGTAGTTTGATGGAGCTTTTTGTCTCTGACTGAGACCGAGCAACCGGCACCCTGGTCTGCTTTTTCAGGAAGATGTCCATGCAGTCACATGTGCTGGTCTCTGAACGGTTTAGATTTGGAAAGGCAGTGAAAGATGAAAGAAGGGAGGCACGTTAGTAAAAGTTCAACTGACCTGCATGTACCACACTGTAAAATGCCTAAGCGAATCCCTGTCATCTGACTAGTATAATGCATGGTACACCATACAAAGTGGGCCCTATTTCACAGCACTGCTTAATTAAGAGCAGAAAAGTCGTACTTTACTCTAGCATAAATTCTGCTCACCACAAGCACTGTTTCATGGCAGTGCTTGGCGTGGTTGGGCTACCGGTTGCATGCGCATAGAAATTATTATTGTTACCTCATATTAGCTCAGCAAATTTTTCCACTGAAAAAACATGGCGCCTCTGTAAGCATAAAGTCATTTGCTTCAAGTTAGCAGCCCCCTGAAATTGGGCCCTGGTATTTGGCCCCCTATAAGGGAATCCACTGATGGGAAGGGCAACTCCCTACTTTGTTCCATCTCTACATGAGCCTCCAAGGCCAAGGTATCCAGTCTGTTCATGAAGAACTCCCAGGACAGGATTATCATGTCAGACAAGAAGTGCTGCAGCTTGTAGAGGGCATTCAGGATCATGACACGATCCTCGATGACACAGTCCCACTGGAACTCTAGACAACGCACTAGGACCTGCAAAGAGGGAGAAATCACAAGAGTTTTGTACTGAAATGCTGCTGCTGCAACTGACTCACTTTGGTGACTTTCTCAGGGATGGTCTCTAGCATGATCGTAGTATGCTGTGATATGCAACCCAGTTTGTGGAACTGTCAAACATGAAATATTTTCCTGGTAGAGCTCTGATAAGTCCAGGCGGCTTTGTTGCTGTACAGCTATTAAAACGTTTCTGCCAACCACATTTATAGGTACATGCAGTTTAATATAGCCCAACATTTATTCTACAAGTATGATTTCACAGGGCGCTATGAACTAAAGCAGACTGTGCAAAGAAAACAAATATCAATATGCTGTGTTTGTAACCTCTGACAGGCTATCTGCTGATTTTTGCATTGCACACAAACTTGGTAGTCATCTAATTATCAACAGATAATTGGCAAGAGCATCATCATCAATAACAAGAGTTGACCCACTGATTAGAGATCAAATTTCTAACAAATATTCACAAGATGACTGGGAAGTAACCAAAATAATAGGGCACCAAAGATCACTGAGTTACCATTCCAATGCTCCAAGAGTAATTCTAAATCAGGCAAGCAATGAATGCAACACACAGTGCCAACCAAACCCTGAATATGGATGTGTACCCAAGATCATGTATTCAGTCACCATTACAATGTTCTAAGAGAGTAATTCTGGATCCTCAGTGGGCCAATCGAGAATTATAGTTACACAAAGTTTGACTATTTCAGTTGTCTTTTTTTGTGTCACAATGTAAGGCACATGCCTTGCTTGGTGTACAGTGTGTCCTTCCAGTGCAATCAACAAAACTTCACTGAAGAGAATTTCGGGGTTAATTTTTTGTAGCTGTTTAACCGTTAAAAACCCCAACCAATGCAGCAGCTCACCTCAAATATTACTGCGCTGTAAGGTGCCAGACTGAAGACCTTCCTAAAGCCTTCAAGAAGCTCAGCTATCCTGCTGCACAGACTGTAACTGTAAAAGATATTGTACACTCAAATATGATATTTGATTAGTATTTACATTAAAATAACCCTTATATACCTCTTTGTGAACTTTGGGAAGATCTCTTAGATCACGAGGGAAACAATCACAAGGAAAAGTCCCATCAAGGTGCCAAATTTTTCAACAGGGCAAAATACAACCGTAGGAACTGACTTTGGGCCGGTGGAAAATACTTCAAAATAAGGTCTACCTCCCTTGGAGGCAGAATTTTGTACATCCATAAGAAACAGCTGAAAAATAGACATTGGGTTGATTTCTAACCATTTTGAGATTTCACGGAGATCTGTGATGCTTCTGAAGGTTCAAAATGCTCATTGAATGAAGCGACTTCAGTATTTCTGAACAACACTTTGGAATGTCCATTTCCAGAAAACCTACCAATTTGAAGTGGCATTTGGAATAGCAATGTACATATATTGCATCCTTTAAAGGGCAACAGAAAATAAGACATCTGGCCGTAGTATGTTTACTTGGATCCCATTATAGACATCTATGCCATATAAACCTGGATTCAGCAATATTTTTGGTTAAAAAAGCTCACTTTTGAAACCTGTTTCTGCTGAGCGCCATGGCTACCTTTCGTGAAAGGAGCATGTTGTCATTGCTTCATTTACATCTCATGAATACCGCTTTTCCAGGATTTTGTCGACATAGCACCATGAAAACGGTTCTCCAAATGGTGCATGTACATATATACTAAGCGGGTGCGGTCTCATCAATGCACATAATTACATGTAGTAAAGTATTACGTGTGTAGTTACATAGTCGCAAGCCCAAGGCGAAGAGCCTTACCCCTTCGAACCCATCGTGCCACCAGAGCGCCGATTGGGCTGACAATATGGGGCCCAGGATCATGTGACAAATATGGCATGGTAAGTTCAGAGAGAAAGACAGATGTTTTGAATGTTTTTACGTTAAAATGTTACTTTATTCAAAAAAGTGTCAGGTTATAGGCTGGCAGCTCAGGCGTGCAGGCCTTTGTACGAAAACGTATCAACAAAACCAGGTCCTGTAGGTTATGATGTGTTTCATTTCCACGGTAGTACGTTGTTAAGAATATTAAATTGTATTCCCCATTTTTCCACCACAGTTGGGGTTGCTCTTTAAAAAAGTTTTGCAAATTTTCAAATTGATGTACTGGAATGATATTGGAACTGAATTCAAAATCTTCCAGAGTTTTCAGGCTAAGATTAAAGTCCCTTTGGAACAAATGGATTGACAAATTCAAATCTCTCTGTCTATTTAAGAATCAAATTAGCTGGTTATTCTTCAAGAAGTAGCAACAAAAGTAAACGTGACCTGGATCAGAAAGCCTGGAATTAGGATGACCAAGCAGCAACTACTTCAGGGCAGAGACTGCATGCAGAAAGGCACCAGACTTACCTTGAGCCGGCGTGGCAGTAAACTCAAACCACTGGAAGGCCATGCTGAGCAAGTGCCCCTCCGCCTCATCAGGTGTCCTCTCTGTAGGGTTGCACTTCTCAATCAGGAGCCATAGGCCAAAGCGGCCGAGTTGGCGAGAGTCCATATCCCAGCCCTCCATGTCCATGACCGCTCTCCAAGGGCTAGCTGAGGGCATCTGTGTTGGTCTCAGCCTCTGCAGCTGCCATCAAGGGGTCCTTCTCAATAACGTGGACTTCCTTCAGAAGGTTGCGGATGGAATATTTCACAACATTACATAAACATAGCATACTATTTTGAGTTTCAGAAACAACTGCTTGTTGATTAAAGTGGCCTGAAATGTTGAGATCGAAACGGTCATCTCAGAGCCACTCGCAAAGGTAAACAGGGTATAATTTTTCAATTTCAGCAGATTGGTACGGGATCAAAACATCAGGCTTTTCACATTTCTTATTTAGAATTTGAAATGTGCAAATCAATGTGTTTCAGTGCATTTTGTGTTAGGCATGCAGCCAAATAGTACTCAAAGTTGTCATCAGTACATGTCAATAAGTCTATTTAAAAACATCAAGAAACCACAAGTTTGTCTGGGTTTTCACTGTCAAATGTTTAAAGGTTAGCACAAGTTAATTAACATGGATATAATAAAGAAACTGGGTGAAATTAGTAATTTCCCCTCAAAGAAAATCTCCCGGACAAAAAAAAAAACATTTTGATGTCCGAAATTGTGCCAAGTACTAATAAAGAATTCAAAGAAATGAAAAGGGTTGACAAAATTCTCTCTCTCTTTGTTTTGATCACGCTGAGCGTTAGTATTGGAAGAGAAAGCCCGCGAAACTATCGCAACAATATAGGCAACTCACAACAGGCCTACTTTTGACAGGCCTTGTAACAGTCACAGCGAACAGATTTTGGACACGCCCACTTTGAAGTGAACAGTGTGCATTATGGCAGGGCCACAGGGCAATATCTGTGTTTACGTGGCCTGGGGCACATACGTGGGGACTAGAAAATGGTTGTTCTGCCAATCAAAGAATTGTACGTTGTGAGACGCAGTAGAAATAGATTCGAAAAATTTCTCTCGCACCCGAATTATGGGGTGCCAAGGGGTGTGTAAAAATCCCAATGGCTTGAAGAACGTTCAGATGCCGGGGGATGCAGACTGGAGAGACACAAAAGAACTGAAAAAGATACATGTAAGGAAGTCAGCCTGGAAAACGTTATTTGTTCGTTCCTGTTTTGGTGCCTGGTAAGACTGTCTCGAATGATGGTTGGTTTAGACTTGTAGCAATCATTAGAGATCACCAGGTAAAGCATGGACTCACATCCCTGTGGCCTGGGCAGGCTTACCGATGGAAGCCATAGTAGCTCCAAAGGGCTGTGACTGAGACTCGTGATTGGGTCCACATCCGATGCCGTATTCACCAGGGCAGCGATCTGGGAAGTTGGTCCGGAAAGTGCTACAGTGTGGATTACGTCTGGATGCCCAATTGTCATATGCTTGCTAGGTCGCCTTTGCATGTAATGGCCGCTTGGAAAAAATGGGGTAGTGACTCTTGTTCATTGAGGAGGTGCCCGAAGGACTCTAACAATACATGTATAATCGAAGACAAATAGGACGAGTATTTATAATATTTATAATTAATTTATAATACAATGTCATTTATGACAAAGAATTTTTTTTTCATTTATTTTCACATAACTGATAACATAGGAAATTTGTAAAGTTCCAAGGACCCTGTTATTACAGTGTTCCATTGTATTCAAGTGAGTAGGTTGTCTCCAAGACATTCTGCCTGAAGGCCCAAGATAAAGGGAAGATGATGACAAGAAGCCATTGTCTGGGGCCACTCCAGCCTTACAAGGGGGTGTGGTCCGCTAAGACGACGAGCCTCCTTCACAAATGCGAGCCCCGTAGCAAGAGTATCTCAAGACATGGGGTGGGCATGGTCGGTATCTTCCTCCGAAAGGGAGGCTGACGGAGGATCTGCAATCTGGAAAATGTCATAGGCAGTGAGGATGCAGATAAAATCAGTGTCATCCTCAACCAAACACACGATGACTTTGCTTCAACTGAAGTAAGGCCATGCTATAGTCAAGAGCAAAGGGTGCCCGTAGATTAGCAGGTTGAGCGGAGGACCCTCAGGCTGGAGTGGACTCGGACATGTGCCAAGTTCTGGCTTGAGACTAGAATATCACCACGCATGAACGATCGACTGGAATTTTTGGGAAAATTGGTCTGCAAGATTCCAGTCATGCTATGTCATGGCTGATGTTTTCCTCTGGCAAAGCGGCTAACGGCAGGCTGAGCACTTGTCATCATGTCTCGCTGAATAAGACAGGCGGCAATCAGACGGAGTGAGGGCGTTGATAGAATCAACTTCATTCTCTTCGGAAAACAGTGCTGGTTGCCTGGTTGGGGACAGGGCAGTGCCTCATTCCGAGCCAGCCCCATGGAGAGCGGCCTGCTCCCGAGGGAGTACGCCCGGCTGGTGTGATTCTGATGTGGAACCCTGTCCGATGTAACCATGTCTTGTGGCCAGAGAGGGCAGAAGGGCCTGGTCTGCCAGAACAGGAACTGCAGAATTACGGACAAAGGGACCAGTAAAGATGAGGTTCGATGATGTCTAGTTGAAAGCCCTGAGCCATGGGTGGGCTGCGGTGACTTTATGTCCAGGTGGCCCGACAGCAGAGGTGGAAGACGGGGCCGCGAGACGCGGAACGCCCGGGTGTATTCCCGATCGAGGTCAACGGGAACTACAGAATTCTGGGCAGAAGGACCACGAGAAATGAGGTCCAATGACCCAGTGATGCCCATTAAAAGCCCAAGCCGCGGTGTGCTTAAAGCACCTGGTGGCAGGTGGCCCGGCGGCGGAGGTGGCAGCCAGGGCCGCAGAACACCCGAGGAGCAGTGCCAGTTGAGATCAACGAGGGCTGCAGAATTCCGAGCAGAGGGACCACGAGAAATGAGGTCTGATGACACGGTGATATGCAGTTAAAAGCCGGAGCTGCAGATGGTCGACTTGAAGACCCGGAGAAGTAAAAACCCTGTTAAGTTAAGCCAAAAAGGGGTTAGCGGGTGTCAGGGTGTCATGGCTTGAAGACACACCAGGTGGAGCGGGCCACAGCACTTGCGGGGGGCCTGGCCAACTTACTTTGGTATATGGGCGAGAGAGAGAATGCCCGGGGGCCGCCGGAGAAGTAGTATTCTAGGCCGATGTCTAATGGCAGGTGGTACTCTTCGGTGTCCCTGGGGAACGCTGGCTGGCATTCTGCATGAATGCCTCTGGGCTATGTCGAGCAAAGGGCATGGCGTACCTCAAGATGATGGCAGGACGGGCCCCGGAGACGTCTGATGGGGTACTCTCAGGGAGTCCTGGATGGCTCGTCAGGCCAGAAATTGACCAAGGAGACAGAGTCCTTCCCAGATCCAGTCCACCACAGAGTTTCCCTGTCAGCTCTGTGGGGCCAAACAAACCAGGTCAGGGTGCACCATGGGTGATAAAATCTTTTCAGCGAATGAATAATACCTGCATGGGAAATTTGCAAATGTAAGTGACTGTTTGGGTAGGTAGAGCACCCTAGACATTACAAATACATAGCCAAACAAAATTTCAGAAAGGAGCAAAAAATTGCAAGCCCCCAAATAGGATTATTAAGGAGCACAGCAAGAGTGGTAAATCTTAGTTTGTCAAGTATAATCGAATTATTATCAATGTCATTCATACTAGTTTATTAAGCAAACATTAATTACACTACTTGTGTGCGGAGTAAACTTTGTAACTTAATCATAACAGGACAACTTGTAGTAAATGTGTCTGAGATAAGCCACAGTCAATGCATTTGATTGTTCCAACTGCCGTCACATTGCAAAATGCACCACTTGTGCTAGCAGTCTACACTTCGCCATAACCCATGAAAAAATCTATCAACAGCATCCAGGATTCAACCAGACACAGTGGTACCAAAGTTCTCTGACATTTCATCAATTCAATCTGGAATAACACCAACACATTGCCTTTTAAAAGTAGTTTCTTAAACCACTGATGAAAACTCTCCAGCTTCGGTTGAATCCACTCCACATCCTGTGATACTGTTTCTTCAGCAGTCTCTACAGCAGAGTTGAAGTTGAGTTCTGAACCTGTAGTTCTATACTGGAGAAAATATTTGTACCGTACATCTGTTACAGTAAAGTGCAAGTTCTTACTTTCACAATGGGTATGTTGTAGTGGCAACCTGAGCAACCTGCCATATGGAAGCTATTGTACTGCATTTCAAAGTTAATAGACTAAACCACATACGAGGATTACATAATGATGTCATATAGTTCAATATTTACCGGTATTTCATCAATTCGTAAAAAAGATAACTGGAACATTTTCACAATTGCCTCTTATTACTGTAATCTGCATACATTTCCTCGAAATCTAACAACTTCTCTATAACCAAGAGAACTCATTACTCAAGAACTCCTCTTTCTGTCACAATCCTCCAACTGTTCTAAAACTGGCTTCGAGTCAGATGCTGTTGTATACATGCATAATCTGCCACCAACCCTGCTGTTAATTTACTCTTCCAGTCCAAACACGGGACAAATGACATGCATACCTACATATAGAACTGAAGTAAATGACTCTCAGGTGGATGTGATTAATGAGTTGCTGCATGCTCACTGTAAGAGAAATGAGTCAACTGGAACAGTTTGCTTGTGTGGAGACATCACATTGTAAACAGAGCATTATTTGTGGAAAACCAACACTCAAAGTACGGACAGCATGGGTCTTTCTTCAGGTTCAACATTTCTTTATTTTTATGCATCTGTTATGGATAAACTGCTGGACTAATACAATGTCAGTTTTTATTATTATACACCATCCATTGAAGTGATAACGAGAAGCATCTGCAAAGAAATTCATTGACAAAAATCACCACAGGCAGAAACAACTAAATGCACAGAACATCTATTGTTTTTTAAAAGTTAAGATTTACTTCATACATTCATTGTTCATTTATTTCCACAGTTTAACATACATACAATTTCAATTTTCAAACACCACGTAAATACAGAGGAAACGCAGTGGATGTACCCACTAAAAAGCAAAGCTTATGATTGTGGGCCCTAAAAGCAATTTATAGTTATCAGTTAATTACCACACACAAAATACAAACATTAGACAGACCAGACACTACATGTATGTCAGTTAACATTTATTTCAATTCATGAGCAACAACAAATTAATTGAAAAATAATCCTTCTCAGGTTACTAAACTGTAGGCTGCTGCTGAATATAATCTGCCTCCAATCCTCCTGCTAACAAACTCTGCCAGTCGCAGTCAGCCAATCCCAGACCAGAAGGTGCCCACCATACAGATCTACTGTGGATCTGTGCTGGCACGCACACCCACCGGTTGTCAGGCATTGACACTACCGCCCCCTCCGAGGACTCTTGTTTGTCCCTGAACAAGGTGGCGAGCACCAGCAGCTGGGTGCCCACAGAGGTCCGCTGGCACCAACAACTTTTTCACAAAAGGGAAAACATGAGGAAAATACATAACAAACAATTTAGAAAACAAGGATGCTAAAGTAGACATATGGGCATCAAGGTATCCTGCCACTTGAAGGTGGCTGCTGGTGGACTTCTGTTTGCATAACGAGTTTCTCCCAGAGACAGCGGATGGGCATTCTCCAGAAAACGAGGGAGTGGTGGTGCTCCAGGTGGAAGCAGCCCTCCTTAGTAGTTAGACACTTCCACAAGATAGGTTTCGACATCCAGCTCCTCGTCATCTGGTGTCCTATGGGAGCATCTCAAGGCGACTCACCGTAGATGTCGTGTTACAGGGTTAGTAACGCATGGGCTGAACGGCCAAACCAGCCGATATCAGTTCCGTTTTTGTCAACCAAGCTAGCACAGCCACAGCGCGACAACTGCTTGCAGCTGCTGGGTGGGTTGATGCTGTTCCAATTCCCGTCCTTGGTTCAGTCTCCATCTCGGGTGCAACTTCAGCCACCACACAGGTATGGTCCACGATCCAATTCTAAACCCGTAGCTAACAGCCGGCCACCTCTGCAGCCTCCACATTATTACTGTCAATCATTCCCATCACCAATTAGAGAACACACCTTGACCTTCTAGTTCTTTGTGAGCAAACCAGTTGTGCTACTGGTATATTGACTCCCGTGTACGTGGAGTCCCTCTACCGGCTCCATGCCATTCACATCAGTGTGGGGCAGCCCTGTTGGCTCAACTTTATTGATTCCCACACAGAGCCCATCCACCAGCTCTGCACCATTCACATCAGTACAGAGTGGCCCTAGGCTCCACTCCATTGATTACCACACAAAGCCCCTCCCCCGGCTCTGCGCCATAAACATCAGTGCAGAGCGGCAATGTCGGTTCTTCTCCACTGATTCCTGGGCGGAGCCCCTTCACAGGCCCCTCACCATTTACTTGCATGAGGAGCAACTCCACCTCCATGACTCTAGTAGGGTGAACAAGCTCCAAAATTCGACACACTGTGAGTTGGAGAACTTAAGTGCTGCCAGAAGAAGTCCCTTCTGTCTGCCGTACGGAATGTGTTGTTAGGTGTCTTTACATGGGTTAATTCCTGCCCCTGCTACAGGGGCTGACACAGCCAGTGTGCACCAAGTGTGGAAGACAGGGTCCGTGGTTGCACCGAATGAGTCCTGGCACTTGTGGTTGTGGAGTGAAAAATGTGGGGAGTCCCATGATGAAGCCCCGCCCCCGTTGAGACAGCCAAACAGCTTGACTACATTCGGAATGGAATAGTGTGTGCCATGCTGCCGTCGTCAGCATGGGGCTGTTCCCTATGGACGCTGGCACCTGTAGTGTGGAAAAAGGAGGAAAGTCTCAGAATGAAGCCTCGCCCCCGCTGCAACAACACACACAGCTCAACTACGTTCCAAATGGAGCGGACTGGGCGGTTCCCTGTGGGCCCTGACACTCGGTCAACTGAAAAAAACATTGTCGAGTGTCCTGAAACTAAGAACCGCTCCTGCTGCATTGAAAGCTGCAACACGACAATGTTCCGACTGGAACATAGTTAAGCCTGCTTCACCGCCAAGTACAGCACAGGGCAGTTCTTTGGGGGGGGCACAGCATGTACCATGTTGGTGCAGATAATACATGGTATGTCACTGGACCATCTGACCTGGCTCACTGTACGTCGCTGCTTCCTTCTTGACCACATCTTCCAGAGTAAAACTCCCTTGACTGACCACTACCTTGAAAAATGAGGCTAGTTTGTCAAATGTGATGGTGTACGTCTTTTCACAAGGTTGGTCCTTCAAAAAGAAATCAGTTCATCAAAAGTGATGAATGGCTGACCCACTATCTCCAAGGCCCTATTCTATTCCCCACCGAGTGGCGAGGCAGATGCCAGACCAACATGACCGACAAAAGACAATTATAGACTTTTGCTCACATTTTCATTGCTCCCGGCTGTTTATTTTCACACCAGCACTTCTGTCTGGCATAAGCTCCAAAACACTAACACCCAAAATAATGTGACTGAGAAAACCACTATTACGCTGACCCAGCGGCAAAGTGTGTCCCTAAATGACCAGTAGGGGCCAACCACACAGCTCTACAGTGGATCCGTTCTAGTGGCCCCAATGGTCACCCGGCACTGACGCCCAAAATATTGTGAATCTGTTCAAACTGAATAGATCCTTGTTTATGAGGAATTGTTTCTTTTAAATGTTGCCGTTATCAAACATTCAAAGTATAGATAGCATGAAGCCCGTCATACAGTTCAACACTTCTTTATTTTCACATTCTTGTTATCAATAAAAACACAGCTGGAACAATACAGTGTTTGTTATTTAGTCTATTTGTTATACTCTATTCAACTGTTGTCTTCCAATGTTACAGGGAACCAACAGTCTGGAACTGGATCAGACAATTTTCAGATGTCTGTCAACGAGCAACATACCGGTACCCTCAGCTTCTGCTCAGAACAACCTATACAACATCCATTTGATCAGCTCCTGCTAAGACAAAATCCGACCCAAGCAAGATAGTCAGCCATGTTGGATCAACAGCCTGGCAAAGATATACACACAAGCTTGCCACAGTTCAGGAGATATGGCTCCCCCAAGCAGTTGGATGACTTGGAATAGTCTGCTGCTAGTTCCAAACTACTGGTCAGAGTCATGTCGTCACTGCTGAAAATACTCTACCACCTGCCATACAGCTTGTAATTACAGCTCTGAGTCACAAGATGGGCTGCCTTGTACAATGCTACCTGTAAACGACCAGTTCAGTGAGTAAACATTGGTAGTTAGAAATAAAGTCAGCAACTTTGGGTACGAGTTGCCAATCACTAGAGCTTTTGCTTTCTGCTTATGGAGAACATCCTATATATTGCAAAATATTCCATAATTCTATGGACACAACGAACGCAAGCAAGAGGAAGGGAGCAATGACTAGCTTTCTCAAGATCAACATTTTATTTCATATTATCAATCAATGAGTAGCATCTGGAAAGTAATTCTTGGACAAAAAAGCTACACATACAAGCAATGCGATCAAAGGAACAATGACATACATTAAGGCTTTTCTTTGTCTTGGCATTTATGCTATTTCAATTTCTAGCAATTAGGAAGAATTCTACAATATTAAACACGGTATTATCATAATCCACAGACAGGTGATAAAAATCAGTTAGCTTCAATCACCATCTGTTAATTCTAGAATCTGACTTTCCATGAAATCAAGTAGAAATAATCATCCCATGTTCATGACTGGATCTCAGTAAGCTACTGTTGACCATACATGCAATCAGCCACCCAACACCCTACTATAAAGCCGACTTGGCTCTCAACAGGAGACACAAAGAAATAGAAACTGCATAGAACTAAAGTTAGTGGCTCTTATCTGTGATGGATGTGATGAATGAGCTGCTATTCAGTGCAACAGACGTGAGATTCACAGGTTACATCGTTTCAACCCAGTTACCTTTCATATTGGTGCGGAGATGTCACATTGTATATATGCATCATACATGCAAGCTGAGGGTAATGTTCCCGTTTATGCTCAAATTGCAGACACCACCAGGCTCTTTTCAAGTTAAAATATTTATTTTTACACATCTATTTGACAGGCTACTGGGACGTTAGTTTCTATTACACCGTCCACAACACTGGTAATGAGCAGCATCTCAACAGAAATTTATGGAAAAGGAAACCACAAGCAAAGAACTGGCACACACATCTTCTTTAAAAGTTTTTGTTTATTTCAACTTGAACAATAAAAATTATTTTAAAACAATCGTTCAAAGTAATTCTCTAAACATGATCTCCGTCAGCTGCTGTTGAATATTATCTAACATCACCCATGCTGCTAACTCACTTGGCCAGTCTGAACAGAAGATTCAAAAACACACGCTCAGACTCAAGTGAAATTAATGGCTCGATGGATGTGATGAATGAGTTGCTGCTGGATGCAACAGGAGTTTTTTTCCAGCTAGAACAGTAGCCTTGCTTATGCTGAAACGTCACAACGCACAAGAGAACCATAGTTGACAAAGTTACTTATCAACCCACGTAAAAGTATACATACAGCATGAGGCCCTTCTTCAAGTTCAAAATGTCTTTATTTTTACATCTGTTCATGATCAGCTTCTAGACTGAAAGGTTAGTTTTTATTATTATCACACTGTTGATGAAACTGGTAACAAACAACATCTAGAAAGAAATTTACCGGTATGAATAAAACAAAGATGACCAGAAAAACGATGGCATGCATATATTTCTTTTTGAGTAAGCATTTATTTCAATTCACAATCAATAACAAAATTTTGAAATAATCCTTCACATGATATTAACTGGATTTCTGTCAACTGGTGATGAATATTATCTGCCACCAAACATGCTGCTAACAAACTCAGCCATTCCAAACAGAAGACTCAAAGAAAAAAAAAATTGATAGAATGTAAGTAAAATGGCTCTATGATTGATGTGCCCGATGAGCTGCTGCTCCCTGCAAAAGAAGTGAGACTTAGGCCCACAAGTTTCTTCTGCATCCTTTCAAGTAGAACAGTTTGCTTGTTTATGGAGCAACATCGCACTGCACAATTTGCAGGTGCATCAAAAACTGTAACCGCTTCTCATTGTCTCCAGGCTTGCTAGCTACAGTGCTTAGGGCGCTTTTGGGGAATCCTTGGTGTAATTACCAGAAATATATATAACAATAATATAATAATATAATAATCATAATTTGTGAAATGTTACTGATATCAAACACTCAAAGTACATACAGAATGAAGCATTTGTTACATTCAACACTTATTTCTACATGCTTGTTAATAACATGAAGCAGCTGCAACAATTAAACAATGTTACTTGTATACTGTTGCTAACTCGTGAAACTCTGCTGTCTTTCAATGTTGCTAAATACTCTGAGGCTGGGATGAAACTACATCAGATGGCTTAGCTGAATGTGCCATCACCAGTTCCAGACTAGATGTCCGTCAACCAGCAACTCTCGGAGTCCACTCAGAACAGCCTTGTTCTGGATTATCAATAGGTAGTAAGCAGCATTTGGGAAGTAATTTGAGAAATGACATACATGTACTTGGTGGCTTCTCTTTGTGTTGACATTTATTTTGATTCACAAGTAAATGTGAAGAATTTTAGAACTGTAAACAATGTGCTTTATCATAATTCAAAAGACAGTTCCTCAATGGAGTTCAGTCTGCTTCTGTCACCATCAAGAAAACTTTACCATTAATTTTAGAACTGGTCTTTCTGTCAACTCCAGCAGAAAATAATCCTCCCTGTTCATAATGATCCACGTTCACTGCTGTTGAACATAAGCTGCCACCAAACAAGCTGCTTACTCACTCTTTTCAATGTTACGTTACCAGTCAAATACTCAGAAAGTACAGACAGCGTAAGACCTTTCTTCAAGTTCAGCATTTCTTTACATTCCTTTATTTTTTAAAACATCTGTTAATGACAGGCTACTTGAACACTGAAATAATGCGAGCCATTCTGCAATCATACGTCCTCCATAAAATCTGCAATCATACCCCATTCATAAAATCTGCAATCATACCCCATTCATAAAATTTGTAATCATACTGCATTAATGAAAGTAGTAACAAACAACATCTGGAATGAAATTTATGGACAAACCATCATCAGGAAAGAAGATATGAGAAAAAATGCCATGTACAAATACATGTATGTTCTTTCTGTAGTTGACATTTCTTAAACAATACAAAAGATTAAGATAATCCTTTATGCTACTGCCCAATGCAACAGCATGGAGTCTGACAGGCTATGTCCTAACCAGAATAGTTGCCTTGGATTTGAAGATATCAAATTGTACATATGTATCTTAAATATTGGCTGAGGAAAGCACTACTCATACCAAAACACAAATCACAGACATGTGGCTTTTTCCCAGCTCATCATTTTTTTCATTTTTACACTGTTGAACTATTGTTATTACAATCTTAGTTTTTGTTTTCATACTCCATCCATGAAACTGGTATCGAGCAGCACCAGCACAGAAATTTATCGACAAAACCCACCTGAAGCAACGATGACTAGAGAAGCAATGGCAAACATACATGTATATTAAAAGTTCATGTAACTTATTTCAATTGAGAAGCAATAATAAATAGGTTTAAAACAATCCTCCAAATGTTCTCTACTGGATCACTGTCACCTGCTGCTGAATAAGCCTATTATCTGCCACTGATCACATCCATGCTGCTCACTCCATCCAAACAGGAGATACAAAGACAAACAATTGCATAGAACTAAAGTAAATGGCTCTGTGATAGAATTTCTGTTTATGCAACAGAAGTACAGGAGTACCCGCTGCTACTTCTGACTCAAACCAGCCAGCCAACACCGGCAAGCTTGGTTGTCGAGTAGTTAAGACATCTGCACTGGTAAGCAGGAAGTCATGGGTTCGAGTCCCACCCGAGTACACTTGTGGTTTTTTTTTCGCAAGCCTTTGGGGAAAACATTGAGTACACAGTGTTACAATAAATGTCGCACAAGGCAAAAAACCCAAATCAACAGAGGTACACCTGAGAGATAGATTTGGTATGTTTTCACAATTCCCTTTTTTATGTGGCAATATTACATTCAACAATATACTATAATTTGGGGAAATGTTGCTGCTATCAAACACTTAAAGTACAAACAACATGAGACCTTTCTTAAACTTGAACACTTCTTTATTTCTAAGCTTGTTAACAATAACAAACAGCTCAAAGAATAAAACAATGTTAATCATTTTAGTCATACTTGATATCTAATCATGAATGTCTGTTGTCTTCCCATGTTACTGGGAAACTCTGGAAGTAGTCTGGGCCTGAATCAGGCATCCTGACTGAAAACTGATCCAGCACCAGTTTCGGACTATACCTCTGTCAACCAGAAAGTTTCAGAAACCCTTGGCTTCTGCTCAGAACAGCCAGCAACCAGTTCCCAACATGACGGCCACATTATCACCTCCTGGAAAAGAAACTCATCAACCATCGCCCAGCTAATTTACTTCACCTGCCATGATAGGATGAGTCTTTCGTCAAGTCTGTCACCACGGCTAGAGTTGCAAATTCAAAGAGTAAAATAAGAATCCTTAGCAAAATGGTGAAACAGGACAGTCAGCCACATGGGATCAACAGCTTGGCAAAGATATAAATGCAATATATGCCAAAATTTGGGACAGAAATTGCGTAGCAGCAGGATGACGTAGGCTGGTGATGACACGACTTCTAAATGTTTGATAAAACTGTTGAATCCAATCACTACACCAGTGATACTGCTGACTTTCTTCACTAGTCACCATAGCACAACTTCACTTTATAAGTTCTGTATAAGAAACGATGGAGTTTTTCCTGAAAAATGGTATCTCTTTTAAGGAAAAACATGGCATCCACACACAGGTTCTCACTTGTTGGCATGGGACAGGCTGAGCACCCAAGACCAACTTCTCTTGATATGTACATGTATGGTCTTTGCGTGTGAGCTGTATGCCAAGTTGGACTTTTTCCATCAGTCTGTCTCTTCTTTCCAAGTGACAGAATGCTTCTAGTCAGAGCTGAAATAGGTTGAGAGTGATGTTAACATGTGATGCGCTATCGTATCATAAACATTGTACAATTTTTACCTGCTGTGAAGAGGTCCATCATGTTTTGTACACCTGAGGGTGCCCTTTGCCCCTGAGGGTGAACAGAACCCAGGGACCCATTCACAACAGGCAACAATTGTTGTATTACATCATGGTAATAGATTTTACGAATGCAAGAAGATGAAGTGAAATCATTTTGACACATATTTCATTTCACTGAACTGATCTTCACCAACATAGTCTTCAGTTGAACAAATTCAAGAAAATGGACTAACTGGTAGGAGTACCATCAGTCGTGACATTTCTGAGGAAATTTTCCAGAAAGCTTTCTTATTTTGTCATGGGTAACATCTGAAAACTGCAGTCTCCCCTGTCATGCCTGTGGGCATGCAGAATTCAGAACCGCTGTATTCACACACGAACAGAAAGTTCTATACTTTTCCTTGTCCAAATACTTTCCTGCACAAAAATCAAAATTCGGATCTCGTTTTTGGACAGAGAGGAAACCTTTTCTTAAAACCAACCAATTCCATCAAAATATAAAGAAATTGCTCCACTTGAAAGCACGAATGAACAATGTAAACAAAAATGGCAGTCATGGCAGACATACTGCTTCAATGTCCCACATACAGCATACTTAAACTAATGTAGTACTTGTGCCACTGCAGAACCTCGTATCCCAGGTCACACCAGTACAACATGGAGGAGACAACAATTTAACCCTGGGAAACATCAACGTAATGGGCCCTATGTGGCACTGTACATTACTAACATACCCCGGTGATCATCGCTCATGTTCTCCCAATCCAGCATCTTGTCCATGCGTTCTATTGGCATGTCATCATCACGTGATTGGTTCTCGTTCGATGAAAAGTCAAAATCTACGACTGTGCCATAAATAAAAATGTACATGTACTAAAGACTTGGTGAAGGAATGACAACAACAGACATTCCTTGCGGGCCAACACTTCTTGATGAAGATACACAGAGTAGATAGGTAATGTGAATAAACCAGTAATTCAACGAATCTGTCTTGATATTCTGATTGGCACACATTCACCACTAACAGTCTGCTGCTAGTTCCAAACTACTAGTCACAATTACACATAGTCATTGCTGAAAACACTCTGCCACTGACCACACAACATGTAATTACAGCCAAGAGTGACCAGATGAGGCTATCTTTTAAGATACTACCTGTAAAATATCAGTGCAGTGGGAAAACATTGGTGGTTGTTATGAAGTCAGTAACGTTGGGTATGAGTTGCCAATAACTGGAGCATTTGCTTTCTGTTTACTAAGGACATTCCTTCACAAAATTTTTAAACTGACAAAATAAATGAGAATCAAAGAAATACTAGCATACTTAAAGGCTTGTCTTTGTGTTAAAATTTATTTCAATTCACAAGCAATTAGGAAAAACTATAGGATTACCTTAAAATGCATTTATCATAATCCAAAGACAGCTCCGTCAGCTTCTCTATCACTATCAAGAAAAACTAAAATGTTAATTCTAGAACTGGACTGGATAAGCTCTTGGACTAGCACAATGCAAGTTTATTATACCCCATCCATGAAACTTGAAACAAGCAGCATCTGGAAAGAAATTCATAGACAAATCCACCACACACAAAGATGACAAGAGAAACAATGGCATACATATATCCTCTTTTTGAGTTAAAAGCATTTATTTCAAGTCATAAGCAATAAAGAAAATAATTTTCAAATAAACCTTCACATTTTGTTATATGGATTTCTGTCAGCTGCTGTGGAATATCATTTGTCTACAACCATGTTACAAGAAATAAACAACAGCATAGAACTAAAGTGAATGATTCTGGGATAGATGTCATGGATGAGTTGCTGCCCCTTGCAACAGAAGTGAGTCTGATGGATGACACCATTTCAAAGTTAATATTTGCCTTGTTAATGAGGCAATGTCACATTTTACCAGTGTCATAATTTGTGGAAATGTTACCGCTATCAAATACTCAAAGTACAGACAGAATGAGGCCTTTCATACAGCTGACACTTGTTAATTTTTACATGCTTTGTATCAATAAGAAACAGTTGGAGCAACCAAACAATGTCAGTCACTTATTGTCAAACTCTGCTCATGAAGCTGCTGTTGTCGTCCAATGTGGCTGAGAAAACTCTGCTATCAGTCTGGAACTGGATCAGGCATCCTGACTGAAAACCAATCCAGCACCAGTTTCAGACTACCACCCAACCCCTGGCTTCTGCTCACAACAGCCAGCAACAAGCTTCCAACTTGACATCCATACAATCAGCCCCTGCTAAAGAACTCAGCAAGTAGCTCAGAGCTGATTAACTTCACCAGCCACTAGGATGAGTCACTTGTCAAGTCTGTGACCATGGCCATGAGTTACCACCTCACAGATGGAGAGGCAATATAATCAGCCAGGAGGGATCAGCCTGGCAAAAATGTACACACAAACTTGCAAGTACTCACAGAGATTTTGCATGGTGCTACCACAAATCTATTACGTCTTCTTGCCACCTTTGCCATAATTTCAACTAATGCATGGAAAGAGCATTGCAAGTGATTCGGACAAAAAACAAACTGCAGAATAATGAGCAAGAGGTGAACGAATAGGTGGTTATTAGAGTTATCTGGAAAAATATGTACTTTAAATTTTGAAAACATTACATAACTGGTTTATTTCACTACAAGCAAATAGATATATATACAAAACATTTGATGGGTATACCGAATACCATTCATCACAAGCAACTTATAAGCACCTAATGCAAAGTGTTGATATTTATTGAAATTCACAAGAAATGAGGAAGAATATTAAAATAGTTTTAAATACTGTGCTTTATCACAGTCCAAAGAAAGTTAATCAATGTTACCATCAAGAAAAATTAAACAAAATCTGCAACTAACCATGTTGCCAATACACTCAGCCAGTACAAACTGGAGACACAGAAATAAGCAGTTGCATAGAATTAAATAATTTTGTGATTGGTGTGATGAATGAATTACTGATACTCAGTAACCAGCGAGTCTGACAGTCTAACTTTTCAATCAAAACAGTTGCCTTCTTAAGCAAAAATGTCACATTGTAAATGTGCATCTTAATGCAATTTTAATTTCTTAATAAGACCATCCATGAAACTGGTAAGAAGCAGCCCCTGGAAAGAAATTTATGGAGAAACACAAGCAAAGACAACTAATGCAACAACGGCATACATATCTTCTTATAGAGATAAAATTTATTTCAATTCATAAGCTATAAAAAATAAGTTAAAAATGATCCTTCACGTGTTATTAAACTGGATCTCTGTCACCTGCTGCTGCTGAATATTATCTGCCACCAACGACGCTGTGAAGTCACTTGGCCAGTCTGAACAGGAGACTCATAAATTAATGACTTCATAGAAAGTGCTTGGCTCTCTGAAGGATGAGTTGCTGCTGGATGCAACAGAAGCTTTTAAAACTCACCAGTTGCCGTGTTTATGTAGAAATGTCGCACTGTACATGAGCAACATTTTATGTGGAAAATACTTCTCAAACACTGAAGCACAGATCTGTTAATGTTAACTAAGTCACAAAATAACACAGGACACCTGATTGTCCGGACTCGATGTAATCTGATTTATTGAACTGATCAAAGAAATGGAACGGCAATAAATGTGAAATGTATCGAGTAAAAAATTGAACCTGCTGTATGCCTGACTCACTCACGTGCTTTATCGCAGTCCAGGCTGCACTACCTTTGCTGTATGGTTGACTACAACGCTTACAATAACAATTTGCAACTGCCAGTGGAGTTCATTTCAGTGCATGTGGTTTACCACAGCTGTGGGTGTCTCTAGTCAACCACATGGGACGCAGCTGGAAGAAAGGTAGGTCTCGGTTCACTGCAATACACATGAGCAGTAAATGCTGACGTCACCCTCAACCCTCAGCACGCTCTCCCACACTTAGCATGATCCTACACAT
Organism: Acanthaster planci; assembly: GCF_001949145.1. Next base: position 894,420 of record NW_019091467.1, read on the forward strand.
GAAGCTTTTACTGCACGTGCAACTTGTTCTGTTCCTGCTCTGATGAAGAAACCACCTCTTACTCTTATTAATAGGTGTTCAGTTTACTGCAGTTTGTTCCACGATGAACGAAACACTTATTAGTGACTTCACCTATTCTTTGGAAAGAAATTTAAAGACAAAACCACCACACGTACAGATGACCAGAGAAACATCCATACACATTTATCTTCTTTTAAAGTTAGTGATTATTTCAATTCATAAGCAATAACAAATATATTGTAACTTGAAGCTAAACTTTCACATTCTTAACTGTGTGTGCCACAAGCCAATTGCTAGCTCACTCGACTGATCCAAAAAGGAGACTCAAAGAAATAAACAATTTCATGGAACACGGGTAAATGGCTCGTTGATGGGTGTAATGAATGAGCTACTGCTCCCTGCTACAACTGAGGTTGCTAAACCAGTACCTGAATCTGTCGCGGGATCAATGGTGGTAGTGCGTGCACAAAAAGGGTATAACAATGGAGCGGACGCGGTGCTGTTACCTGACCAAAGCAGGTCTTGAGATGTTTTCCCTAGCACGCATGTACTGTGCATGGCATTTTTCAGACACAACATAAACTTGCGCCAGTCCCGTGCTGCCTTAAACATGTACATTTACATGGGGAATCACGTACAGATTAATGCTAATGTACACAGATACGAATACAATGGTCTTGCGCATTCTCTGTGCCTATTCAAAGATAAGATTGATGTCATAATTTTACTAAGACCTAAACCTGTACAAGCCATTTCCACACAAAGGCCCAGCATAGCTTGAATTACCCCCAATTCATGTCCACATAAAAATCGAAGGAATAAGTAACTAGTATAACTCTTCTGAATTATAGAATTGTAGAATTACAGAATTATACAGAAAAATTATGGTTTGCAGAAAGAATTTGAATACTCCAACAGAACACACAAGAGAATTGAGCCTATCACAAAATTCAACTGTCAAATGGTTGTGAAAATGAGTTATATACCGAACAATCCAAACTTCGCACAATTCAAATGTGTTAAGAATTACCGTCACTTATTCAGAATATGGAATCTTACACAGAACTTAACACAAGCCTTAAAACATTGTGAAAAGCACACAACTGGTTTTCTTTATTCCAAATATATCTTTAACCAGTACAAAACGTTCATGAAAATACAAAAAAGAAAAAACGAATACACCTTTTTCTTCTCTCTTCCTTTCAAACAAGTAAAGGCAACCACTTTAGTTTCAACTGTTGATTAAGATCTGCTGAAGATTTTTATACAAACTATAAAATGTTTGAACCTGTAAAAATACTATAAAAATAAGTTACAACACAATATACAATGAAGGTTGAACGAGCAATAATACTTTGGATATAACTTACAAAAACTAACCTACATGAGTAAACTCTTAAGTAGCTCATCCCGAGTTTGGCCTTCTCTGCACTACAGGGGAGAGGTCTAGGGTTGACTCTGTTGTTCCCCAGGCTGGCAGAGCTCTGCATCAACTTCAACAGCCAACAGTAGGACTCCCAGCACTTCGTCTGACAAATGCAGGTCCCATCCAAGTAGACTCCCGTCATGGTATATAAGCTGACAGTGGCCATCTTCTTGATCTTGGCTGCAGGCCTATGGGACCCTCTGGATCCCTATAATTTCAAGGGGAGGCATTGATGAAGCAGTTGACACCGATGTCTGATATGGCACATGGTGAGAGCAAGAAGGCATCCTCCTCCATTCTTGCTAGCTCCCCCTGCTGTCTGAGAGGATGTCAAACCAGTAGGGGGCATCCAAGTACTTTGGATCACCCAGGCCTCACTGGATACTTGTGGCCTTTCCATCTCCTCCTGAATGGAAGTGCATCTCCCTCTTTGGCCTTGTGGAAGCTGGCGTAGTGCCTCCCAAGGGTAGCCTTGTAGTGACAATCCGTAATACAAATACTTAATTTGACCATGGGACTCTCATATGTCTGACTCTTGTGGTGTACACCGGTTCACGAAGGTGGCATAAGGGAGCATTTTATCCCAATCTCTTTGCCTTCTCTTCGGGCCGATGAGGACTACAACAATGATCACTGAGGTTTTATTAAATCTCTCAACCATCCCGTCTGATTTGGGATTAAAGACTGTAGATTGTCACCTTCCTTCTGTAGAGGTACTGATAGAACAAGTACATTACTAGTACTACTGTTTGTAATTCACATCTCGTGACACAGTAGTTTCTTTCAGGTCTTCGAGGTTTCTGCAAGCATAAGCCAGAACTTTCTCTTCCCCATCCTGAAGCTGGGACAACACCGTACCAATGCTTTGTCCACTAGCATCAGTGTCAAAGGTGAAGTACCCCTCAGGGATAGTGTACGGTATGACTGGAGCAGCCTTCGAGCTTACTCTTAAGCTCTTCAAATTATACTGGCATGCTTCACTCCACTCAAACTCTCACGCCTTTTCTGTCAAGGCATGCAGAGGACTAACTATCTCTGCAAAGCCTCTAATGTGCTTCTGGTAGTAGGAAACAAAGGCCAGGGAAGCTTGTTACGTCCCTTACACACATTGGCACTGGCCACTCCCCTCACTTTTGCTGGGTATGCGGCCACCCCTTCAGTGAACACAATGTGCCCAAGGTAGCCAACAGACTTCTAGAGTAGTTGGCATTTACTTGGCTTGAGCTTAAGCCCTGTCTGTCTCAACCTCTCTGATACCACTCTCAGATATTGTACTGTCTGAGTCTCTGTCTCACCAAAGAAGATCAGGTCATCAAACTATATCAACTGGATTTCCCACTGTAGTCCTGCCCTAACCTTCTTCATAAGTCTCTCATGGGTTGCTGGGGCATTGCAGAGGTCAAAGAGCATGCATTTGCATCTGTACAGCCTATTTCTCACCACGAATGTGGATTTCTGACTGGCCTCGTTAAGGTAAAGCTTGACCTCGATGCTTGACCTTGATGGTTGAGGTCAAGCCTCGCAAACCACTTGGCTCCTCTCAGTGCGTTGAAAGTCTCATCAATGCGTGCAACTGGGTACGCTTCTTTAATGGTGACAGTGTTTAACTTTCTGTAATCTACACAAAAATGCTCTGTCCCATATTTCTTTGTCACAAGGATGACATTGGCCACCCAAGGACCGTCCGATGGTCCTATCTTCCCTCGTTCCTCTAGGTCGGCAACCTGACTCTGGATTTCTTGTTGGTTAGCATAAGATTGCCGACTGGGTCTCTCTTTTATTGGTCTAGGCTTGCATCACCAGTCTTGATCTCATGCTTAACAGCATCAGTTCTGCCAATATCATGGTCACCAGACGAGAAAACATCTTGGAAGTCTACCAAAAGTTTCTCTACTTCTCTGTGGTACTGTACCTCTAGAGTAGAAACACTCCTAATGTACAGGTCTTGCAAGTACTCTGGCAAGCCCTGCCCTGATTCAGTGGGCTTGTCCATTAAACTTTGAACTGCCTCAGGTTCTACCACAGTGACCGTTCCCACAACGGTCCCTTTCTTGGTAATTCTTTTGCCTTTTCCTGAGTTAAATACCCGCAGAGAACAGTCTCATTCCCCATCTCAACCAGCGACCTGGCCAGCACTAGGCCTTTCTTGGCCAAATCTCCACCTCCTTCAAGAGGCTCTACTACAGCTGGACCTTCCGGTCCTGCTCTTTCTGAGCTATCTTGCCCTGCACCACAGCCTCATGCCCATGGAGAATCACTATGGTTTCTGTTACCACTGCTCTTCCAACAAAGGGCTCTCCTGCACTGATGGTGCACTTAATTCTTTCTCCATTTACTCTCCACTCTTGAGTGTGGAAGTCCAAGTACCCACCTGTAGGTAAAGGGAAATCCATGCCCAAAATACATTGGCACTTCATTTCTATAACGACTGCCTTGACAGGGCGCATGGGTCTGCCCACCTGCACATCTACCCAAGCGGCAACAACTGCAAGGGGACTGCCATCGGCCTGTCTTACCTGAACTTGGCCTGATTCAGGGACTGGTTGTTTTTCCTGTGGTATTTTGTAGTAGACCACACTACTTATTAGGTGTCAGCTGAACCAATGGCGATCAAAAATCGACATTTGGTTCCTCTCACGACCCCTTTCACATGCAGTCCACCCTGGGGACAAAGGTTGGCTACTGGAAGGGTTACTTCCCTTTCTCCACCCTCTGATCTCTTCTCTTCTACCGCACTGTCTTTGACTGGACCGTCTTTCGGGTTCTGCTGTTCCGAGCGTGGCCACGGACCCTCACCATCTTGGTGGGCCTACCATCAAGCATGCGCTGCTGCTGGACTCTCAAAATTCTGTGTCTCAACAGCAGTCTGAATGGCTTCATCAAAATTCTTTGGATGAGCCTAGTTTTTGCCTTCTCGTACAGACAGACTTTCTACTGCTTCTGGAAAGTGATTCTTTGCCAACCAGTCATGCGATTCCTCCTGAATGTCAGGTTATGCCTTGACCACCAATTCCTGTATGGCTTGGCCAAACCCTTGAAGAGTCTCTATGGGCTTCTGTCGCTGATGCCTTAGCTTGACAAGGTAATTCTTGCATTGGCATCCTGAGCCAAACCTCCTATCAAACAGTTTGAACAGTTCACTATATGAGTGCTCCTGGCCAGATGGAACCTCGCCTACTAATCTTAGGGCATTACTTTTGCAGACAGGCAAGCAAAAAAGCAGAGCCTGCTCTTTGTTCCACTGGTTCATAACTGTTGCCTGCTGTGTAAGCATCCATGGAGCTTGGTATCCTGGTATACCCGAGAGGTCAAATGGCACCCAAGGTAAGGTAGAGGATGCAATTTACCCCTGAAAGGAGTACAAAACCCACCGACTGTCATAACAGGCAAAACAGTTTCAAAGATGCAAAGAGGGAGTAAAATTTACTACATCACAATTCATTTCATAACAATCGTCTTCACTGACACTGAGTATTGAGTTGAACAACGTCAGCTTAGTTGAGTGAACCATTGACATTTCTGAAAAACTTTTCCAGAAAGCTAGATATTTCAGCTTATTTGGGGTAACACCTAAGAACTACGGGGTCTACCCCCGTCATCATATCTATGGCGACACAGAAGTTGAACTGCCATATTTGCACACACACGAAATGTTCCATATTATTCTTCGTACTGATGCATCCTGCACAAAACTCAAATTTCTCATCTTAATTTTGGAGTGAGAGAAAAAAATCCTTAAAAACTAAACTGCTGTTACTGTGAAAAAAGTAAAAACAGGAACAAACAATGCAAAAAATGGCAGTAAATAGTGCTTCACTATCCCCAACAGCACACTCACCACATATATGAACTAATGTAGTACCAGCATAGCTGTACACTATGGCATCCATGGTCACACCAACTGGAAACGAAACATTTAACAGTCATGTACGTCAAACATTACTCATGTTCTTTTGATCTAGCACATGAATGCGTGTTTGTATATCAAGTGATTTTTCGTCTGATAAAAATTGCAATACTGTGGTGTAACAAATAAAATGTACAAGAACTGAGGACTAAATGTAAGGATGACAACAGACTTCCCCTGCAGACCAATTCTTTATTTCGATACACAAAGAGTGGGTAATATAACTACACCAGTAATTCAACAAGTCAATCTTGATATTCTGCTTGGCACAATTAGTTTTATACCAATAAAACAGTCATCCCTTGACTGCTGCTGGTAATTACCCACTCCTCCACCAACTCCAAGCAGGACATCAATTAAGCCTTCCTGGAATTGTCTGCTGCTAGTTCAAGACCTCTGGTGACAATTACATGTAGTCATTAATTGCTGCAAAACTCTGCCACCCACCAACAAGAGTGACAAGATAGGGCTGCCTGTAAACTATTTGTTTCAGTGAGAGTACACTGGTGGCTAGAAGTAAAGTCAGCAACTTTGGGTACGAGTTGGCAATCACTTGGAGCTTTTACTTAATGAGTGCTAACGACATTCTATCTCAAAACATTCCAATTTATGAAATGAATTATCTCATGGACAAAATCAACACAAGCAACAGGAACAGGAGGAACAATGACCTGGTTTAAGTATAACAATTGATTTCAAATTTTAATGAGCAGTATCTGGAGAAAGTAATGGACAAACACCACCACATGTAAATGTAAAAATGAGAATCAAAGAAATAATGACATACTTGGAGGCTTCTCTGTGTCAAAATTTATTTCAATTCACAAGCAAGTAGGAATTACAGAATTACCCTAAACAATGCAGTTTATAATAATCCAAAGATGGTTCCTCATAGTTGTCTTCTATCACTATAAAGAAAAACTATACCATAAATTCCAGAACAGGACCTTGCATCAAATCCGGTTAGAAATCAATCCTCCAAGTTCATAACTGGATCTGTGTCAGCTGCTTTTGAACATCATCTGCCACTAGCAATGCTGCCAACTCACTTTGCCAAGACAAGTAGCAGCTCACTGCAAGAGAAATGAGTCTGACAGGTTGTATCCTTTGAGGAGCAATACATAGATATGTCACACTGTACCATATGAATCATACATCTAACTTGAGGAAATTGTATACTGCTGTCAAACACTCAAGGAACAGAGAGTATGAGGCCTTTCTTCAAGGTCAACATTTCTGTATTCTGCTGGAATAACACAAAGCAAGTTTTTAATTATACTCCATCCATGAAACTTGTAAGAGGCAGCATCTGGAAAGAAATTTATAGACAAAACCACCACTTGCAAAGATGACCAGAGAAACAATGGCATACATATATGTGACCTGGTACATCGAAATGAGGAATAAGTTGCGAATTGGCTTTTTGAGATGTGTAGGGCCTACATGGTCAGAAAGAGAATTTCATAAGCTTTCAGATGGTACGCATTACAAACACACCTTTGCAACTGTCTACAACAAGAAATCCAGTTATCTCTAGGTTTTTGTGACACCAATCAAAAAAACACTGCCAGATTGCTTCAGAAATGAAAAATCTGCCGTGATGTATGAGTCATCTAGTGGAACTGCTTGTGTTGCATGAATGCTGCACACGGCATGGCACACATGCACTGCACACACTATACTACCGCGATCGCACAAACCCTGTTTTCAGGCTAGCTTGACTGCCACTGCAGACCCATTTATGGACAGTCCAATTGTTGATTCTTTCCAATAACCACATGATGACAGAAAGTGTTGTCATCAGAAAACCCAAGCAAAAAAAATTTTGTGGCATGTCAAGCTGAACAGGACTGGTGAAAAGATGAAAGATCTGCCACACGAAGGTACACCATTGAATCAATTTTTATTGATTTCTAAAAAAAATTTTTAGGCTACAACATTACAAAAATCTTAGTACAATGATTATTTGTCTGTAAGAAATACACTGAGAGATATAGAACATTGGAAAAAATCACTAAAAAATGTTGTCTCAGCAGAGCAAGTAAAGTTTAAGATTAGGCCTTATTTCATGTATATGTTTCGTAACTCCATGATTCAGGGAATTCCATAACTCAAAATCTGGATAACTCAAATTTTTATTTATTCTCCAAGGTCTGAGTTTTCAGATGTAAATGGCAACCAACAAAAACATGACTGCACCAGCTGCACATGGTACACATGGCCCGGCTGTGGCCTTTGTGACTTATCCTTCAAAGTTTGCCACCCTTGTATAAGCCGCAGAGACATTTTTCAGTGTGAGAAATGTATTATAAATGAATTATATTCCAAACTTTACAATAAGTCATGGAAATATTACTTGTATCAAACTCTCAAAGTACAGAACAACATGAGGCCTTTTTCCAAGATGTATTTTTGCGTTGGGGAGATGTTAATTTATATAACGGGTTTTGCCCTTACCCAACGTATGTATTAATAAACACTGTATGCTAACATGAGGCCTATCATACATTACCCGGTATGTGCCTGTCATGAAGAAGAAACAACTTCAACACTTCTGTACGCATGTTAACAATATGAGACGATTAAAAACAATACGTTTATCATTCATTGCCATACACTATTCACGAAATTCTGTGGCCTTCCAATGTTGCTGGGTAAACTCTGTCACAGTCTGAAATTGGATCAGGTAGCCTGGCCATGGAGGAAGGAAGACAATATGTCAGCACCAGTTCCAAACTAGATCTCTGTCAATCAGTAAGCCTCAGTTTCTGCTAGGATGAGTCACTTGTTGAGTCTTAGACCACAGCTGTAAGTTACCACTTCACTATTCATGAAAATGTTTTCTTCTAATGTTGCTCGGAAAACTCTGCCAGCAGTTTGAAACTGGATCAGGCAGCCTGACTATGCTGGAAGGAAGACAATGTCAGCACCAATGATTAAGTGCAGAACCGATGTATTCGTACACGAACAGAATTTTTCATATTGTTTCTTATGCTGATGCCTTCCTGCACAAAAATCACACTTCTGGTTTTTTTTTTTAAAGAAAGAAATTCTTGTCTTAAACACCAACCAGCCTTTGTCTGCCAGCATTACAGAGAGATTATTGAGAAATTGGCCCAAAAAAAAAAAAAAAAACCCAATGTGGTCGTGACCGTGGCAGAAATAGGGCTCCAATGTCCCCTACGGCACACTACAGCATACATGAACTAATACAGTACTAGTGTACAACTTTGTATGCAAGGTCACACCAATACAACCACTACAGTGGAAACAATACTTTTAACCATGGGAAAGAAAAGTAAAGTGTTCCAGGCGATACATTATTCATATACAACCGTGAACATCAGCATAAATTGCTCATATTCTGAAGATCTGGTACAGGCATTTTTGTGGCATGGTTAATTCTCGTTTGAAAAAATATCACAATCTACTACTGTGCTCTGATAAATTATGATGCATGCAAGGATGACAACAGACTTCCTCTGCAGACTAATACTTCATTTCAATATGTTGAGAAGGTAATGTAACTAAACCAGTAATTCAACAAATCTGTCTGGATAATTCTGCTTTGCACATAAGTTTGTCAATAATACTGTTATCCCTCCTTTCTGCTGGCAATACCTCCATCAACTCACAAAGCCATACAGCAACAAGCCTCCCTAAGTTTTCTAACCGGGTTCTTGCACATGTTCAGCGTGCACGCAAAGACTATATTACAGACTAAATTTGTTGTGCGTAGTTGGCGTACTTCGCGTCAAATGCGCAAAAATTCTAAGTCTATGCGGTGAGTGTGTACCAAATGATTTTCAATTTCATTTCAAACCATGCCCTCTTTTGTTCACTCTTGGAGCAGGTAGCCAGCTGCTAGTTTCAAACTATATGTATTCACTTCTGAAAATACTCAGCCATCAACCATATATTCTAATTGAAACTGAGAGTAACAATGAAGCTTCCCTGTGAGAAACTACCTAGAAAACAAAAGTTCAGTGGTGTTCATTGGTGATTAAAAATAAAGTCTGCAACTTTGGGTACAAGTTGCCATTCACTGGACATTTTGCACTCTGTGTTCTGAGGACATCCTGTCAAGAAATATTACAAAATTAACAATGTTAAGGACACAAATTAAGACAGGCAAGAGGATCACAGCAGGAACAGTGACTGGGTTTCTCAAGTTTTATCTTTCATTTCAAATTTGCAATTACAATTCAAAATTACAACAGGTAAAATCAAGGAGATTAGAGAAACAATGACATACTCGGATGGCTTCTCTTAGTGTTGACATTTAAATAGCACTTTAAGAATTTCAGATTAATTTAAACACTGTTTTATCAGTCCAAGACGGTTCCTTGATGAAGCTCAGTCAACTTCTATCCCTATCAAAACAAACAAAACCATTAAGTCCATAACTGGACTTTCCGTCAATTCTAGCAGAAAATAATCCTCCCATGTTCATAACTGGATCTCTATCAGCTGCTGATTAACATACTGCTGAAATAATCACCTGCATAGACCTATCAAAGTAATTGGTTCTAATCTGTGATGGATGAGTTGCTACTTCACTGCAACAAAAGTGAGTCAGCCAAAATATTGCCTTGTTCATGCCAAATTTCACACTGTATACATCACACATAATCTGAGGAAAATCTAACAGCTATCAACCACTCAAAACACAGACAGCATGAGGTTTTCTTCAAGTTCAACATTTCTTTATTTTCATACATCTGTTGATAAGCTGCTGGACTAATATGTTAGTTTCCATTAATGTACTTTATCCATGAAATTGATTAAGAGCAAAACCAGTAAGGAAATCTATGGACAAACCCCAAATAAGCAAATACGACAAATCAACAACATACCATATATCTTCTTTTAAAGTTTATGTTTATTTCAATGCATAGGCAATAACAAATAATTTCAAAATGATCATTTCAATGTTCTAAATTGGATATCTGTAAGCTGCTGCTGAATATTATCTGCCACCAACCATGCTATTATGGTAACTCACTCAGCCAGTCCAAACAGGAGACTCAAAGAAATAAACTGCACAGAACTAAAGTGAATGGCTCTGTGATGGGTGTGATAGATGAGTCACTGCTGAATGCAACCGTTGCCTTGTTTATGCAGAAATGCAAGAGCAACACACTATGTGAAAAACGCTCAAAGTAGAGACAGCCACAAGGTCCAAAATGTCTTTATTTTTACACGTCTGTTTTTACATCTGTTAATTAACACTCGGCTGCTGGACTTAACATAAAGTTTCTGTTATCATACTCTGGCCATGAAACAAGTGAAACAAGCAACATCTGAAAATTTATGAACAAAACTAATGCGCGTAAAGATGACGAGAAAAATGCAACATACATGTATTTTCTTTTAAAGTTAGCATTTATTTCAATTCATAAGCCATAAACTAATAATTTTAAGATCATCTTCACATGTTCTCAAATGTGTGTGTTACAAAACAGGTTGATCACTCAACCAATACAAACAGGAGACCCAAGAAATAAACAATTTGACAATGGAATTCAAGTAAAAAGTCACTCTGCAAACCAAGGTGGTGAGTTACCACTTCTGTCACAGAGTAAAATAAAAAACCTTGCAAAGGGAAAATCCTCCTCGTTTAGGAGAGGCCTTTGCCCAGCAGTGGAATGGCATAGGCTGGTGATGATAATAATGATGACACGTAACTCTTAAATCCTTGATAAAACTGTTGAATCCAATCCCAACACCAGTGCTGCTGAGTTTCTTCACTAGTCTCCATCCATAGCACAACTCTGTGCAGGAAAAGAAGATGGCATATGGTCTTTGCCTGTGAGATGTATATCAAGTTGAACTTTATTTCACTGTCTGTCTCTTCTTTGCAAGTGACAGAAAAGCTTCAAGACAGAGCCGAGCTATCATAAAAATTATACGACTGTTAATTACCTGCTGTGTAGGGGTCCATAGTGTTTTGTACACGTGAGGGTGCCATTTGCCCCTTAGGGTGAAAAAACCCATGGACCCCCATCACAACAGGCAGCAATTGTTGTGTTACATCTGGGTAATAGATGTTATGAATGCAAGGAGACAAAGTGAAATACATTTTACTGTGTTGAGATGCATTTCATTTCGCTGAATTGTCTCCACTAACAGTCTTCAGTTGATAACCAAAGTCGAGTAAAATGAGTAACTGGTAAGGGGTACCATCAATCTTGACATTTCTGAAGAAATTTTCCTGAAAGCTATTGTATAATTTGTCATGGGTAACATCTGAATATTGTAGAGTCTCCGTGTCATGCCTGTGGCCATGCAGAATTTAGAACCGCTGTCCTCACACATGAACAGTGTTTTGGCATTTTCTTTGTGCCGTGCTGATGCTTTCCTGCAAAAAATTGGAATTCTGATCTAGTTTTTGGAAAAAGGTTAAATTTTAAGAAAATGTTTTCCCTATTTCATCTGCTGACATTACTGGTACGATGAAATTACAGCAAAATTGCCCCACTTAAAACATGACCGAGCTATACCAACAAAAAAAAGCCGTCGTGGCAGTAATGCCCCCCAAAGCGCACTCATATACATGAACTAACGTAGTACCAGCACTGCTGTACAACCTTGCATCCAAGATCACAACAATACAAAGTGGTAGAAATGACACTTTCAATGTGTAACCCTGTGGGGTACGTCACTCATGAACATTGCTCATGTTCTCGCAATCCGGTATATGCATTTTTGTGGCATATCATGTGGTTAATTCTTGATCAATAAAAAATCACAATCTACTACCAGATAACAAATGTATAACAAATAAAAATGTAGAGATACTGAGGACTCAGTGCAAGGATGACAACAGACTTCCCTGCGGACCAACACTTCTTTATTTTGAGACACCAAGTAGGTAATGTTCCAGCAGTAAATCAACAAATCTGTCATAATCTGCTTGCCACAAGCTCCCAAATAATATTCTGTCATCCTTCACTGCTGCTGGTAACTCCAACACCAAGTCAAAGCTGGATACCAACCAACCCTCTAAGAATAGTCTGCTGCTATGGTAGTTCCAAACTACAAGTCGCAGGACGTAGTCACTTCTGAATATACTCAGCCATCCACCATACAACTTGTATACAGTCCAGAGTGACATGATGGGGCTGCCTTGTGAGAAACTACACGTACCTGGAAAATAACAGTTCAGTGAAACTTGGAACAAGCAGCATACGGAAAGAAATTTTTGGATGAAACCACCACATGCAAAGATGACCTGAGAAACAATGGTATGCATATCTTCTTTTAGAGTTAATAGCATTTATTTCAGTTCATAAGCAATACAAAATAATTTTCAAATGAACCTTCACATTTCATACACAGGACTTCTGTCAGCAGCTGCTGAATATTATCTGCAATCAACCATGCTGCTAATTCACTCAGCCAGTCCAAACAGGAGACACAAAGAAATAAATGACATGCATAGAACTAAAGTAAATGGTTCTAGGAGAAGATGAAATGGATGAGTTACTGCTCCCTGAAGAAATGAGTCCGACAGATATTTTTGGTATCTTTTCAAACTAAACAGTCACCTTGTTAATTTGGCGAAGTCACAACGAACTTGTGCATCACAATTTGTGGAAATGTTATGGCTACAAACACCCAAAATACAGACAGCATGAGGCTTTTCAATCCTTCTTCATTTTTACATGCTTGTTAACGATAAGAAAGAGCTCAAGCAACAAAACATGTTAGTCATTTATTGTCACACTCTATTCATGAAACTAACCAACGATTTTTAACTTTAAGAAGTGAATTAGGGGTAACTCTGGTTTCGTAATATTTTATTTCGAACTCCACAAATTATAAATTTTGATTCTAAAGTTGTTGGGAAAACTCTGCCAAGTGTCTGAAAATGGATAAGGCAGCCCGACTGAAAACTTGTCTAACACCAGTTCAAAAATAGGTCTCTGTCAACCAGCCTCAGCTTCTGCTAAGATGAGACACTCGTCAAGTCTGAGACCACGGCTGTGAGTTGCCACTACACAGAGTAAAATGATAATGAGGCAAAAGTCAATCACACAGGATCAACAGTCTGGCAAAGATATACACACAAACTTGCCACAGTTTTGGACAGGCTTTTGCTCAGCAGCGGGATGACTTAGTCTGGTGATGATGATGACGATGATGACATGTGACTCTTTAAACTTTGATAAAACTCTGAACTAAATAATCATCACAACAGTGATACTGCTGACTTTCCTCACTAGTCTCTACAGCACAACTACAGATTATAAGCTCTGTGCAGGAAGAAGAGATGACACTCTCCTTAGAAGCAGCATCCCTTCAAAACATGGCATCCACACGCAGGTTCTCACTTGTTTGGAAAGCGACAAGCTGAACACGTAAGACCAATTACTCTTGACATGTACAGTCTTTGTGTGTTTGAGATGTATGCCAAGTGGGAGTTTTTCCACCATCCTGCAGTGTGTATCTCTTCCCTTGTGAGTGATGGGATGCAGTCAGAGCTGAAATTGGTTGAGAGTGAAGTTAACCTCTGATGCCACATTGTATCATAACCACTGCACAATTGTTGCCTGTAGTGTAAGGGTCCATGGTGTTTTGTACACCGAGGGTGCCATTTGCCCCTGTGGGTGAACAAAAACCAAGGATGCCATCACAATAGGCAACAACTATTTTTTTATATCACGGTAACAGATTGTAAAGAGAACAAAGTGCATTCCCAAAACATTTTGCTTTGTCACAGTACCTTTTATTTTGCTGTCATTACAGGCCTGGCAGTGGCATAGCTAGGATTTTACTGGTGGAATGGGGCAGCAGCATCTTATGGGGGGGGGCCACCAGCTTTCAGTGGTGTTTTTTGGGGGGCAAGGTTTTAGCCTTGTTCAATATCCATTACTCTTTTTTTTCAATGGGGGGCCTGGGGGCACCAGAAATTTGGGGGTGGGGCGCTGGAAATATTGGGGGGGCAGGATCTAAAAAGAAATTTATTGACAAAATCAACAAAAACACAGATGACTAGCTAAACAATGGCATATATGTGACCCCAAAATCAGGAATATGTCCCAAATTGACTTTCTAAGATGTGAAATTCTCTTTCTGACCATGTACATAAGCTTTCAACTGGTACACACTACAAGTGTAACCTTTCATACATACACTTCCAAAATATACAGAAACTGCCACATTTTTCAACATTTGCCCACATCCCCCCTTTACTGGGCCATTACATAAAATGGCCTCAAGCAACTTATTCCTGATTACGATGTACCAGGTCACATAATTAACTTCTTTTAAAGATAACATTTATTTCATTTCATAAAATAATCAGCACATTACCAGCGACAGTTGATCTCGTGCATCTCAAGCTCACTCAATCCACCGCAGCACCCTCAGTTGTCTCTGCAACACAGGCTCAAAAGTGCAGCATCAAACTGAAGAACGTGGTCTTCAAACACAACCAGGCATCACTCTCATCAAGTGTCAGCAACTTGGTACTTCAGATACGATCCAGGCCAAGGTTTGCTTGTTGTTTCAAATCCTGCACCTCTGATAAAGCTACTCTTGGTTTTGCCCATCTCAATTCTAGTACAGCCAAATGACACATCCAAAATTCTCTTGTCCCAGACACACATTTCACTTATATTTAAAACAAGCACTGGCACATCAAATTCCGCTTCATTCAGGAAAAACCCTGCTGAAGTACACAACAAACAAATAAGAAGTTTGGGATAAGCACAATGGATTACAAAACAAAGCAGAGTATGCATCTCACAATACAAGGGGGGATCCTACTGCTTCTTGGCCTGTACTGTCAAACAAAATAGTCACGTATGAGTAAAACAATTGCGGTTACACCATGGATAAATCTTTTTCTGGAGTATGTGTGGTTCTGAGAAGAACCGGGGAATAACTCAACGTTTCGAAGGGTAGTCTCCTAAAGACGGACAGAGTACACCAACGTTTCCATATGGAATGAACAATGTAAACAAAAATTGTGGTCATGAAAGAAATAAGACATCAATGTCCCATGTGGCACTCTACAGCATACATAAACTAACACAGCATAGAAGTGTGGCTGTACAACCTCATATCCAAGGCCACACCAATAGAACTGGTGAAACAACATTTTCAACCTGTGACCCTACAAAAGATTAAGGTAATGTAACCTGTGCACTACATCACTCATGTACATTGGTGAACATCACTCATGTTCTCGCAATCCAATACATGTGTTTATTGCAATGTCAAGCGATCAATTCTCGTTAAATGAAATAATAAATAAAAATGTATAAGTCGACTCAATGCAAGGATGACAACAAACTTCAACTGCAGACCAACACTTCTTTATTTCAATACTTAGAGTACCGGTAGGTAACATAACTAAACCAGTAATTTAAACAATCTGTCTTGATATTCTGCATACCACAAGTTTGCCAATAATACTCTGTCATCCCTCGCTGCTGCCACCAACTTCAAGTCGCATACCAACCAGCCCTCTCAGAATAGTCTGCTGCTAGTTCCAAACTACAAATGGAAGTTACATGTACTGGTCACTGTTGGTCAACAGTCACTGGTTCCTCTTGGCAACTTCGGGTGAAACCATTAGGAAGTGGATCAAATCCACAAAACTGAAGGGTAGTCAGTGCTTCCGCCATCGTGTCCACTCACAGATCCAGTTCTGATCTTGTTTTTGAAAATTGAGAAAACTGCTTCTTAATATCAACATATTACATCTGCTGACATTACAATGACATTGTGGCGAAATTCACCCAGTTAAAAACATGAACGAACAATGTAAACAAAAATGGCAGTATGACAGAAATAGTGCTCCGTTGTCCCACAGCACTCACATACCCAAACTTACATAGTCCCAGCACGGCTGTGCAGCCTCGTATCCAAGGTCACACCAATGTCTTTTGCAGCCTCGTATCCAAGGTCACACCAATACAAAGAAGGGAAACGACACTTTCAATGCGTATACGCATAGGGTACATTACTGATGTACCATGGGAAACTTCGCTCATGTTCTTGCAATCCAATATTTGTGTTTTTGTGGCATATCATGTGACTGATTCTTGTTCAATCAAAAAATCAGGAAATTCTACCCTGGTGTAACAAATAAAAATGTACAAATACTCAGGACTCAATGCGGGGATGACAACAGACTTCCCCTGTGGATCAAC